>CM076569.1:701312814-701773837 GCA_034641835.2 Pinus albicaulis
TGGTCATTCATTCAGTCATTCATTTAGTCATTGATTTGGTGATGCAGGAGCATCATCTCCGAAAAACACATTGTATTTTACCTAAGCTAGGGGGTTTCATGTTTTGAAGAAATATTAAAATTTCATGTAAATATTAATATTATTTTGAGTGATTAATTAATTATTTGTGAGAAATTGTAAATGTGAGAGAAATTAGTTTCTAGATTATTTAGTATTAATGAAGGAGCCTAAGTTGGGATTAGTTTCTAAGTTTTAGGGATGAGAATCTATCTTTTAGGGATGTTGAGAGATTTAGGGATTTGATGAGATATTAAGGGGATTGAGCATTTAATTAGATCATTTTTTAAATTGTATAAATAGGAAGGAGTTTTGAGAGGAAAAGACATGGAGATTGTGAGTGAGTGTGAGTAGAGAGGGAGAGGGTTTCTGCTTGGACGCCTTCGGGCAGTTTGTAAAGGGCCATCAGTGTCGAATATCAGGCCAAAGATAAGTTTGTAAGTAGTCTCCTTTTGTGTATATGAAAACAATGTTTCAGATTTATATATAAATCATTGATGGGTTGAAAGTATATGTATGGATGGATGTATCGGTCGATTGAATATAATGCAACGTGAAAGAATTTGTAAGTGTAAGTGGAAGAGTTAAATTTAATATAACAATGTTAATTCCATGTCTATGAATATTGACCTATAGTTTGATTGAATTGTAAAGAGAAGAGCGCCAGTCCTGTGGAAAATCGTTATGCATGAAAGGCGTTAACACTCTGCATAAAAAGGAGTATTTTAATATATGTTGAACCTGCAGATTTGTGTGAAACTCTATGGTAAAATTTTGTCAGGCGTGGGTAAATCTAAGTGCGTTCAATAGCAGAAATTGCTTAATGCGTTGAAGTCGACTAAGAAATAAGGTGAGATAGACCGGATGTCCTCTCGATTTGTAATTGAAATCGGATGCCAGATTCTTGAATGATAAAACTGTGGTTAATTTGGGTTCAAACGTGTGAATCGAAGAAGCATGTATATAAAAGAGAGGCCGATGGTGTTAATGTCGATTTATGCCGTTTTGAAAGCTTACAGGTTTTAAAATGAAACGCCTGATTTGAAGTGGAATCCCAGTTAGCATTGCGGAGAATTTGATTATTTCAAAATCATTGCTCTTGAGTTGAATTATAATAATTAGCTGTGATTTGGGCGCAGAAAGTTTTAATGTTTAACATTGAAGAATCAACCCAGCAGATCAATCAGTGTTATGATATCAAATACTGAGTTTTATATGTTTAAATGTTTATTAAATTGCAGGTGGAAATCGATGGGTTGTTTTTTTTTAATGCAGAGTAAGTCATATTACAGTTGAATTATGGATTAAGAATGGGACAGTCGACATATAGACATTGGAATTGAATGCAGAGAAAACGCTGTGGAATTTGGTTAGAGAAAAAGGCGTAGAAGAAATGCCGGAAGGGCGTTGAAAGGACTGAACAACCAGTAATTGAATGCGTGGAAGAATTCTGGGTAAGTGAAGTTTAAATGTTTTGAATTGCATTGCTGTCAATGCAAATTTACTGAACTGCGTTTTCCAGAATTTTGAATCAGTTCAATTTGTGTTGAGTTTGGAGCTGGGTCGGATGGAAATGTTTTTATTTGAAAAGATGTCACAGCAGAAGAAATGAATGAGTTAATTTGGTATGCGGATACAGTAAAATTGTGGCGCTGAGATGTATTTACACATAAATGGTAGCGCAGAAGAACCAACAAGAAATTGACTTGAAAATGACATGAGCATAATCGATCTACAGCGATGAAAAGTGCAGAGTTGAAGAGCGGAATCATGGAAAGGGAAAGTCTGAACAGAGGTAAGTTAAGTTGCCAGGTTCGAATTTTAAATCTGGTTTGAGTTTGTGTGACTTGAATGAGATTTCAGATGGTTGAGAATTTGAATTATTGGGTTTTATTGAATTCTGGGTATAAATTGGGTTTGACAATGGAATGCATAATTCCATACAAATTGGGGGTTTGAATAAATAATGTTAAGAAAAAAAACCCAAGGCGCATTTGTTTGATGATTTGGATTGTGAAATCTGACCTTAAAAGAGTGTATGTATAAGATTTGGCTTTGTGATTGAATGGTGGGTATGAAGGCGTATACACATGGATTGAAGTTGAACTTTTGTATAAAGTTATTTTTTAAGATTGAGATTTGGGTTTTATAAAAGCCCTATGAAATGGAAATGAGGTATGATAAAAGTTATGGAATTGAGGGAAAATGCATGTGATTTCCTAGATTTGGGTAGTTATTGGGCAGAGATTGCAATGCATGTTTAAATGCACAGTTTGTATAAAGATTCTGGGGTATTGCTGGCCCTGCCTGCATCAAAATTTTGGTATCAGAGCCTGGCTCTGTTGAGATTGAAGAATGTTTGTTTTCTGAATGAAGACAGAAAGTTTTGTTGAAGAGCTGGAATGGCTCTAAGAGAGGATTCAAGTTTTTTTTAATTTAGTTAATTGCATGTGGTTAATGAATGTCGGATTGTGAAACTGATGAAGATGGCAGCACAGGTATGCAAGTGCAGTTGGGGAAGGAAGCGAGATCAACAGGATCTTGAAAGGTGAGATTGTGTAGTTAATATTTAACTCTGGTTTGAAGACTATTTACAGAATTTGGTTGCAGGCATAGTGGAGAAATCTCAGCAGGAAGAAGCAGATCACAGCTTGAGAGCAGTGATGGAATCCAACAGAGAATTCTAGGTGTGTGGCAGAACCTAAAGATTCAACGGAGGTTGAATGAAAAGGACAAGTGTGTTCTTAAGAGTTGCAGATGAGAAAAGCTTGAAGGAGCAGTGGAGAATGCTCGAAAGGTTCCAGCAGAGGACCAGGTGATTACCAAAAGACCAGATCCGGAGGAAGGGATTGGTGAGGTAAGTGGCAGCAAGAGAGGATACTGTTGCAGAGGCTTGATGCAACTCATGAGTAAGAAACTCATGGCGAAGGAAATGACTACTGAAATTCATAAAGGAGAAAGCAGAGGTTCAGAGAAAAGCCACAGTAGGAAGAGGAAGAAAGATGCCAAGGAAAATGGTATAAGACATCAGTTGACTGATGAGGAGTACGAGAAAGAGAAAGCTGAGATCGCAATTCATCTGGAGTTATTGATGGAGTTGTTGCAGGAGAATATGAAAGGCCAGAGACATGGTTGGCTGATGAGGAAGAGAGTGAAGTGGCAGAGGCTACAGCAGAAAAGGGATCGACAGATAAACATGCAGTTAACGGAAGAGATGAAGAAGCTCGAGCAGATGATGGATGTACAGTTGAAGTGTACGCAACTCAGAGCAGCTGAGTTGGAAGAGGAGGTTTCCATTGATCAAACAGAGGAGGAGATCATTGATGATTTCTTGAATTACTGGGCAGATCCAGATCAGTTGGATAATGTGAACTCTTGTGTTTTTATAACTGACAGTTGTGATGTGATTACAGGTTTCGTTGAAGAGGATGCGCAATTTTGTGAAACTATCACAAGCATGGAAAAGAATCTCTTGGGGGATAAGTACTTTGAAGAAGAAAGCAGTGATGCTTTTGCTGTTACAGTACAAGAGGAAGTTCATGTGAACGAAGAAGAGGATCAGCTGAAAGAGCTGATATATGAACCGACATTTAAGGTTGTTGAAACTTGTAGTTTTCAAACTGACAAGTTGTGTATGAATGCAGGGACTGTAAGTGATGGTGATGTTATACTTCAGCAATGTCACAGAGAAATTGCATTTCTAGAATATTTGTTGAAGAATTCGGAGTATGACAGGGAGATGGCAGAAGAAAGAGTTCAGTATAGTGAACGAGTGCAGAAAGATGTCATGGAAGCAGATGATATGAGAGAAAGACTGGTTGACAGTCTTGAGAATTCTTCAGAGGATTCTTTGGGAAGTTTGGATCAGCATACTGATGTGCTGATAGTGGAGGAGAATGTAGAACAACATACTGAAATGCTGGCAAAGGAAGACAAGGCATTGATGCCTTATGATTTTTGTTCTAACAAGTGTTTTGTGAATGCAGGTATTGTTGCAGAACATTTGACTCAGTTGAGATAGACCGGATGTCCTCTCGATTTGTAATTGAAATCGGATGCCAGATTCTTGAATGATAAAACTGTGGTTAATTTGGGTTCAAACGTGTGAATCGAAGAAGCATGTATATAAAAGAGAGGCCGATGGTGTTAATGTCGATTTATGCCGTTTTGAAAGCTTACAGGTTTTAAAATGAAACGCCTGATTTGAAGTGGAATCCCAGTTAGCATTGCGGAGAATTGATTATTTCAAAATCATTGCTCTTGAGTTGAATTATAATAATTAGTTTCGATTTGGACGCAGAAATTTTTAATGTTTAACGTTGAAGAATCAACCCAGCAGATCGATTAGTGTTATGATATCAAATACTGAGTTTTATATGTTTAAATGTTTATTAAATTGCAGGTGGAAATCGATGGGTTGTTTTTTTTTAATGCAGAGTAAGTCATATTACGCTTGACCGATTAAGAATGGGACAACACATATAGACGTTGAAATTGAATGCGCAGAAAACGTGGAATTTGGTTAGAGAAAAAGGCGTAGAAGAAATGCCTAAAGGGTTGAAAGGATCAACATGCAACAACCAAGAATTGAACAAGCGTAAAGAATTCGGTAAGTAGTTTAAAATTTTTGAATCGCATTGTCATTAATGAAATTTACCGAATCGCGTTCAATTTTGAATCAGCTTCAATTTGTGTTGAGTTTGGAGCCGGGGTCGGATGGAAATGTTTTATTTGAAAAGATGTCACAAAGAACGAAGAAATGAATGAGTTAATTTGGTATGTGGATACAAAGAAATTGTGGCGCCGAGATGAGATTACACATAAATGGTACAGAAGAACCAACAAGAAATCGACTTGAAAATGACATGAGCAAGTAATCGACCATGCCGATGAAAAGTGCAGAGTTGAAGAGCGGAATCATGGAAAGGGAAAGTCTGAACAGAGGTAAGTTAAGTTGCCAGGTTCGAATTTTAAATCTGGTTTGAGTTTGTGTGACTTGAATGAGATTTCAGATGGTTGAGAATTTGAATTATTGGGTTTTATTGAATTCTGGGTATAAATTGGGTTTGACAATGGAATGCATAATTCCATACAAATTGGGGGTTTGAATAAATAATGTTAAGAAAAAAAACCCAAGGCGCATTTGTTTGATGATTTGGATTGTGAAATCCGACCTTAAAAGAGTGTATGTATAAGATTTGGCTTTGTGATTGAATGGTGGGTATGAAGGCGTATACACATGGATTGAAGTTGAACTTTTGTATAAAGTTATTTTTTAAGATTGAGATTTGGGTTTTATAAAAGCCCTATGAAATGGAAATGAGGTATGATAAAAGTTATGGAATTGAGGGAAAATGCATGTGATTGCCTAGATTGGGGTAGTTATTGGGCAGAGATTGCAATGCATGTTTAAATGCACAGTTTGTATAAAGATTCTGGGGTATTGCAGGCCCTGCCTGCATCAAAATTTTGGTATCAGAGCCTGGCTCTGTTGAGATTGAAGAATGTTTGTTTTCTGAATGAAGACAGAAGGTTTTGTTGAAGAGCTGGAATGGCTCTAAGAGAGGATTCAAGTTTTTTTTAATTTAGTTAATTGCATGTGGTTAATGAATGTCGGATTGTGAAACTGATGAAGATGGTAGCACAGGTATGCAAGTGCAGTTGGGGAAGGAAGCGAGATCAACAGGATCTTGAAAGGTGAGATTGTGTAGTTAATATTTAACTCTGGTTTGAAGACTATTTACAGAATTTGGTTGCAGGCATAGTGGAGAAATCTCAGCAGGAAGAAGCAGATCACAGCTTGAGAGCAGTGATGGAATCCAACAGAGAATTCTAGGTGTGTGGCAGAACCTAAAGATTCAACGGAGGTTGAATGAAAAGGACAAGTGTGTTCTTAAGAGTTGCAGATGAGAAAAGCCTGAAGGAGCAGTGGAGAATGCTCAAAAGGTTCCAGCAGAGGACCAGGTGATTACCAAAATACCAGATCTGGAGGAAGGGATTGGTGAGGTAAGTGGCAGCAGGAGAGGATACTGTTGCAGAGGCTTGATGCAACTCATGAGTAAGAAACTCATGGCGAAGGAAATGACTACTGAAAGTCATAAAGGAGAAAGCAGAGGTTCAGAGAAAAGCCACAGTGGGAAGAGGAAGAAAGATGCCAAGGAAAATGGTATAAGACATCAGTTGACTGATGAGGAGTACGAGAAAGAGAAAGCTGCGATCGCAATTCATCTGGAATTATTGATGGAGTTGTTGCAGGAGAATATGAAAGGCCAGAGACATGGTTGGCTGATGAGGAAGAGAGTGAAGTGGCAGAGGCTACAGCAGAAAAGGGATCGACAGATAAACATGCAGTTAACGGAAGAGATGAAGAAGCTCGAGCAGATGATGGATGTACAGTTGAAGTGTACGCAACTCAGAGCAGCTGAGTTGGAAGAGGAGGTTTCCATTGATCAAACAGAGGAGGAGATCATTGATGATTTCTTGAATTACTGGGAAAATCCAGATCAGCTGGATAATGTGAACTCTTGTGTTTTTATAACTGATAGTTGTGATGTGATTACAGGTTTCGTTGAAGAGGATGCGCAATTTTGTGAAACTGTCACAAGCATGGAAAAGAATCTCTCGGGAGATAAGTACTTTGAAGAAGAAAGCAGTGATGCTTTTGTTGTTACAGTACAAGAGGAAGTTCATGTGAACGAAGAAGAGGATCAGATGGAAGAGTTGATATATGAACCGACATTTAAGGTTGTTGAAACTTGTAGTTTTCAAAATGACAAGTTGTGTATGAATGCAGGGACTATAAGTGATGGTGATGTTATACTTCAGCAATGTCACAGAGAAATTGCATTGCTAGAATATTTGTTGAAGAATTCGGAGTATGACAGGAGATGGCAGAAGAAAGAGTTCAGTATAGTGAACGAGTGCAGAAAGATGTCATGGAAGCAGATGATATGAGAGAAAGACTGGTTGACAGTCTTGAGAATTCTTCAGAGGATTCTTTGGGAAGTTTGGATCAGCATACTGATGTGCTGATAGTGGAGGAGAATGCAGAACAACATACTGAAATGCTGGCAAAGGAAGACAAGGCACTGATGCCTTATGATTTTTGTTCTAACAAGTGTTTTGTGAATGCAGGTATTTTTGCAGAACATTTGACTCAGTTGAGCAGTCAAATGAAGGAAGAAGAAGTTTTCTGTTCCAGAAGACAAGAGGGCATGGATGATCGGGTGGCAGTCAGAACAGAAACAAGCATAGAAGCAAGAAGTCAGCGAGTGACAGTACAAACTGAGCAAGCCGTCTTAGCTCAGCAGACAGCTAGAAATCAGCAGTCGGGAGATTTATTGGACAGAGAGATTGAAAGTATCAGAAAACTGATGACGAAAGAATCCCAGAGAAAGACGGCAATAAGAAAGAAGAGGAAAGACAACAAGAGAAAGACTGTAGCAAACTTGGAAGGCAGAGCAAGTGGAGCACTACAGCACAAAAAATGGAAACCTGGAGGACAACAACAGCAGTAAAGCAATTGACAAGCAAAGAAAGATTACAAAATAAAATTTGGGATCCAGGAGGAAATATCCAGACTTATGACCAGGTGGTCATAAATTTTCTTACATGGGGAGTCTGATGCAGGAGCATCATCTCCGAAAAACACATTGTATTTTACCTAAGCTAGAGGGTTTCATGTTTTGAAGAAATATTAAAATTTCATGTAAATATTAATATTATTTTGAGTGATTAATTAATTATTTGTGAGAAATTGTAAATGTGAGAGAAATTAGTTTCTAGATTATTTAGAATTAATGAAGGAGCCTAAGTTGGGATTAGTTTCTAAGTTTTAGGGATGAGAATCTATCTTTTAGGGATGTTGAGAGATTTAGGGATTTGATGAGATATTAAGGGGATTGAGCATTTAATTAGATCATTTTTTAAATTGTATAAATAGGAAGGAGTTTTGAGAGGAAAAGACATTGAGATTGTGAGTGAGTGTGAGTAAAGAGGGAGAAGGTTTCTGCTTGGACGCCTTCGGGCAGTTTCTAAAGGGCCATCAGTGTCGAATATCAGGCCAAAGATAAGTTTGTAAGTAGTCTCCTTTTGTGTATATGAAAACAATGTTTCAGATTTATATATAAATCATTGATGGGTTGAAAGTATATGTATGGATGGATGTATCGGTCGATTGAATATAATGCAACGTGAAAGAATTTGTAAGTGTAAGTGGAAGAGTTAAATTTAATATAACAATGTTAATTCCATATCTATGAATATCGACCTGTAGTTTGATTGAATTGTAAAGAGAAGAGCGTCAGTCCTGTGGAAAATCGTTATGCATGAAAGGCGTTAACACTCTGCATAAAAAGGAGTATTTTAATATATGTTGAACCTGCAGATTTGTGTGAAACTCTATGGTAAAATTCTGTCAGGCGTGGGTAAATCTAAGTGCGTTCAATAGCAGAAATTGCTTAATGCGTTGAAGTCGACTAAGAAATAAGGTGAGATAGACCGGATGTCCTCTCGATTTGTAATTGAAATCGGATGCCAGATTCTTGAATGATAAAATTGTGGTTAATTTGGGTTCAAACGTGTGAATCGAAGAAGCATGTATATAAAAGAGAGGCCGATGGTGTTAATGTCGATTTATGCCGTTTTGAAAGCTTACAGGTTTTAAAATGAAATGCCTGATTTGAAGTGGAATCCCAGTTAGCATTGCGGAGAATTTGATTATTTCAAAATCATTGCTCTTGAGTTGAATTATAATAATTAGCTACGATTTGGGCGCAGAAAGTTTTAATGTTTAACGTTGAAGAATCAACCCAGCAGATCGATCAGTGTTATGATATCAAATACTGAGTTTTATATGTTTAAATGTTTATTAAATTGCAGGTGGAAATCGATGGGTTGTTTTTTTTAATGCAGAGTAAGTCATATTACAGTTGAATTCTGGATTAAGAATGGGACAGTCGACATATAGACGTTGGAATTGAATGCAGAGAAAACGTTGTGGAATTTGGTTAGAGAAAAAGGCGTAGAAGAAATGCCGGAAGGGCGTTGAAAGGACTGAACAACCAGTAATTGAATGCGTGGAAGAATTCTGGGTAAGTGAAGTTTAAATGTTTTGAATTGCATTGCTGTCAATGCAAATTTACTGAACTGCGTTTTCCAGAATTTTGAATCAGTTCAATTTGTGTTGAGTTTGGAGCTGGGTCGGATGGAAATGTTTTTATTTGAAAAGATGTCACAGCAGAAGAAATGAATGAGTTAATTTGGTATGCGGATACAGTAAAATTGTGGCGCTGAGATGTATTTACACATAAATGGTAGCACAGAAGAACCAACAAGAAATCAACTTGAAAATGACATGAGCAGAATCGATCTACAGCGATGAAAAGTGCAGAGTTGAAGAGCGGAATCATGGAAAGGGAAAGTCTGAACAGAGGTAAGTTAAGTTGCCAGGTTCGAATTTTAAATCTGGTTTGAGTTTGTGTGACTTGAATGAGATTTCAGATGGTTGAGAATTTGAATTATTGGGTTTTATTGAATTTTGGGTATAAATTGGGTTTGACAATGGAATGCATAATTCCATACAAATTGGGGGTTTGAATAAATAATTTTAAGAAAAAAAACCCAAGGCGCATTTGTTTGATGATTTGGATTGTGAAATCCGACCTTAAAAGAGTGTATGTATAAGATTTGGCTTTGTGATTGAATGGTGGGTATGAAGGCGTATACACATGGATTGAAGTTGAACTTTTGTATAAAGTTATTTTTTAAGATTGAGATTTGGGTTTTATAAAAGCCCTATGAAATGGAAATGAGGTATGATAAAAGTTATGGAATTGAGGGAAAATGCATGTGATTGCCTAGATTGGGGTAGTTATTGGGCAGAGATTGCAATGCATGTTTAAATGCACAGTTTGTATAAAGATTCTGGGGTATTGCAGGCCCTGCCTGCATCATTTGGTCTTTGATTTGTTCATTAAATGTCACAATTAATGACCAAATATACAACAAAATATATTACTATATGATCACCCGAGAAAACCAATTAATGACCAAAGAAATATGACCAACATGTTGGTCGTGTTATAAGATATTGTAAATTAGCTACTAATAGTCGTATATATGAAAATTTTAGTCATCGTTTGAAACCAATTAATGACCGAAGAAATATGACTAAATTTTATTCGTGTTATAAGATATTTTAAATTAGCTACTAATAGTCGTATATATGAAAAATTTAGTCATTATTTGTAGTCACAAATTTATCATTTGCAGTAGCCATTTATTCATTATATAAACGAATAATTTAGTAGTTTATATTCATTTCATTTACTTTCATTAATAATCATTATAAATAACTAATTTAGTCATATATTCATTTTATTTGTGTTCATTATTAATCAACATAAATTAATTTGTATGATTTAAAAAATGTCATACAATGTGCATATTCATCCAATATGAAAACACAAAGTTGCATATTTTAATTACAATACTAAACAACATCAAGTGCAACTATAAATAATTTCAACCGCATAAATTATATTATATGAAATGTTAAAGTATTACAATATGAGTTTCCAACTTAATATTATTTGGACTACAATTTACACATGAAATGATGTTTCATCACTTCAAAACATTATCGTTGTGTTGTCAAGGCATTATAAGTGAATTCACCAACTCTGAAGACTTAATCATCAGTCTTTATATGTGTGTCTTATGCGAGATATTGGCTCTAAGGGTATCACCAGACCAGTTGTCCTCTCTCTTTTTTCATTTGTCGCTCCAATGTTATTGTTGTCCTCTTTTTTCAATTCATGCTTCGTACCATCAACATTGATTTCATTTTCTGAAAACAAAAGAAAATACAATGCAGTGTAAGAAATGAAAGACAATGAACACTAAAATATAACATAAATTAGAATACAAATATTTTATACAACATATACCTTAACATCAACAATGTCAAAGCAATTTTCCTTCAGCATCAATTTCTGCAAAATAAATGTCACGTTATTCTTTCCCATTTCTCAACATGCTACATACAATAAATTGAAAATCACATAAAACCAAGATCAAACCATTTTCTAACCAAAACAAACAAACAAACAATGCCTCTAATAAAACTTCATTATAATATTAGCAAATGAAAAGAGAGCTAGTGGACCATTTGTGTTGTTTGACTTTGCCTATTTTTGTTATAAAGTGCTCGAGCTTCAGGAACCAACTAATGTGAGCACGAGCTAAAAACTAACCAACCATTCACTTGTCAACATGAGAGATCACAAATAAACCACAAAATTGATCAGGGATTAAAATTGTGAGAAGACTACCTTGAAATTTTCTTCTTGAGAAATACCTCAAAATCCCCTTGTTTCTAATAAGCTTCCTGGCTATGTACCTCCATCCTTGATTTCCCTTGCTATATATTGAATAAATAATATCCCTTCAACATCCATTTTTGCGGGAATCCTATCAAGTAACTCAAGAGCCTTAGGCGCATCAATAGTAGCATCCTCCAATGAAAATAGTACAGTCCCCAACCTAGAAACATCAAAATTATATATAGTTATAATTCATAATCGCACATGACCATAGACTGTAGCAGTCTTGAAATAAACTCAAACTTGAATAAGAACAAACACAAAATTTCAATTTTGTGGTTTATATGATAGCCATTTAATAATAGCTCACTTAGGATCCATGTTTCAGGTAGTATTTGGTGTCCTTTTATGTGGAAAATTTTCCAATGGGGCTAGATGTTTTGACCTTTTCTATTTGGATCTAAGCTTAATATGAATATGTATTGGATTTTTGTTTTAAATGACAACATAGGTTCTTCTTTTTCCTTTTCTGTTTATTTCCCTTTAGATATATATGTTGTGAATTTGCGTAATTTTAAACAAAATAAACAGTCATGTTAATATGTTTTAACATATTGCAATTTTAAAAATAAATATACAATTTTAAAATTTCTAGCTCAAGTTTTGGATTCAGTTCAATTTGAACCAAATAAGAGAGTGGCATTAGTCACAATTTTACTAGTATACTAATACTGATAACCAGAAAGTGTCTTTTTGAGTTGGCTATATCTAACTGCTGATAAAAGAATCCTTTACACAGGTATCACATAGGAATGTTAACCAGAAATCATTTTGGTATAACATAGGAACATTGACAGAATTACAACATATCTACCATGTTGATGATTGAATTATGTGAATGAGGATGGAAGGCGATCTGAGATTTTTTTTGCCAAGGGTTTCTAAATGGCTCGGCGATCGGGGATGACGCAATATGGAGGGGGCTCTGACACACACTGCAACATCGCGGTCCCACAGACAATCGCATGTGTCAGCCCTGGGGTGGGGTTTCTGTTAAGACCGCCTACACCTCCTATCGTAGGCTCCCAATTTTCACCCATCCCTTATTGCCTTTCACTGTCGCACTTTCTACGGCCCGCGCTCTTCTGCAACCATCGATCGACCCGCATCGGATGCCATGGAGGACTAGCTGCTATATTATTCCCCGGACCCATTGGAGGACGAGTTGTTGGATTATTCCTCAAACCCATTGGAGGGCTTTCCGATCTGGTCCACTCCACGACACTCCTCATCTTTTTCGTCCACACAAGCACCTCCCACATCTGCAATTTTTCCAGATGGATCTAGGGCTTCCACCAAGCCTCATTTTTCTCTATAGGGATCTTCTTCCCTGGCCTACCACTCTGAATCTTTGCCATCTGCATTTCTAGAGTACTCCCCCCCACCCACCCCCCCCCCTGGCGCTTCATGTAGCCAATCCGGTGCTATCTGTGTCGTTATCCCCTGCATCTCACCATTTTCTGGCATCCCTCCTATTGTCACAATCCTCCCCTCCTCCCTGGGATATCTCCTCCTCCCTGTATCCTATACCTTCGTTGCCCACTTCTGCACCCCCTTTACATCTGTCAAACTTTTCCCCGACTGAACCCTCATGAACGATGTCATGCCCCCCTCCATCTCGGTGTTTTGCAGGCACTTTCCCTATTGATTAGCCCTCACATTCAGTCAGGAAAATCGAGGAACCTACCTCGAACTCAGTAGTGGAGCAACACTCCCTTGGATCTCAACCACGCTCATCTAGGAAGTCGGGATGAGTTAAGAAAGGTAATAAGGGTATCAACCTCGCATTCAGAGACCAACACAGGATGGGCGATGTACTTGACACAATGGAGAGGGTTTTGGTCGGACACATTCGGGGCCGGAAATACAACACGGAGAAAATTCAACTATGGACTATGGAGATCTGGGGACAGTTTATTGATGCTTTACCCTATGTCATCATTCTCCCCAAAGGATGGTCCACACTCAGTTTCAGTTGGTCGCAACACTACAATGGGTAGTTGCCCGTTATTGGTGCATATAACAAGCCCCATTCCTATTGAAGAGATGGAGCCCTCCGTTCGACCCTGAGCGAGAGAACTTGGGTGCTGGATCCATCTAGGTTCAATTACTTGGGCTACCTATGCAATTTTGGTCTGAGGATACCTTCGCACACATTGGAAATGCTCTTTGGTCCTATCTTGATCATGAAAAATCTTATATTGCAACTGGTATCATGACTATGGCTTGAATTTTGGTACATTTGGACACCAGAGAGGGCTTGGAAGAGTCCATTACATTACGATGGAAGAAATTTACCCAGATCTAGCCCCTGTATTACGAAGGTGTGCCTTACTGATGTAGAAGATGTCACGAGGTCGGTCATCTCTACAAGGAATGCCTACTTCTGCAGAAGAATGCTCCACAGTCCCTGCCAATTGAATATGTTCCTGCATCAACTCCACATGCACAATCACCCACTTGGAAGACTTCTCAGCGCGGTCAACCCCCTCGGGCCAGTGTTCTGAATGAAACCCCTACTGCTCATCCACCTAGGCCCCCGTCGTTGCACATTACCTGCTCCATAGTAGCTACTGCACAGCCATCTGCGGGTATTACTTCACTCCCTTACTCTGCTTCTGATTTTTCTGTTGTATTTACTTTTATTCAATCATTGATCCTCTTTGTATCTGGGTCGACATTCCCCTCTCCTCTCCCTTCGTATGTGACCCCTCCCTGTATACCTTCTCCCACTCTCCCCCTCTCCTTTGAGGCCTCATCTGACTTTGCGGGCATCCACTCATACTTTCTCAGATCACTCTCCAAGCTATCTGCATCCCCCCCTGCCGATTAGCTATTATCCCCCCCTCCCAAGATCGAGGTATCTTCTCACGGTCGCAAATCATATATTTCTAAAGCCATTGTCCAAGCTGGTCAGGAGGTAAACCATTGTCCAAGTTGGTTAGGAGGTAGCCGATGGACGTCAACACACTCTTGATCGGGTCCTTAGAGCACAAACAGCCCATGCATCTATTCCCTCATGATTATTCTCTCCTTCAATTGACCCCTTGTGATATTATTTTCCTCCAAGAGACCCTTGGCCCTAAATCATCGATTGTCAATATTCTTCAAGGCATGCACCTTGGCTAGAACTTTCATGCCCTGGATGCTCGTGGAAAATCGGGTGGTATTTCACTAGGCATCAATCCCCGGTCGATAGATCTCCTTAATATCTGGGGAGGAATCAATCCCCGGTCGATAAATCTCCTTAATATCTGGGGAGGAGAGGGATACTTGGGGGCTGGCATACAATCGACTGAATTCGGATCTCCCTTTTGCATCTTCAACATATATATGTCGTGCTCTAATCAACTCACATTTTGGGATCATTTCCTCAACCTCCCCCTCATGAATCATGACAGGCTCATACTCAGTGGCGACCTCAATTTCTCTCTCGATCAAGCTGAATCATGGGGACATTCCGCTCAATTCGATCCCCTATCTGAACAGATTCAGACCCTCATTGAAATGCACTGACTTGTGGACATCCCGTCACCCAAACTACAACCTACTTGGCACAATAATAGGTCAGGACAAGCCTCCCTTGCCAGAAAATTGGACAGATTCTTGGTCCATGAGGACATTCTTGCCCATATCCCCAACTATTGGCAGTGGGTTGGATAGGGGGGACTCTCTTATCACTCTCCCATTTTTATGGAACTTGCTGGATGCACACCAAAGCTAAGGGCACCATTCAAATTCAATGCTACATGGCTTGAGGATGCATCCTATGTTGAAGTTGTCACTCAGTACTGGACTACCCATATAGGACCACCGGTCCTAGACCCCTCTACTCTCTTCTCCTACAAGCTGAAAGAGGTCAAGAGGCTCACCAGGGTTTGGGCAAAGGATAAGAGCATTCAGGATGAACAAACTCTACAATCTATTAAAGAGGAACTTGTTGTAATGAGTTCATCTGACCATCAAGGATTTGAAACGGATGAATCAAAGGCGCGAATCTACTTGCTGGAATCTGAGCGCACTAAGATCCTGAAGGCTTGTGAAGAGACATAGTGCCTCCGAAGTAGGGCCATCTGGCTGAAAGCTGGGGATGAGAACACTAATCAACCATTCACTTGTCAACATGAGAGATCACAGATAAACCACAAAATTTATCAGGCATTAAAATTGTGAGCAGAGTCCAGACTACCTTGAAATTTTCTTCTTGAGAAATACCTCAAAATCCCCTCATTTCAAATAAGCTTCCTGGCTATGTACCTCCATCCTTGATTTCCCTTGCTATATCTTGAATAAATAATGTCCATTCAACAACCAGTTTTGCGAGAATCCTACCAAGTAACTCAAGAGCCTTGGGCGCATCAATAGTAGCATCCTCCAATGAAAATAGTACAGTCTCCAACCTAGAAACATCAAAATTATATAAATTTATAATTCATAATCGCACATGACCATAGACTGTAGCAGTCTTGAAATAAACTCAAACTTGAATAAGAACAAACACAAAATTTCAAACTACCCTTCAGTAAGTTGTCCCTGATTTAGCAATAAGGGCTCGAACTTGTATTAATATGTATGTAGATTCCCCAAAAAAACAATTTCAACATATTTCTTGACAAAATAATCTAATATCCAAAGAGAAATCTCCTCTATGAATCCACATAGCAAAAGATGCAAGATATCCAATAGAGGAAGCATGAGAATTCTAACTGCTTTAGCCAGCATTCTTGATGCTTGTGCTGATATATATCTGGAGAATAGCAACCAGGTTCAAATGGATAGTAAACCCAAATGTTACTCTTCTTTTCACCTTTTTCTTGGTCTAAGCAAGCCTGACAATAATCTGCAGCACTTTCTTTATGGTGCATCAGACTCCATTTAACTGCCGCTCTGTCATAGTCTGTATGTGGTTCTACATGGCATTCAAAAGGAAGTGGTCTGCCAGGTATGATTCCATCTTCTACTGAAATAATATCAAACTATGCATCAGGCTTTAATTGCACCATTTTAAGCTAGGATTCTCCAAACCCTTGTTGCCCTTGGACAAATTGAACAAAGAAACAATATAACTCATTCAAAAATAACACACCTAGGAAAAGGTGGAAAAGAAAATAGTTGTTAAAACAAAATACTTTGGATTTTAACATTTCTTCACTACAAAATTCTAAATTCCATTCTCCCGCATGTAAGTAATCAAATTGTTAAATTTTGCAACATAACAATAACCTTAAATACGTTGAAAAAAGGAACCTAGAGAAATTTTCAAGAAACCATAATCCTCAAGTCATAAACTTAAAAATAGATAAGACTGCTATATGAATACTTTGTAAAACATGCTCTCAAGACATAATGCAGTGAAGAGGACAAAATAATTTGGTGATGCTAACCTAGTATTCAAAATCCCAAGAAATCAAAAGCGAAAACACCAAACTAAGATTGCCCATATATTCATTACCAATCTCAGGTCCATCCTCCAACATATTTCCACTATCCTTTCTTGAAGCTTCGGGAGGTAATGAGAATCCAGCTTCCTCCAACACAGGGCCCCAGTGAGTCTCCAATACTTTTTCCACCATCTCTGTTCATGGGAACCCCAATACATAATGTATAAACACACGCCCAAATTTTTAAGTTGTGGACCAAAAGGAGCAAGGAGGAAAAGAACCTGATGTCACAAAAAAATACCTTGCCATCACAACTAACGAACAAGCCATTAGTTGAAGTCACACATAAGCTGAATAGATAAAATTCATACCAGTATCTTTTGCTTTTGTGGAGGAATTCACACTAGCTTTCAATGCTTCACGTTTCTTAGCTTCTTCAAGCTTTTTCGTCTGCCATTCTTCAAGGGCTATCACTTAAAAAAATGTAAGCATTAACAACGTATTGATGTAACTACCAAATTCTAAAACAGACAATATTTAATAGTCAATAGTTTGCATTGTTACTAAACTGGGTAACACTTTAATTTTACATTATTACTCAACTAGTGGGTTAACAATTTATAACTTTTGAGGAATCCAAAGCTAAAAAGTTGTTGAGATTTATATAATGAGAAAATGTATGAGCTCCCACATGTCAATTGTTAGAAGCTATGTGAATGGTGGAATATATGCTAGAGCACTCATAGCATATGGCAGAGGGCATTCATGATGTTATAATCCCAAGGGTGAATGATATTGATCCTTTAATTTGATTATGTGAGGTCTCTAAGCACTTCAATGATTTATAATTCACTAGTACCTCTGCAGGAATTTCCCCTGATATTTGATTGCCCTAAAATTGAAGGCAAAGCTCTGACATCTCTATTATGAAGTAAAAAGGGAGCTATAAATACTCCCTAAAAATTGGTTGTCATTTAATAATAATCCATAAGATGGTTGTTCTTTCATTATCCCTTCATCTATTAGTGGTGGAGAAAGCAAACCAATGAAGTTGTTACTGTTTGAAATCATGAAGCACCGTCAGACCCTTAGATAGAATGGAAGTGACTGGATTGCTTCCCCAAAGACCACACATAAAGATATTAGATATAATGGAAGTATCTGGATTGCTTCCCCAAGACCACACATAAAGAGAGATGAATAAAGAGCAGCAAATGTGACCTGAGCTTGCGAACTATCAAAAAACTCATTTATTGAAAGCAGTGGCGGTTTGGTGAAGCTATTATTCGAGCAAGTTGAAATGTTGCTAGATAATTTGTTTCCACTAACATTAAATAAAAGCATAAAAGAAACTGGAAATTCAGGAATCGTCCCTCTAAGTTGATTGCCTCTCAACCGAGAAAATACAAGTTCCTGCATCTACCCAAAACTATAAGAATTCGACTAGTCAAAATATTTTGACACAAATGAAGGATCTCCAAGCTACTACATTCACCCCAACCCTCAGGGAAGGTTCCATTTTGAGTTGTCTGTAGAGCCCAAATAATCTTAACACGAGGAAGTGTGATAAGATCAGCAGGAATATCTCCTTGAAAATAGTTGAGCTCCAATTTTTCATTGTTTGATAAACCACTAGTAGGCTCAGAATCAATATAATTTTTTCCAGGGTGTAGTCCAGCGGATTTGTGAACACAAGTACATAATGCTCATGGAAATTGCCTAGCTCCTTGTGAATCTCATGAGTGAGGGAGTTCCTTAAAACATCTAGCATTTCAAGCATTGATTGTTTGCCAATCTCTATTGGGATAACTCCATCTAAAATATTTGGAAATAAGGAAATGAAACTAAGTCTAGAACAATTCCCCAACTGTGCAGCTCCAATTTTTCACTGTTTGATAAACCACTAGTAGGCTCAGAATCAATATAATTTTTTCCAAGGGTGTAGTCCAGCGGATTTGTGAACACAAGTACATAATTCTCATGGAAATTGCCTAGCTCCTTGTGAATCTCATGAGTGAGGGAGTTCCTTAAAACATATAGCATTTCAAGCATGAATTGTTTTCCAATCTCTATTGGCATAACTCCATCTAAAATATTTGGAAACAGGGAAATGAAACTAAGTCTAGAACAATTCCCCAACTATGCAGCTCCAATTTTTGACTGTTTTATAAACCACTAGTAGGCTTAGAATCAATATAATTTTTTCCAAGGGTGTAGTCCAGCAGATTTGTGAACACAAGTACATAATTCTCATGGAAATTGCCCAGCTCCTTGTGAATCTCATGAGTGAGGGAGTTCCTTAAAACATCTAGCATTTCAAGCATGGATTGTTTTCCAATCTCTATTGGGATAACTCCATCTAAAATATTTGGAAACAGGGAAATGAAACTAAGTCTAGAAAAATTCCCCAACTGTGTAGCTCCAATTTTTCACTGTTTGATAAACCACTAGTAGGCTCAGAATCAATATGATTTTTTCCAGGGGTGTAGTCCAGCAGATTTGTGAACACAAGTACATAATGCTCATGGAAATTTCCCAACTCCTTGTGAATCTCATGAGTGAGGGAGTTCCTTAAAACATCTAGCATTTCAAGCATTGATTGTTTGCCAATCTCTATTGGGATAACTCCATCTAAAATATTTGGAAACAGGGAAATGAAACTAAGTCTAGAGCAATTCCCCAACTGTGCAACTCCAATTTTTCACTGTTTGATAAACCACTAGTAGGCTCAGAATCAATATAATTTTTTCTAGGGGTGTATTCCAACGGATTTGTGAACACAAGTACATAATGCTCATGGAAATTGCCCAGCTCCTTGTGAATACCATGAGTGAGGGAGTTCCTTAAAACATCTAGCATTTCAAGCATGGATTGTTTTCCAATCTCTATTGGGATAACTCCATATAAAATATTTGGAAACAGGGAAATGAAACTAAGTCTATAACAATTCCCCAACTGTGCAACTCTAATTTTTCATTTTTTGATAAACCACTAGTAGGCTCAGAATCAATATAATTTTTACTAGGGGTGTAGTCCAGCAGATTTGTGAACACAAGTACATAATGCTCATGGAAATTGCCCAGCTCCTTGTGAATCTCATGAGTGAGGGAGTTCCTTAAAACATCTAGCATTTCAAGCATGGAATGTTTGCCAATATCTATTGGGATAACTCCATCTAAAATATTTGGAAACAGGCAAATGAAACTAAGTCTAGAACAATTCCCCAACAGTGTAGCTCCAATTTTTCACTGTTTGATAAACCACTAGTAGGCTTAGAATCAATATAATTTTTTCCATGGGTGTAGTCCAGCGGATTTGTGAACACAAGTACATAATTCTCATGGAAATTTCCCAGCTCCTTGTGAATCTCATGAGTGAGGGAGTTCCTTAAAGCATCTAGCATTTCAAGCATGGATTGTTTTCCAATCTCTATTGGGATAACTCCATCTAAAATATTTGGAAATAGGGAAATGAAACTAAGTCTAGAACAATTCCCCAACTGTGCAGCTCCAATTTTTCACTATTTGATAAACCACCAGTAGGCTCAGAATTAATATAATTTTTTCCAGGGGTGTAGTCTAGCGGATTTGTGAACAGAAGTACATAATGCTCATGGAAATTTCCCAGCTCCTTGTGAATCTCATGAGTGAGGGAGTTCCTTAAAACATCTAGCATTTCAAGCATAGATTATTTGACAATCTCTATTGGCATAACTCCATCTATATTTGGAAATAAGGAAATGAAACTAAGTCCAGAACAATTCCCCAACTATGCAGGAATTTCACCAATCAATGAGTTACTTGATAGATGGAAATACTCCAGCGATTAGCACGTTCTCAATAGATATACTTCTATCACTCTAGAGAGTTGATTTAAAGATGAAGATAAAAAATTTAGCTCCATAAAATCCTCAAGACTTGGGGGAATTGACCCATTTTGCATGTTTCCTGCTAGATTTAATATTTTCAATTTGTGACATATGCCAAGCTCCATAGGAATGCTTCCACTAAGGAAATTATACCCAAGGCTAAGTGCACATACGGTAATTGATTCCTTTAATTCCAACAAAATTTATCCAGTAAAAGAATTGTCCTGAAGTTGAAGTACTTCTAGAGCCCTTAGTTTGTGATCTCTCTTGGAATCTCTCCAAATATTTCATTATAAGGCAACAATAAAATGTGCAACTCTATCAAATTTCCAACAAATGGAGACAATTTCCCTGTAAGCCTAAAATCCACTCAATTTCCTCCTCGATACCCAACCAAATAATCTAGAATACTCCCTTTTTTACCACAAAGTTATGAAGCAAAAGACAAGGCAATTGGAGGGATTGATTCCGGTAAAATCCCAGCTCCTGAAAAACTTGTTGAAATTTCTATTCTAGATGTGGCAAAGTGAAAAAACCTAGATCATGGCTCAACATGGTAGTTATTCCCATACCCCATTATTTCCATCCAAGCTATTGCTAATGTTGAGGCCCACAACTCTTCCTAAGCCATCACTTGTAAGCCTACTCCATGAGCAAGGGTAGTTGTCATTTTCATTCCAATTAGAGAGAATGCCAATAGGATCTTGGCTTATGGATTTCTTCAACTCGAGCAGAGCCCTAGTATCCAAGGATAGAGACAATGCAATGATCACAAAAGCCAATAAAAAATGCAGTAGGCAAGCAAAACCAAAACCCTTGCAAACTAGTATTCTCCCTTACTGCCTCTCTACCTCGTGCATTATTAATGTTTGTCAAAGACGAAATGAAGGGGGCTCTATGCTCCCTGCCCAACCCAATACATGGTCGCCCAAGACTTAAGGGTAACAAAATCTCAAAGCATGAAAACAATAATGTGAAACAAAAAGAACAAGATTTAAATCAAAAGCAAAAAAACCAAACTAGATTTCCCATATATTCATTACCGATCTCAGGTCCATCCTCGAGCATCTTTCCACTATCCTCGCTTGAAGCTTCGGGAGGTAATGAGAATCTAGCTTCCTCCAACATTGGACCCCAGTGAGTCTCCAATACTTTTTCCACCATCTCTGTTACACTTATTTTCACCTTCTTCAACATTTTTTGCTTGGTCTAAGCAAGCCTGACAACAATCTGCAGCACTTTCTTTATGGTGCATCAGACCCCATTTAACTGCAGCTTTGTCATATTCTGTATGTGGTTCTGCATGGAATTCAGAAGGAAGTGGCCTACCAGGTATGATTCCATCTTCTACATAAATAATATCAAACTATGCATCAGGCTTTAATTGCACCATTTTAAGCTAGGATTCTCTAAACCCTTGCTGCCCTTGGACAAATTGAAGTAACAAAGAAACAAAATAACTCATTCAAAAATAACACACCGGGGGAAAGGTGGAAAAGAAAACAGATGTTAAAACAAAATACTTTGAATTTTAACAGTTCTTCACTGCAAAATGCTAAATTCCATTCTCCAGCACATAAGTAATCAAATTGTTAAATTTAGAAACATAAAAATAACCTTAAATATGTTGAAAAAAGGAACCTAGAGAAACTGTCAGGAAACCACAATCCTCAATTCATAAACTTAAAAATAGATAAGATTGTTATATGAATACTTTGTAAAACACGCTCAGTTCAAGACATAATGTAGTGAGGAGGACAAAATAATTTGGTGATGCTAACCTAGTAGTCAAAATCCCAAGAAATCAAAAGCGAAAACACCAAACTAATTTTGCCCATATATTCATTACCGATCTCAGGTCCATCCTCCATCATCTTTCCACTATCCTCACTTGAAGCTTCAGGAGGTAATGAGAATCTAGCTTCCTCCAACACAGAGCCCCAGTGAGTCTCCAATACTTTTTCCACCATCTCTGTTCATGAGAACCCTAATACATAATGTATAAACACGCGCCCAGATTTGGGAGCTGTGGACCAAAAGGAGCAGGCAGGAAAATAACCTGATTTTACAAAAAAATACTATGCCATCACAACTAACGAACAAGCCATCAGTTGAAGTCACACATAAGCTGAATAGAAAAAATGCATACCAGTATCTTTGGCTTCTCTGGAGGAATTCACACTGGCTTTCATTGCTTCACGTTTCTTAGCTTCTTCAAGCTTTTTCATCCGCCATTCTTCAAGGGCTATCACTTAAAAGAATGTAAGCATTAACAACATATTGATGTAACTACCAAATTCTAAAACAGTCAATAGTTTGCATTGTTACTGAACTGGGTAACACTTTAATTTTACAATATTACTCAACTAGTGGGTTAACAATTTATAACTTTTGAGGAATCCAGAGCTAAAAATTTGCTAAGATTTATATAATGAGAAAATGTATGAGCTCCCACATGTCAATTGTTATAAGCTATGTGAATGGTGGAATATATGCTAGAGCACTCATAGCATATGGCAGAGGGTTTTCATGATGTTATATTCCCAAGGGTGAATGATGTTGATCCTTTAATTTGATTATGTGAGGCCTCTAAGCACTTCAATGATTTATAATTCACTACTACCTCTGCAGGAATTTACCCTGATATTTGATTGCCCTGAAATTCAAGGAAAAGCTCTGAAATTTCTATTATGAAGCAAAAAGGGAGCTATAAATATTCCCTAAAAATTGGTTTTCATTTAATAATAATCCATAAGATGGTTTTCCTTTCATTATCCCTTCATCTATTAGTGGTGGAGAAAGCAAACCAGCGAAGTTGTTACTGTTTGAAATCGTGAAGCACCGTCAGACCCTTAGGTAGAATGGAAGTGACTAGATTGATTCCCCAAAGACCACACATAAAGAGATTAGATAGAATGGAAGTATCTGGATTGCTTCCCCAAGACCACACACAAAGAGAGATGAATAAAGGATAGCAAAGGTGACCTGACCTTGCGAACTATCAAAAAACTCATTTATTGAAAGCAGTGGTGGTTTGGTGAAGCTATTATTCGAGCGAGTTGAAATGTTGCTAGATAATTTGTTTCCACTAACATTAAATAAAAGCATAAAAGAAACTGGAAATTCAGGAATCATCCCTCTAAGTTGATTGCCTCTCAAGAAAGAAAATACAAGTTCCTGCATCTATCCAAAACTATAAGAATTTGACTAGTCAAAATATTTTGACACAAATTAAGGATCTCCAAGCTACTACATTCACCCCAACCCTCAGGGAAGGTTCCATTTTGAGTTGTCTGTAGAGCCAAAATAATCTTAACCCGAGGAAGTGTGATAAGATCGGTAGGAATGTCTCCTTGAAAATAGTTGAGCTCCAATTTTTCACTGTTTGATAAACCACTAGTAGGCTCAGAATCAATATAATTTTTTCCAGGGGTGTATTCCAGCGGATATGTGAACACAAGTACATCATTCTCATGGAAATTTCCTAGCTCCTTGTGAATCTCATGAGTGAGGGAGTTCCTTAAAACATCTAGCATTTCAAGCATGGATTGTTTTCCAATCTCTATTGCGATAACTCCATCTAAAATATTTGGAAACAGAGAAATGAAACTAAGTCTAGAAAAAATCCCCAACTGTGCAGGAATTTCACCAATCAATGAGTTACTCGATAGATGGAAATAGTCCAGGGATTAGCACGTTCTCAATAGATCTACTTCTATCACTCCAGAGATTTGATTAAAAGATGAAGATAAAAAATTTAGCTTCATAAAATCCCCAATACTTGGGGGAATTGACCCATTTTGCATGTTTCCTGCTAGATTTAATATTTGAAATTTGTGACATATGCCAAGCTCCATAGGAATGCTTCCACTAAGGAAATTATACCCAAGGCTAAGTGCACATAAGGTAATTAATTCCTTTAATTCCAACAAAAATTATCCAGTAAAAAAATTTTCCTGAAGTTGAAGTACTTCTAGAGCCCTTAGTTTTGTGATCTCTCTTGGAATCTCTCCAAATATTTCATTATAAGGCAACAATAAAATTTGCAACTCTATAAAATTTCCAACAAATGGATACAATTTCCCTGTAAGCCTAAAAGCCACCTGATTTCCTCCTCAGTACCCAACCAAAGAATCCAGAATAGAAAAAATCAGTTGAATTCACACATAAGCTTAATAGAAAAAATGCATACCATTATCTTTGGCTTATGTGGAGGAATTCACATTGGCTTTCAATGCTTCATGTTTCTTAGCTTCTTCAAGCTTTTTCGTCCACCATTCTTCAAGGGCTATCACTTAAAAAAATGTAATCATTAACAACATATTGATGTAACTTCCAAATTCTATAATAGTCAATATTTAACATTCAATAGTTTGCATTGTTACTAAACTAGGTAACACTTTAATTTTACATTATTACTCAACTAGTGGGTTAACAATTTATAACTTTTGAGGAATCCAGAGCTAAAAATTTCTTGAGTTTTACCTTGTTAGAAAACTTGAAGGCATGCCTGAAATGGGTCAAAGTATCAACCAGTCTTCTCTTCTCCACCGTAAGACTCAGCAACTCATGAATTACTGCACAGGCATGCTTCTCAGCCCATCGAATTCTAAGATAGAGCGAGCTTGTCGAATTTAAATTACTTGTAGGCTCATGCAATCGAATAGAGCTTGACTGATATTGCAGAATATAAGTTAGTTGAAACTTGAAACTTGTTTTTATAAGTGGAGTAAAGCGTGTCAATTTTCATAGATACATGGGAGTTTGAGTAGAAATAAATCACTAATATAGGTGACACGATGATTCATTCAATGTCTATGGAGTAGAAGATCAATGTCTAGGAAAGGATGAATGTGAGAAGAAATTCCAGGATTGTCTGGTTAGCATAATATTAGAGGCCTTCAAGCGATGTAAAAATATGTCCTTTGTGCACGAATATTTTTCAAGTGGGTGCAAAGGATCCTCGAAAACTTATCCATTCCATCAAAGTTGGCCTTGCATTGTCTTTTGTATCTCTCTTTTCTACTTTGTCAGGCCAATGTTTCAGGATCACACCTTTGGTGGGAATGCCATATGGGCCATCTTGGTTGTGGTGTTGGTATTTGAATTCACTGTATTTGATTATCTATTAAAATATTTCCTCTCGGATTTATCTAAATTTGAAATATTTTAGATTTTATAATATTTAGAAATTTGTAATCAGTTAAGTTTAGTATTAAAATCTCCAAATTCCTCACTACTTTGCTATGTTAAAACCTACCTGATATTTTTAATATGGTGCTTTTCAAAGATTTTAATTTTCTCACTGATTTTGCCCAACAATTTTTGGAATAGTCCTTACTTGTGATATAAAAAACAAGGAAGTTATATTAAAATCTCAAAATTCCTCATTACTTCTTGAACTTTTATGTCGTATCCTCCTTAGTTTAGACACCTTCTTATTATCTGGTTTCTTTACTACCTCTCTCCTTAATCCAACCATTACCACGTGTGTGCCCTTCTTGCTTTTAGGGAATACCTAGGATGGCAAGCTGCATTTATGGAATGGAAGTTTGACAGTACCAGATTTGTATTTGAATCGTTGGAACTGCCTTTGGAAACGATTCTTAAAACTTCCTAGATAGAATGGGGAGGGGATTGGCACTTTTAAATTTTCACTATTTACCCATGCCTACTTGCATCACTTTCTCTTGCACATCTATCCATGTTATGGTTGGTATTTTATTAGTTGAACCTACTGCCCAATTATATGTATTCACTACAGCTAGACGATCTTTACAAGGCTTGCTTGGGTTGACATAACATCACCATTCACCTTTATCCTACTGCCATTTCAAAACCCACCTTGCCAACCTTTCACTACCTACCTCACTTACCACACTTACTCTATCTGATGCCCCAACCTAGTGCTTCAAGCAGGAATACAGTACCAAGTATTATCTTATCCTTTTCGGGACGAGATTAACTTAAACCCCAGAGACCTTCAATTCATTTCAAATCCATAGGAACTTTAGATGCACACTCAACAATTTTAGTCCCACTTAATTACCATTTTTACTATTTAACTTCCATAGGCTCACTTACCTTAACAACCACTTGCTTAATTAATGGTGGGTACAGCACTTAGAACTGAACGAGATTTAACTTCTTGAACTTCTGAGGCCTGTTAAGTATAAGATCATTGTCCAAATTATTAGCTTCTTCCAAGGCCTTTTCTGCAAAAGAGACTGCAAGAGTAGGATCCCATAAAGTTAACTCCAATGCAAGCCCATAATCTGTATCAACAACCTCAAAAAATTCAGGATACTTGTTGCATAAATTAGTTCTGAAATCCATGGGGAGACCCATATCAGTAGCTGAGTGGGAAATCTTCTCCAGCAATACCCTCTTTCTCATAGACATCATTAAAAGCTTCCTGATATTCTCAATAAAAGAGGCCCTCCATTTGAGATTTAATCTGCACTTCTTCCCAGTGCATTTTTTGTGCCTGGGGGGTCGATGTGAAATAGAATCAGTATCCTGGACTTGTTCATTGTATATTTCAATCATTTGAACAACAACCTCATATATAAAGGTATCCTTTCTTTGTTTTGATATCTGGAATAAGTCATTCAAGGCTCGATAGTTCACACCCCAACTCTCCTCTGTAGACTCCTTGAATTAACAATGATCAAAGCCTAGTTTGGCTATTAGAATAACCATAATAGACAAGTTAGGGAAGTAAAGGCATTTATATTACCCACCTCTTTCAAATAGTACTAGTAATTTGTAATCTTCACAAATTACAAGACAATCCTCCAAGCATATCCTATCCAAGGTCTCTTCCAATCCTGTAGAGCCACATTCTTTTGGAAATGTGATATCAAGCACTTTTCTATTGGAAATGTGATATCAAGAACTTTGCTATACCAACCTCAGTGATTAATTTTTTTAATTGGTTATGTTTCCTCAATGGAAAGGAGAGGAGCTTTAAGAGAAATTCTATGGAACTACTTCTCACTAGATTTTGTAAGATCCCCTTCTGGACCAATCATGCATTCCATTAAGGTGATAATTTCTTTACGAATTGGATCAATAGGAGGGTCTTTCAATTGAGCAAACATCTTCTTTTAGTACTCAAATATTATTTTTAGTCTATTTGACATCATAGCTAAAGGTGTATCTTTCCCCATGGAATCAAGATATTTTGTTCCATATTTTGCCATAGGAGCAACAACATTTCCAAAGCCTTAATTGTTTGTCTGAACAATGAAATTCATATTTAAACAAATAGCTCATAAATGAAAACATACATTCAAAAATACTTCATAGCATATTTACATACAAATCACTTACCCATAAGCCTTCATTAGTGACAACAAGCCATATATTCCCATCTTTTCCATTGTATCATCCAAACTATCAACTTGTAAACCAATACAATCAACAAACTATGGAAAATTTATAGTTGACATCTAGGGTGACCAAGTCCTTCCATACAATGCGTGTGATCATTTAGTCAACATTTTATTTGCAATAAAATCCAAATGAGGAGTTTCAAAACTTAGTCCAAATATTAAGAAAAAAAAAAATTTGTTTTGTATCCGAGTTATCAAAATAGAGTGGTTGGATTTGAGAAGTTACATATGAACAAAAACAAGAAGACCATCTAGATCGATGACTTTTCCAAATACTTCTTCGGCCACTGAGTGAAACTATTTTCCTTCTCCTTCAAACGAACACATCCATCTATTTTATCTTCATACAGAAGGGGGATGATACTTGTGACATTAATGACATTTACATTTGCGTCTTCTAGACCAAGTGGCACTCCATGTATGATAGAAATTGATTGAATTCGTCCAATTCCAGCAATAGCACTGTCGTATGGATCTAATATATTCACTTTGTCACCTACCTGAAGTAGGTCATGCCCTACCGGAGTTAATAAGCACTGTCAAAAACAAAAAAGTATACATAGATATTAGGAAAATAATAATTACAATTAAAATTCAAAAACATACATAGATATTTAATTAACTGAATAATATGCACTCACTGAGTTAATATCTGAAATACCAGCAGGATTTGGCACCGATTGGGAATGTTTAGGTGCATCAATTTCGTCATATTTTAGAACTCTCGAGGTAACCATTTTTCCTTTAACATCCTATATGTGATTTCATTATGCACAAATCAAATATTACATTAAAACACAATAATTTATAACATAGCAGAAAAAAGTAAATATAATATTAAAACATTAAAATATTAATAACACTAAAATAGAAGCATATAGCTCTTGTAGATATCTACAAAAACATACTTTCACATGTTCATGGCCCTTTTTTGAGTCATTTAGCATTCTTGAACCACCCAAATTTACATTTTCTTCCTGTGATTGACAGGAATTACCAATAAAAGAAGGCTTCATGAGTGAAGGGAAATGGAACCAAAACATTAACATATTACAAATTCAAGTGAAGCACTGGTTGCAAGGGAATTATAATTTGCTTACCTCATCTAAATCAATGTTAAATTCCTTCTTTTTCCATGCAGCAACAAGAGGTTTAATGGAGGAGGCTATGGTTGACATTGTCTTTTCCAAACCAGTTATACATTGCATTGCATGATTATAATCCTTACTATGGTTTTCAACAGTAGATAAAGCTCCTATTTGTCTACTCTCGACATCAATAGATGGAAAAGAACTTTCTATTGGATTTTCTGACATATAATTATGTTTGGAATTTTCCAAGTCTACCATATAATGAGCCATTTCACTCACCACTGGTTCTCTTTTAGCTTCTTCAACCTACAAGTAATTTTCAACGCACAACTAGTTGGATATTAAGAAAAATAAAAACACATAACACAATGCACAATATTCAACAAAAAAATTGTATACTTACAGATATTTGTTGTTTGGCTCGCAACCCACCCCAGCCCAAAAAATATCGAGCCTTCACCTGCTCTCTTGCTTTCTTCGTTGTTATACTCTTTGACAAATACTCTTCAGCATGCATACTTTCCTTCAAATATTCCCATTGTTTTGGAGTCAAGCTACTCTCCCTATCTTTTCCATCAAAGATTAATTTTCTACATTTATGCCTGAATTTATTCATCAAAATTCTCATTCTGCGCTTATAATATTTACTAGAAATCCTTCCACCAATAGTCTCAAAAAAAAATTCCATCTGTTGGATCACTTGATCAACATTTCTTGGATCTTGATCTGCAAAGTTGGATTTGGTAACATCCAAATGAGACCTTATTCTTGTGCCCAACTCTGTGGCCCACCTTGACGCATTTGGTCCAGTAGGCTCACCATATTTTACCTCAATAAAGTAAGCCTTCTTCTCTTCTGATTTTCATTCTTTGGCTTCCATTTCTGTGGACCTATAAAGGCTTTGACTAATTCTTTGTCTTTTGACTAAAGCTGATACATCTTCAAAACCAAGACTAGGTGATGGAAAATCACTCATACTTGTGGCTCAATAAGGTGTGGTAGTTCCTAGCACCTTACTTGGAGAAGATGTAATTGGTGTGCTTTATGTGGAAAAAGACTGAATTGGTTGCTCCTTGTCCACAATAGGTGTGGCACTAGGTTGCACACAAATCTCCTCAGATGTGCCTTCAAATCTTTTATTTAACTGTAAATAAATTTCTTGCAACTCTGCTTCTTCAGAATGTGCCAATTTTTCGCGAAAACCTTGGACATGATCATCTGATATATAAGGAAGTTGATCATTAGTATTTTCAGCTTCATCTCCATACATTGAATTACCACGGCATTTGCTTCTACGAGTTGGTATGGATATGTCTTTTCTTGCTTTTTGTTTCTTCTCATTGTCTATGGGATCCAAGTTTCCCCTATAAAAAAAAACTTATCAAATAATGGCCTACATCATCAAATATATTATATACAACTTTCATTAAATATGCATAGAAATAAAAAGTGACGAAGAGTAACTACTTACTTATTCACCAAACCAACAGATGAGAAATATTCTTCATTTTTTGTGATGTGTTCTTTACGAACACGCTCGTATTCTATCATATTTTCATTACTGCTAAGATCATTTTTACATTTCAACCCCTTCTTCATAGTATTTATGCCCTACATTTCACATTTAAAGAAAAAATATTAGTGCATGGACAAATAACAATTATAAAATATATCTATTATACGATCATGCATTATGATCAATGAGAATGAATTAACCTTAAATTGATAGAAGGAACACTTTAATTAGTATCAGCACCTTATCTAGAATTATGGATTCTATTTTTTTAATTGCAAAAAAATTGTAATGTTTGCATAAATTTAACACATAATAAAAACATAGCATATTGAAATTGGGAATGCAAATTGGTTGTCCCAACCATTGTAACATTATTGAATCTATTATATGTGTACTAGTATCAGTACCGTACAGCTTTGGTGAAGAGCTCCTGAACCATATTAAGACTTTGAGCCCTTAGTAAACAGACTCCAGAGACTTACATTTAGCTTCGAGGTTTGCAAGCTGAAAATCAAATATCCCCCAATAAAAAGATATGCATCCCCCAATTTAACAACTAAAATAATATTAGAAGAATATAGATTTTCTTGAGGAAAAAAAACAACTATAGAAGTTACAATATAAATATTAAATTTAGCATAACTTCATGTAGGAAATTTCATTTATGGATCTAGTAATCCTCTTTAAGATAAATTGAATCACTTCATGCTACAATAGAGTTACTAGAATGCAACAAAATTCACACAAAGTGAAAAATGAATGATAAATTTCACACAGAGTTTAATACAACCATCTGGCTAATCCCATGGCCAAAACAATAAAATCCATTTGCATAGTGAAAATTTATGCCATAAATTCAAGGTGATAAATCATCATCGTGATCATTTGTGTGGTCATCAAGATCATGATCCTGATCACTTGTGTATACATCTACTTTATTTCCTTCATTGTCCTCGTACATTATATTGTCCTGGCCATGAATTATGTTTTCTGTCTCGGTCTCTTCATTGGGAATCAATGCTTCATCTTCAAATACTCTATCGCCATCTTTAGATTCTTCCTCCAATGTTTCTTGTAAACTATTACATTGCCCATCAACCATTATATCAACATATTCCATGAATTTCCTTTTTGAGTGGGGCTCTATTTGAACGACATATGACCTTCCTGAGCTTGTCACATCAACAATTAAAAATGCCTGGTTAATTTGAATAGGGGAAACATATGGCTCATTGGCCTTCAGTAAAATTTGGAGTGTATTTGCACATACAAATCCATACTCATCATGTTGTATTGCAGATGGCTTGATCCATTTACATTTTAATAAAATAGGACTAGTTTCACCATAATCAACTTGAATAATTTCTTGTATGAATCCAACATGCAAGTTCTTTTCAATGTTGTGATGAAATTAAACACTAACAATACAATCACAATTTTCCTTTCCTGTGTCCCTTTCTTCCACTCTTAAATGAGTACCATAGGCCCACATCCCACTGATATAAGAATCCCATATACTTGGAGGTTGTGAAAGCTGAATTTCCTCCTTCGTCATATCTTGAACTTCTTGTCGTGCATCATTAATTGCATCAACAATCCAATCATCAAATTTTGGAAAAGAACGATCTCCAAGGTTCAAATCTTGAAGTGTACGCTTTCGAGATGGATGCATCCATTTTTGAATCTCGTCTTCGTATTTTCTACATAGAATATGAAAAGTAAGAGTGATAATAATTTAGCTATTAAATGAAATTAAATAAAAAATTATGATGTAAATAATATTTTACCTATGCCACTTATCGAATGATGATGTGTTTTGAAGAACATAGGCATGTATGGCAATTCTTTCCTCATTTGATAGCTTGAAGCAACATCCATTTCCTTCTAATACTTCACCTGCAACTCTCTGGTTGTCATCATCATCCCATACACGCCGATTAACATTGCTAAAATCCTTCATATATTCTGTGCAAAACCCTATGGCCTCTTGCATTAAATATCCTTCACAGATGCTACCTTCTGGTTTTGCCTTATTACGAAAAAACTTTTTCAAAACTTTCATGCATTGCTCTATAGGATACATCCATCCTGTTCTTATTGGGCCACAATGCTCTAGTTCATGTTCTAGATGTATAAGAAGATGCATAGAAATATTGAATATTATTGGTGGAAATTCTCGTTCCAATAAGCAGAGGACTTCAACAACCTCTCCCCTGAAATTATCAAAGTTTGAAGGATCTAGCACATGCAAACTCATTCTTTTTAAGATTAGGCCCAACCTTATAATTTCCAATATTGGTCCCTTTTCCAAACTTGATATGACTGCAATAGGTAAAATATCCTCAATTATGACATGATATTCATGGGTCTTGAGGCTTCTTAAGCTATTATTTTTGGTTTGGCTTCTAATATTACCACTTAAATATCCAGTAGGAAATCGAGTCTGAGACATCAACTTTAAGAATTGTGCACGTTGATCCTTTGTCCACACATAAGGAGCAATAGGTTTTATGTATTTTCCATTACCATATTTTTCAACCCAAATATTTCGACGAATCTTTAGTTCTCTAAGGTCTAGGCATGATGACACTGTACCATATGCACCAAAAAGAGTTTCTATAATAGCAAAAGCTATTTTTTTCTTAGTATGCATAAAGTCAACAGTATGCCTAATGGTTATATGCTTAAAGTATGGAAATTTATAGAATATGTGCACTCTTTTTACACCACTATCGTAAAGTGGATCATTTTTACTACCACAAATGCCACCATTTTCAATAAATTGCATTCTTTTTTCTCCATTCTCAATAATGTAATCACTTGTTATTGTCAGTGGTGCTTCACAATTCTCTTCCTTACCATTGAAACGTGACTTTTTTCAACGATATGGATGCTCCATTTTGAGGTGAGCATGATGTCCACAATAAATACACTTGTGCAAACTACTTGAGTTCCTCACAAAACCCTTAAAGATGTAAGCTGGACATCCATGGTATCCATGAACATTGAGACCAATCAAAGTTCCATATGCAGGAAGATCATGGATTGTAAACAATAAAGAAGCTCTTAAAGTGAATTGAATTGAATTACCATCCCTTAAAATTTGAATTGCTTCAATTCCTTTCCACAATTCCACTAGCTCATCAAATAATGGTTCTAAATAAACATCAATTGCATCTGAAGTCACAACTTTTTTCCCCGATATGATCAATGACAACATCAAGAAAAATGGCTTGGTTGCTAACCATGAAGGAAAGTTATAATTTATTAAAAACACTAGCCAAGTTGACCATTTAGTGCTTTGATCTGAGAAAGGGTTCACCCCATCTAGAGCTAAACCCAGTCTTATATTGCGAGGATCTTGGGAAAAATCAGGGGATTTATTGTCAAATTCCTTCCAAATCTTAGAATCAGCCAAAAATTCGTTGTTTTCCATCGGTGCTCTTATTTTGGGCATGCCATTGCATTAGCTCGGCAATGTCTCGACATTTGTACATTCGAAGCAACCGCGGGATTAGTGGAAAGTGGTGAAGAACCCTTCTCAGAGCTGAATTTGATTTCAACCCTCGTCTATACCTCCCTTCTTTACATTTTGGACATTTAGTCTCACTTGCAATATTTTTGTGAAATAATACACAACCATTCACACATGTGTGGATGTTTTCATACCCTAAGCCTAGCTTAGTGATTTGCACTTTACATGCTCTTCGTTTTGTTGGCAGTGTGGAGTCAGGTGGTAAAAATTGTTGTAAAAATGCCAATAACTCATCAACACTATCATTTTTCCAACCATGCACCACTTTCAAGTTAGGATTTAAAAGGATTGTTGTTAAATGACTTAAATTGCAAGTACCATACACAGGTTTTAAAGCATCCTCCATCAACTTTTGCCATTCATCCATGAAACCCTCATTCAGCATTATATCAAATTCAATCCCTTCATCAAAGGTTCATACCTTTTCATTTGTGTTTGTTGCCTCTTCATCTATGTCTAGTGCCTCTACATCTCTCATGCTATGCAATTCTATCCTATCTGGATAACAATTTTGAGGGAAAGGGCTTATACCGCTATGCCCATATTTTAGCATATGTTGAAAAATCACACTTCTTTTTCTCATTTTCCCATCACAACAATGACTACTTGTACATGCATATTTAAGCAAGCTCTTCTCATCAGCTACTCTCTCATCATGTGCATGGTATTCATCTATTGTCAAAATTGGGCGTTTACTCATCTTCAATTTTATGCATTCAAAGATGAAACTAATATGTTAACTCTTTACTTTCAACTCTTTTCATAACTTTATTTGTAAAAGAGAAGTTTTAGATCCTATTTGAGCACAAATGTCAATTGTGCAAACCTTTTAGAAACAACATATAGAAAGAGAAGACTACACATTTTTTACCAGTGTGAACACACCCATACACAACAATCACACATTTAAACAACAAAAGAAAGTCATATTTGAGAGAAAGCTTTTGGATCAGCACTTGTTTGAGGAGATATTTTTGTTGTATTTACACCTTTTGAACACAGATCTATCAGCATGACAACAAAAAAATTTGGTTTTGAACGCAGATCTATCAGCATGATAGCAAAAAAAATTGGTAAATATATTAGCATTCTTAAGGGCACAACCCTTGCGGACAATTTTAAACATTCATTACATCATCAGTGAGGAGAAGAACACACCAATGGGAGTTGCCTTAGCAGCAAATAGGATGCATCACTCAGCTAAAGGGGAGGAACTTGGCAATGATGAAGTCACAGTTACCAGTAGTGAACTCTCTCCTTTAAAGCCTATTTTTGACATGTTCCTAGTGCTCATTCCTAGAAAATGAGGGCACTCCAATTGAGGGAGTCACTTACCTATTAATGGCAGCATGATGAGTTACAAATTATCACATTTTTGGCACTTGAAGAGGATACATTTGTTTTTTGGCCACTTGCATGGAGGGCACATTAATGAAGGATTTACACCACATTCTCTCCTTATTCCAGCATGCAAGAAAGTACATTATTTGGATATTTACATTAATTTTCTAAGCTTGAAGAAGTTCACCCTAGTAGAAAATATGCCTTTGGAGTCATATTTGTTATTCCTATCTTAATATATAATTATGTGACTGATCTTTGATACTCATTCAAGACCTTCACAAGTTGTAATAATATTACCTAGGATAAAATGTCTCTTAATAAACTCCAGTTGATCAAGAAAAATGGTTCAAGATACCATATTCTTAATTATAAGACGCATTACAAAGTGTGATAGGTCGACAATTTCTCACTATGTTTATCTTGTTGTCTATCTTGAAACTTGTGTAGTTTATCTTGTTGTTGAAGTGAGACACCTTGTATGTGTCTCAAACAATTGATTTGTCACAATATACTCAAAATTATCCCACATTTCCTTCAAAAGATGTGTGAATATTCAGCAAAGAAATTTTCCTCCAATTACCATTATGGCAGAATCATATATGAACAAACAGTCATATTATGTAAATGCAAAGACAATCCCAAACCTTCCTCTCAAATAAGCAACACAGTTTTGTGGAGGATACAAGGTAGATGAGATTGGAAAGCATCCAATATTGTCAAATCCATGTTTTTCTGAAAATAATTTGATGACCAAGAAGCCACAAAAATAATGTTGATGCTAGCTGGCCCACAACAGCTTGGACTAGAGTTGTAACATCTAGAGATGAGTCATAGACACATTTATCAAATTCAGGTATAGCTCAAGATAGTATAAGACTAGGCAGAGCTTTGTTGTTATAGAGAACACTCATGTATCTCAACTAGACATTTTGAAGTGGATTGATGAACAATGTGTAACAAAGATGGATTTGATGTTTCGCTTGTTTTAGCCATGGCCTTCAAGCTTCTTAGCACATGACAGAGAAGCTCTATCTAGATTGTCAAGAATATTCTCATGTTTTGATTGCTCTTCTGCCACTAACTTTACCTCCAACATCATTGCACAAGAAATTAATGTCCAATGTGCTAGCAGTTTCTATTCTTACAAAGATGAATGATCATAGTTGAACTATTTCTGATTTGAATGAAATTAAAACATAAACATAAGATAATATAATCATTATATATCATTTGGAGAATTTAACTTGTCTTTAGTAAAATTTTCTTCCACGATCTCATGAGTATGCTAGAATATACCTCAATCATTTCCAACTTCTTTGCAAATCCCATATTGGCAAAAATGTTCAATGTGACTAAGGATAGGTATAACTTACAATTTATGGTTCTCTTCTAGTGTTAAATGTGATTATTAGATGAGGAAACTTATTCTAGTAGATACAGGGGCTTTGGGCCTGTCATATAACTTCAATGGAGTTATGATTATAGCACAAGACTTGATACAGATCACTAAACACTAGCCATCTTGATGTGTAAGCTATTAGGAGAGAAGGAGAGCTCTATTCTGCTTTTACCAATGTTTGCTTAACACATTAGAGAAAGATGTATTTTTGAGAATGAACTAAAGGCACACTATGATATAAAGAGAATTACTTTCTCAAGCAAGATCTCAAGAACTTGTGAAGTAACATCTTGTATTCAGACAATTAGAAAAAATAATTGCTGACTGACTAAAGGCGGGAAACTTAGATTTAATACAATCAATACCCATATTTAAGCTTCAGTTTCAACCACACTCCTAACCGCAAAGGACCAATGAGGATATCACTGTAAATAACTTAAGAGTAGATCCCTATTATGATAAGATGGGTTTGACTAGGGCAAAACAATGAGAACAAGACAAATGAAAAATCATACAACAGGAAAGGACAACCTTAAAGTAACTAACTTGTTTCATGTAATATATTTAATACGCTACTAGCAGTTCGAGGAATAAGTATTAGTATCAACTTCCAAGGTAAAATAAAAATAGTTTCATCATTATAAAGGTCTCTTTTGGGAGTTTCACACTTTCTTGTAGTTGTCTACAATAGTAACATATCTAATCTATTAATATTCAATATTCTAGAGTTTTCTGATAAATATTGACTATAGTAACTGCAGATACTCAACTGAGACCAATGCATATCATGATATGACATCCTCTTTATGCATTTGAGAAGAGTTTTTTACTCTACCAATGGCAGCCTAAGTGTTGGTTTATATGCCAGAAGTTCGGGAACTCTCTGTTGCACCTACATTTTGCTATGAGAGCATGCTCAACCACTAATGAAGTAAAACTAAGTGAAACTTCAGTGATTCTATAGGTCATTATTTCAAAGTTTAGTATTGAAGCTTGCGACAACTGGAAAAAGGTGGAAAGGTTAGGATCATAAAACATAGGAAACAAAAATTATTAAATCACAAACAAAAAAAATGTTAAAATCCCATATGTTTGAGGTAAATTAGAAAACCCGGAGAAACAACTAAGAATGAAGGCTTCATTTAATACTAGTGGAAAACGGTAGCCACCAATCATCACAATCCAAAATTCCACTGGGCCATTGCACTTGCAAACACTGTCAAACAAGAAGGTGTGCTACAACGTAAACGTGGCCACTCAAGCTTGGAAAGCTGACTAGTTAAGACAAACTGCACAAGTGCCCAACTTCCCATAATATGATGAGGAAAAGTAATTTAAAAAAAAAAAAAAAATACAACAGATCAGCCACAATGTATTTGACACCATGGTTCCATGACAATGTCTGATGTGCCCATATTGTGGGATTTATATGGTGGCTTATGATAATCTAGTGAAACCTAGCCACATCATATAGTTTCCATGACAATGTATGATGTGCCCAAATTGTGGGATTTATATGGTGTCTTATGATAGTGTCATCAAACCTTAGCCCAATTGTTGAGGCAAGTGCTAACTATTATCCAAAGGCCCGTGCAAAATAACCATACGAGAACCTGGCAATGTTGGAACCCTAGCCTTCTTCAACTTTGAAGTCATTATGGAAAAGAAAGTACTGAATGTAGAAGTGGTTTAAATGAACAGCTGAAATTTAGATATTACTAGAAAGGCACAATAGAGGATGCTGCAAATTGGCCTTTGCAGAGTCTCCTCACAAAACAAGCTAGAGGGAGGAGTCTATTTTCATAGAGAAGGCTTATGTTAAATAAGCAACAGGAAATTGTGATGTTTAATTCTACAATCATGAAGAACTATTTGCGAACAGTAAATGATTTTGCACTTAGAATTTAGATTCTATAGTAGCGAAATGGAACTCATTGTGATACATTGTTTTCAATTGAACCATTCAGTGTACATTGTTTATATAAGGCAATATGAAGATAGTGCCAAGTCATAAACATTACATTTCTTAGATCGAAATTAGCATATATAGTGAGTGAATAAGGGCAATAGAAACTAGTTTGGAGGCTTATAAATAAGTGAAAAATATCAATTCTGAAGGTAGAAGTGGACCAACATTGACCCCTTGAATTATGAGCTTAATGTCTGGAGTACAACCAGCTCTTCCTCATTGTACAAACTCGGCAGCATTTATGGCTCCCTTTTTCTTCTAAATGACACGCTCTACACACATGTAATTAAGGATTTCCATAACCCACGCACAGAGATTGTGATAGCAGCCAAAAGAGGTTAAATCAACCCATAATAATGCTACAACCAGCAAGGAAATTTGTATAGCAACTCGTCCTTCAACACAATGTCACTCTCAAGAGGTACGAACTTCAGCAAATGAGAAAAATATCAATCCTGCCTTCCAAAGACACACCCACAAGACAAAGACCATATTCAAGCTCCCTTGTGACTGGTTATTGTACTTCCTTTGTTACAGAATTCGGCCAACTGAGTGTAAGAGTGAATATGGCCCTCTTGAGTGGCGAACTCAATCCCTTGGAAAAATTGAACTTGACCCACAGAATATAGGATTTCAGCCTCTTTCACAATACTAAACTTGTTCTTCCTTGAGATGAACTTGACCAGCAATGAATAGGATGAACTCAACCCTAAATGCAATGTTCACTTCCTTTCTAAGCATTATTGAGAGGTTGGAGACTTAGAGGTTGATGTCAACAATCCCTTCTACATTGATCCACACTTGATGTTAATTCCCAAAGATAGCCTTGCCAGCAACAAGGAAGCTCTTTGTACATAGAACTGTCAAATAAAGCACAAACTAGCATATATGGTCATTGATAATGGAAACCAAAATAACCTTCTCTTGCTTCAATTGGGAAAGGAACTCTAGTTACCAAACTCAAATCATCCCAACTCACATTAGCTTGGATGGGTCAAAGATGCACATTAGCTTGTGCTAATCACTTGAAAATAGATGAGAATGTAGCTAGAAGATGGCAAGAATTTTCCCAATATCTTATATGTCCTTACAAACAAAGATGAGAAGATTTACGAAAAATAAGATGATGATAACAAGTGTGACTAATTGCGTAAAGCAGGGGCTTCTAGGTTCAACCTTAGGCATGTGCCCTCTTTCAATCCTAATATTACTTGGAATTATTTCTATTGTGCATGTCAAATGTTGGGTGATTATGTTGCTAGTATTATCCTTCATTATAGTTATGATCATTAATTCTAACTGAAGATTGGAACTGGTAGTGGTACTAATATTTGTGCAAGGTCAATAGCCCTTTGGGCCCTTTTAAAAAAATTTATGGTTAAAGGTGTTCAAAATCTTCAGGTTGTTGGATACTTGAAAGTGGTAATGAGAGTTTTAAAGGTTCTCTACCATTGGATAGTCTGGTTCTCTCTCACTGGCAGCACTAAGTTAAGGAACTCTAGGAAGCTTTTCATTCAGTTTCTATTCAGCATGTTCACAAAGAATAAATTCTCAGGCAGATCATCTTTCAAAGGATTCAATTGCAATCAGCAAAGGGATTATGCATGGAAAATCAGAGGGAGGGTTTTGGTTTCAGCTTTCACAGAAATATTGTTTTAAAAGTATTTTACAGGAAGTTTTAAGATATTATTTTGGGTTGTCTGCAATGTTAGCACTATAGGTTTTAATGTCATTTTTATGTTCAACATTTATTAGAAGGGTGTTTTGCAGAATCTGATGATAATCAGGAAGTTGTCGAAAGGAGCTCTTATGCGTAGGCACAGTCAATGTATACTTTAATTTCTACTTGAAATAACAGAGTCCAAATATACATTGGTTTTCTTGCAAGTGAAAAGACATTGAAATGAGGAAAATTTTATGTGGAAGAAGATAAAGAAATTTTCTATTGGTTTCCATTTTCAAACAACTCTTTTTTCATTTACAAACCTGGCTCCTTTCGCCATGGTTCTTTCGTTGACTGTAAAGATAGACTTTTATAGGCATACTCTTTTTATTTGAGTATGGGTGGCTGAATGTGGGGAATGGGTGCTACCACCTAAAACTCTATCCCATAGTGGCAACTTGTAATGGGTAGATGAATGTGGGGAATGGGTGCTACCACCTAAAAAAAAGAGATCTACAGAACTATTGACTTAATGTTTTATTTATGATTTCTTAGACACATCATTTCATTCAGATAAATCATTTCATTAGTCTACAGGTCTTACCACTTATTCTATATTTTTATTTAGATGTGAGCCCAGACACTGGATAGGATGAGATAAATATGGATGATCCCATCAAAGGAATCCTAGCCAGCAACATTAATAACTATTTCTCGATTATACTCCTTAGTTGGACAGGACCTATTAAAGTCGTTTTTTAATCTGATCTCACTCACGTTGAACCAACTAGAGAGGTTTCAAATGGGAAGGCCTAACCTATGAATGATGGGAAAGCTCAACCATAATTTGGGGCAGATTTAATTGAAAAATATGGTGACAATATTTCCTGATTGAACTCATTAAAAGCATCACGGGTGGAAAGGTTTATTTCTTCAATTATAGACATAGAAATGTGTTTCAGCTGAGATAGTTGTATAAAAATATAGTGTAACACTAGTTGCAATGCATGTGCAAAGAACGAACAACACCCATACGGATGTCTCTCAAATCCATCACACCCATGCCTATTATCTTGAGAAGGTAGCAGATTTACAACTGGAAATGAGATAAGGACTATAGAACGCTGGACCAAGAGGGTTTGGGATTTCTTTCACTAGGCCACCGCGTCCCAATACACTTTGAGGGAAAACTCCCACTTGCAACTTGGTGATATCACTGAGATAGCAAAGAATGGAAGATAAATTCCAGGTTGGGAAAGAAGATGCATAGATTTCTAGGCCTCGTGACCAAACATGTCTTCTGCACTTGGAAATGTTGGAAATGGTAGTGATTCGATTCTTTAATGATGTGACTACTTAAGCCGGACTGCTCGCTGGAGGAAGCAATTCGGTTGAATCCATTGATTGGCTAGTGAGTATCGTAAAACCAACAGCATCAAAAAAAGAAATCCTAGAACCAACAGCATCATAGAACAAACCAAAAAAATCCATGATCCTTACCCAAAAAAATTGTATGAATCGACAATATCTTAAAACAAACAGAGCAAATACAAAGCCAAGAAATAGAAAAATATAAAATCCAACTAACCTGTGACTCTGGGTATGCAAACTTCAATTATGAATTTGTTGTTGCCCGCCTCTTCAAAAACCTCCAAGTTCTGTCTAATGTGTTTTTATCCATGATAAAACCTGTAATTATATAGAAATTTGCAGCCCTAAAAAACCCTCTCGCCAACAACAAAAATCCTCCCACCAAGAGCAAAAATTTGGCACCAAATAACTAGCACGTCCAATTTTCATCTAGTTTTTATCTAAATTTTAGAACCAACTACAATAATTCGGAGCCAAAGACCCGAAACCTCATCTTCCTGAACCAGTCCGGGTAAGAACAGCCAGTTTTCCTCTGTTCTTGGGCTTTCATACCGGTGAAATCAACCATGCCCTCTCTCGGACTTCGACTTTTGACAGACTTTGAATGTGGCATGCCCTAAAAACCTCGTCTTTCCCCGACTTTGACTTTTGACAAGCTTCAAAATGCCCTCAAAACCTCATCTTCCTGAACTAGTCGAACATCGAGTTTTCTTAGGCTTTCAAAGTCAGCTTTCATACCGGTATTTTTTATGAAATCAATGCATGCCAATGCCAATGTTCGACTTACTTCGACTTACTTTCAAAACCCCATCTTCCTGAACCAGTCGAACAGCGAGTTTTCAAAGTCGGTATTTTTTATGAAATCAATGCATGACTTACTTCGATTTACTTCCACTTTTCGAATGCGGCATGCCAATGTTCGACTTAGTTTCAAAACCCCATCTTCATGAACCAGTTGAACAGCGAGTCAAAACCCCGTCTTCATGAACCAGTCGAACTGCAAGTTTTCAAAGTCGGTATGTTTTATAAAATCAACGCAGGACTTACTTCGACTTACTTCCACTTTTTGAATGCGGCATGCCATTTTTACAAAGGTTCAAACAATTTTTTTTAAATAATTAAAAATTACTTCCACTATTCGAATGTGGCATGCCATTTTTACAAAGGTTCAAACAATTTTGAATGCAGCATGCCATTTTTACAAAGGTTCAAACAATTTTTTTTAAATAATTAAAACTTACTTCCACTTTTTGAATGCGGCATGCCTACTTTCATTTTTACAAAGGTTCAAACAATTTTTTTTAAATAATTAAAATATTAATATTAATATTAATATTTATTGTTTTAATTATTAATTAAATATAAAATCACACTATATTTAAAATTTAATTTTATATAATATTATTAAAACAAATAAAATACAAATATTGATAATTAATATTTTAATAAATTCAATCAAATTTAAATATTGATATTTATTATTTTAATAAATTAAAAAAGGTTCATATCAAATAATATATATATGTTAAATTGGTCTCAGACAATATATGTATGTTAAAGATATTATAAAGAAATTATATATGTGTGTGAGGCTTGAGTAGGCTTAATGGTTAAGAGTATGTGTTTCCTCCTAAGAGGTCATAGGTTCAAAACCAGAGGGAGTAGAGTATGTATGTCTTCATAGACTTAGCATTCAAATCGCTACACGGAGGTGGGTCCCTTGTCCCACAAACAAGGGGGTCTCCTACACCAATTTGGTGTTTGGCTTGGTTGACGTGACCTTAAAATTAGATTATTATTATTAGTAGTATAACAAAAGTTCATACACTCTCCAATGGGAGTGAGGTTTGAGCAACACGTGGAAGGCATCTCGCATGAGTAAATACAAGTGGAGCGAGGATGAGGGAGTGTCACACCCTCGAGTTAGTGTTGCGACGACCTAGTGTATTCTTCATGATGTGTGCACATGAATCTTATCGTTGTGTATTCATTGGACATATATCCTCACATGTATAGTTGGGCCTCTTTTACTCTTCACGACAATCTCCTAACTAATGAGAAGTGCATCACATGTGACTCACTTACATTTTCATCTTTATCTTACTATTGGATGCTCATCTCCCAGTCATTTTTAGTATGCATCCTAGTTTTATTTTCAAGGCACTCTTGAGCAACCACTATGATGATGCATACAATTGGTAAGGAAATTCAGAACATGCAAAAGTAGAGGATCATGCTCAATTCATGTTTGAATTCAATTTATGATTGAATGTTAGATATATCACTCCATTATTATCATACAAAAATTCAATTCCTCTGCATATCCACATAAGTGCTACATAGGTTGGGACTTGGTCATGATTTTTGAAATTTTATATAAACCTTGGGGTAGATATGAAATATGAAAAACAAAGAGAACTGTTGCCACTGCAATTCATAAAGAAGCACATCTTCATTTTGTTTTTGATGGATTTTGTTTACTTCTGATTCCTTGAACATGAACCATTATTTTTCCTTAGTTGTCAATTGGTAGCCTTAGGTTTAGGTGGAGTAAACTTTTTTGTGTAACTGTAAATTTATTTATAAGGAGTTATAAGATTTTTCCTGGTACATTGTCCAATTTGTATCAACTCTTTGGTGCAATTAGTATTATTTAAGCAAAAATTCCTATTTGGAGTAGCATGATATCAGGGGGAGTAGCGTTGATTCAATAAGGATGCTCAAAAATAATGAGCACAGTCTCAGCAGCTGGAGCAGTAATGACGAGTAATCTTAAATGCATCATTAATGGTTGACATTTGCAACAACAACATTACCATACATATTTTTTATCGGTATTAATTTTGTTTTAATTGGTACAAAATATACATTCACACAAAACAATTTTAGCCATCAGCCATAAGGGTCCAGAAATAGATGCATTCAAAGAAAAGGAAATATATGTGTTCAAGGGGAGCATATCGCAAATATTAAGTTCCTGGAGCAACAAAAACTACAATAAGACACAAGGACATATTTTGATAATGTTGGTGTTGCAGGTGTCTTTTTCCATGATGGTGTAGTTGGGTTTGAATGGCATACTTCAGCCCTTGAGAAGAGAAGCCTGCATAGAAGGATGCATATCAACAACTTGACCCTCAATTAGTAATAGAAAGGGGGGGAAAGAGGTAGCTTGTAGCCCTTTACCATTGATCTCAAAGGGGGAGAATAAGTTGTGATGGCCCATGCAAGGGAGAGAAAGCCAGTGGTGGCTCATATAGAGAGAAATAATTCGCAAATTTCATCCATTGTGTTTGAAGGATGTAGCATAAGGATTGGACATTAGTATGGAGAAGTGTGTGTTTCCATTAATTCCAAAGGGTGATATTGTTAGAAAGTTGGCATTGTCTCGATGGTTGGTGGCATCCAATGCGTTGGCATTGATGTCAACCAAGTTAGCACTGATGACAACCAAGCTAGCATTGATGACAAACAAACTAGCATTGATGTGCATGGTGGTGTGTCAAGCTTAGGGGGAGTCCCATGGTTGCCGCAGTATTTGGTAGAGAACCATCATCATTTCAGGATATGCAAAGAAGCTATAAAATTTTATAGCTATGATGGTTTTCTATCCCATGCTTTGAAGAATTTTATGCCTTAGGTGGCCAGCTCAGATGCTCCTATAAGTGGCATAGTTGGATAGTGCTCAGAAACAGCTTCCCAATGGCTCCTGGATTATAAGTTATGGTTAGTCAAAGGCAGGTTCCACTCAAAGTCAAAATTTGTTGAGCTAAGTTGGTGGAGTAACCTTTGGAGCAATTTAGTTTGGCGTCATTGCCAAATGTGGTAGAATACTTAGCGGAGTGTCTAAATGAATGATCTAGGAAAACGTGGCCAGATAGAGGAGTGATGTAAGCATTTTTATTGGCCAGTGGAGGTCCCACTTCACAAATCATCCCATTGGAGTCTGTCCCAAAAGGTTCAAAGGCCACATAAGAGCTAAGTCTCAGGTGGAATAAGCAGCGAGCTTGCACAAACACTCCACATAACAACAGAGCAGGCGGCAGAGGGAGTGGTTGGCGTAAATCTGCAAGAGGTGGTCCCCTATGCCACATGATCCTGGTGGAGTTTTCCCAGAAGGTTCAAAGGCATACATTAGAGGGGTGCATAGGATGGCATAAGCCAGGAATAACATTAACATGATGTAGAAGTATGGAACAGAGGACACGTGGCAGGAAGATTTGGAATTTTAAAGTACCCTAGGTGGAAAAATATGAGTGACATGTGTCACCACTCAAGAGGCGCCAAGTTGCATTGATGACTAAGCATGGCGTCATCCTAGAGGCTTCAATCCAAAATGGTTGCCTCATAAAGTTTTAAAGGTGTAGTAGGAAAAGTACCCACCTTGGGTTGGCTAGGCACCAGGTTGGCATGGAGTACAACTCATCCCGGGAGGCATTGATTGGTTCACGAGAGAAATAGTAGATCCAACTAGGACACGTCATCCCAAAAGGACTACCCCAGAAGATTTTTAAAGAGCATAGAGAGGGAGCTAAGGGCTGACAAAGAAACATGACACTATGGCAGACGTAGAGGTGACATAGGACCAATGAAAAATGTGTCAGGCAGACACACAACATGTAATCTCGGAAGACTTACATCGAAGGAAAAACAAAGGCATGTTAGGAATTTAGCCAGGGTAACGGAGCTAAGAAATAGAAATAATTCCAACATTTGATGGTTTCGTCAAATAATGGAAAGAGGTGCCCCAAGAAACTATTTTGCAGAGATTTTCACATGTTGAGAAATTGCATGCCTTTGGGTTATTTTCAATGAAAATTATTCTCTTCTTAAGGTTGTATGCTTATATCTTGTAGAAATGTGTTTAATGGCAATGAACAAGTGGAAAAATTTTTAATACAGTCTCCATATTTGGCAATTATGTCAAATTGTCTACAGATGTATTATTGAAGAAAGGGGCAGAGGCAGACTTAGAGGAATTAAGATCACGGATGACTGCATTCTCACCCATCTGCTATTTGTTGATGACACCATTCTTTTACTGAACGGGTCTCTAGGTGACTCCACTGCGGTGAACACGGTTCCACCACTCTTTTGTACAGCTACAAGAATGACCTGAAACAACATAAAATCAACCATGACTTGCCACGGTTATTCCACATATGAGATCTACTTTGCAAAACACAAATTCCCTTTCAACCACACCAGATTTGAAGCAGGCCTGAAATATTTGGGTTTCTATCTTAAGGATGTTAACTACAAAATTGCTGACTAGATTTGGTTGATCACTAATATTGAAAAGTGGTTCCATCATTGGCTCTCCAAGGAAGGAAGGCTAGTAACTCATTAAGTCAGTTTTGGAAGAAATCTCGGTTTATTGGATGGCATTGGCCTAGATACCTAAAGGCATACTATACAGGATTCAGAATATATGCCACAGATTTCTCTGGAATGGGGAAAAATAAGGACACACATTTGCATCGTCCAAATGGACGCGTATTTCCCTTCCAAAGAAATGGGGAGGATGGGGCATCAAAAACCTCCCGACCTTTGCACAGGATCTTGTTGCAAAGCTTGGGTGGCAGATCCTCACTAAAGACAATCTATGGACCAAGGTCGTTATCCATAAATACATCCTCCCCCACAACACAATTGATTGGATCTGAAAAACCCCTGCACATTACTCCAACATATCTACTATCTGGAGGGAAATTATGAGTTCCATCACACACATAAGTAATGGATTGGCCTAGAAAGTGGGATCTGGTATGAAGGTTTGCATCGGTTGGGATCCTTGGTCGGGGTGCGGAAACGATCATATCCCCCCCCCCTTCTCTCATCAACTCACTCAATCATGCTGGTATACACACTTTGTATCAAATTTATGACAGGGATCACACCACCATATTCTCCCAAGGTTGGTTGAGTCATCATGCTCTACACCTTCATCCACAATGGGAGGCGGCCTGGACTCTTTACCTGAATGCATTAAATGAAACACATGTCAGAATCACAGACCGTGAGGATGAATTCATGTGGACCATCTCAAAGAATGGAAGATACACACCTAAATAGGGGTATCTACACATCTACAACCCCCATCGGCCTCCAACACTACTACCTTGGTGGCATACTCTTTGGAAACTTAAATGTCCTGCTAAAGCTAGACTTATTATGTGGTGCATACTGACCGAGAAAATACCTATTGGGGCTAATCTTCAATAGCGCTCTCAAATTAGACCCAACAGATGTATCCTCTATGCCTCGGCCTCTGAAGACACGGCACATCTTTTCCTTACCTTCCTAGCCACACTTGACCTTTGGGACCTGTTGTGGTAAAACACAACCCCGCCCCACCCCCCATTATTGACTTGTTCACTTCAAATAATGGGGACCCTTTCCATAAAAAAAAATTGGCTAAGTGCCTTTTAAGATTTTTATTAAGTTGATTATCCTACGATTTTATTATTTTTTCATTTTCTTTAGGTTTTTGTTTTGATTGGTTGGTTGAAATCGATTTTTTATAAGCTCCCCGTTAATACTTGTTTTGCCTCATTTGATCAATTGGTTTGTAAATGGCACTCCTTTGAAGTCTAATCAATTATTTAGTCTGAGTTAAAAAATGTACAATATTCCATCTATAGTTTTGATAATTTCACAACTTAACATCATTAAAATAAAATCAAAACAATCAAAAAAGTAATTTTTAACATTAAATTTTAAATTAATTAAATTAATTATTATATTAAATATAATTAAATTAAAATTTAATATAAAAACAAATATATATAAAATAAAAATCAAATCAAATCAAATCAAAAATTTAAATTTCATCGCATCGAAAAAAAATAATCAAATTACATCGCATCGGAGATTTTAAATGACATAAGTTTTAAAGAACCTCGATAACCCTCAACCCCCGATATGCCGATTGTGATAAGGGGCATAAGTCATTTGTTTGTTTTATTTTTACTTTCAAACTCATTCGTATGAGTGTAATGGAAGTGTTAGTTTAGTATTAGCATAGTGTTAGTGGAAGGTTAATTTTAGGTTAGTATAGTTTTAAGTTAGTGTTAGTAAAATATTAGATTAGTATAGTGTAGTGTTAGTTGGTTAGTGTTAGTTTAATTTTAGCATAGTTTTAAGTTAGTATAGTTTAGTGTTAGTTTAGTTTTAGTTTAATAATAAATTTAATATTTAAATATTTAAATAATTAATTTTAAACTAGTTAAATTAATTAATATGTAGAATCTAATTAATTTAATTAAATCATAATTAATTATTAATTTGATTAATTTGTTTAGTTAATTATATTAGTTAGTTAGATTAATATTAATTTAAATAATTAGTTTAGTTTATAATTAATAATTAAATTAGGATTAATTATTAGATAATTAGAGTCTAATTTAGGATTAAATTTTTAATTAAAATTCTGATTTTTAGCCTAGCAACAGAATTTCCAGATTTATATCATATTTGACTTATCAACTTTGGAGGCTCATAGATTAAGTTTTACTTGGTCAAATGAGGCCCAGGATGGCTCATTGGAAAGAGAAAATAAAGGAGAACATTTCTGAGGAGGTTTCACTAATAGATTTGGTCATTTATTGGGTCAAAAATTAGGCAGAAAATCAAGCTCCGAATTTCTAAAACAAAATCAATTTTCTGAGTTTTATTTTCTTCATTTTCATTTGCCCAAAGCCTCTTATATAGCAGATTCGCTCATCAATGATATTCTTGGCCAATTAAACCATTCCAGGCATCAATAGAGAGCTTATATTTTATTTTAAATATTTATTCAAATAGAATTTGATTGGATTTGTTTTAATGCCAAAAATGATATTTTGATTTTATTGTTGCATCTTAATTCATTTTGATTTCTTTTTGCAGGAAAAACAGTAGAAGTGTAGAAATTATATAACTTATGTGTTATATAATTTCTACATGGTATCAGAGCAGTATTGATCATTGGAGCAGATTGCAATTATTGAAGCGGTTGAGTTTTGTGCTGGTGGAATTCGAATTTGCTGTAGTGTTTTCTTGGTGTCAAAGTTGAGCATTCATTGAAATGTCTTTCAACGAATCGTGATTGGATTATTCCCTTGATGGGAGCTTGAATTACATAGCATGGAAGGATAGGATGGAGGCGGTGCTGGATGATAATGGGTTGAAGGAGTTCATAGATGTTGATATTCTGAAGCCTGCTTCTAGCAATGCAGCCGCACTTGGCAAAAGAAGGTAGCAAAGTGTCAAAGGATTCTGTTGGAAGGTGTGAAGGACCACATTATGTCCAGCCTTCACGAGAAAGCCACTCCATTCTTAATGTGTAAGGATTTGACAGATTTTTTCCAAAGCAGAAGTGACGAAAGGAAGTTGGCGCTTAAAGAAAAGCTCTGGAAAAATAAAAATGGAGAAAGGCGACAGTATTCCAAAATACCTCACGAAGTTTGTCCACTGCAAGGATGAGTTGGGTAGTGTGGAGGTTACTGTTGATGAAGAAGACTTGGTGAGATTGGCTCTCCTTGGGCTTCCGAAGAGTTGGCATAGCTACGAAGACTCTGTCAATGGACAGGAGAAACTGCCAGGATGGGAGCGACTTTGGTCGGATCTTGTGCAGGAGGAGATAAGGCAGGGTACCAGGGATGGATCTTCATCGAAGAATGAAGATGAAGAAAATTGCACTTTGGCTGCCAAAGCTTGAAAAGGAAAGGGAAGAAATCTTCCAAATCTGAAGCTAAAGGAAAGAAGCAGGATTTGTCCAAGGTGAAGTGTTTTCACTGTCACCATCACGGGCATTTTGCCACTAATTGCCCACAGAAGAAGAAAAATAAGAGCGTTGTTGGTTCTGTAGCAGGAGAGGCCTTAGCCTCGCAGTTTGAGCTGGATTTTTCTTTGATCGCATGCTTGGTTTCAAGTGTGATGGGATCGGTGTGGTTTCTTGACAGTGATGCATCTTTCCATATGACCGGAGACAAGATTTGTTTAGTGATCTGGAGGAAAAGGATCTTGGAGTGCACATCGAGATGGGTGATGATGGTAGATATAGTGCGACTAGTATTGGGACCATTTCCTTTGAGAGAGAGTCCGTAAACCTTTCATCTTGAAGGATGCCATGCATGTTCCAGGATTGAAGAATAATCTGATCTTCGTAGCGATGCTGGAAGACAAGGGTTATGATGTTGTTTTTAGCGAGGGAAAATCTTTCCGATGCCATAAAACAACTAGTCAAACCAGGAGGATAGGGATTCAAGTTAAAAATCTTTATCAATTACAGGTAGATGGTTGCGCTGCAATTGTAGACAAAGCAGAAGTATTGGTGAGCCAAGATGAGGGCGAATTGTGGCACAGGAGATTGGGCCATCTTCACCATGGCGATTTGAAAATTTTGCAGCAGATTTCTACTGAGCTTCCCAAAGGTACACTTGCGCAGTCAAATCAGTGCAAGGGATATACTTTGGGAAAATTTGTGAAGACCACTTTTCATGAGAAGGATAGTCGTGCTTTGACAATCCTTGAGAGAATTCACATCGACGTGTGTGGACCTTTCTCTGTTGCTTCAACAGCAAAGCACAGGTATTGTGTGATATTTGTTGATGACTTTTCTCGTAAGTGTTGGATCTTCTTCATGCAGAAAAAGAGCGATACATACTCAAAGTTCTATGAGTTCAAGGCGTTGGTTTAGAAAGAGTAGGGAAAGTAGGTGAAAGCTCTAAGGAGCGATAATGGTGGTGAATACATCTCTAGTGAATTCAAAGACTTCTGTAGCAAACAAGGAATTTGAAGAGAACTCATAGCGCCTCATAACCCACAGCAAAATGGGGTCGCGGAGAGAAAGAACAGAACGATCGTGGGTGTTGCACGGGCGATGTTGCATGATTAGGGCCTTCCCATACACTTGTGGGCTGAGGCATGCAACACTGTGGTTTATGTGTAAAACCCTTGTCCTCATAGAGTACTTGGCATGAGTACACCCGAAGAGGCGTTTCTGGTAAGAAGCCTGATATTTCTCATTTGAAGATTTTTGGCTCACCTATTTACATTCATGTGATGAAGGATGCCAGGAAGAAGCTGGAGCTGACCGCAGAGGTTGGGATATTTGTGGGGTACACAAAACCCCGTCACCATCATCCGTATTTTTTAATGCATGATGATCCTGCAAGGATGATATCAAATTTTACGGAGGAGGAAGCCAGTTGCCTGAGAGGAGCACTTGCATGCAGAGGAGGAGCTACTTGTTCCTAAAGATGAGCCTCAAGATGTGGACCAGCCATAAGAGGAGGTTTATGGAGTGGAAGAAACTACTCATGCAGTGCCAAACATCAGAGGGCAGAAGCACACTACAGAAGCTGAGCGACTGAATCTTGATGTAGTGAAAAATGTAGGAGTTCCTACATCACAAGCCGTTGCATTAGAGATAAATAATTCACCTGACCAGTATACTGGATACATGGCTCTTGTGAGCAAGTGTATCGTGACAGAGCCATCCTCTTTCGAGGAAGCTGTGGAGGATCCCGAATGGGTAGATGCCATGGTGGAAGAGTATGATTCGATTGTCAGAAACAGTGCATGGGAGATTGTCCCAAGGCCGGAAGGGAAATCAGTGGTAGGTTCAAGATGGATCTACAAAGTGAAGCAAGCTACTGATGGGAGCGTCGAGAAGTATAAGGCAATATTTTTTGCCCGAGGCTTCTCACAAATCGAGGGGATCGACTATGAAGAAACCTTTGCAACTGTCGCAAGGTATTCTTCCATACGAACCATCCTTGCTCTCTCAGCGCAGATGGTTTGGCACATTCATCAGATGCATGTGAAGACTACGTTCCTCAATGGAATCATTGAGGAGGAGGTGTACATTTAGCTGCATTAAGGATTCGAAATATTTAGCAGCGAGTCGCATGTGTGCAGGCTCAAAAGAGCGTTGTATGGGCTGAAACAAGCACCTCATGCTTGGTACACACGGATAGACAGTTATTTCACCAGACTTGGTTTCGCCAAGAGTGAGGCAGATCCAAACCTATACCAGATTATGGTGGAGGGTAAGCTTTTGATCATTGTGTTTTATGTAGATGATTTAATGTTAACGGGTGATGAACTGTTGATACACTCATGCAAGGTAGATCTTGCAAAGGAGTTCGAGATGAAAGCCTCCTTCATTATTTCCTGGGATTGGAAATTTGGCAGCAGAAAGGTGAATTGTTTGTGTCTCAAGGAAAGTACGCCCAGGAGATACTGGAGAAGTTTCACATGCAAGGCTGCAAGCCTATCGACACTCCTCTTCCTAGTGTTTGGAGGAAGGAGGATGCTACATCAGCAGAGGTAGTGGATGCTACTGTTTATCGACAGTTAGTTGGTTCGCTCATGTATTTATTCAATACATGACCGGACATATGCTATGTTGTGAACCAGCTTTCACAAGCGATGGTGAAACCTACCAAGCTCTTTTGGAAGGTAGGCAAGAATTTCCTGAGGTATCTCAGGGGCACATCTGGGTATGGATTGTGGTACAGACAGCCGGATGAGGTGAAGTTGCATGGCTTCACAGATGCAGATTGGGAAGGAAGCCCAACAGACAGAAAGAGCACATCTGGAGGGATTTTTAGTTTCAGACCTACAGTATTTTCTTGGTACAGCAGGAAACAAAGATCTGTGGCACTCAGTTCAGCAGAATTCGAGTACATGGCAGCAAGTTTGGCTGCATGCGAGGCTATATGGATGAGGAAGATCCTAGTCGGTTTGTTCGATTCTCATTTAGATTCTACTGTGATATATTGTGATAATCAGAGTTGCATTAAACTCTCGGTTAATCCAGTATTTCATGATAGATCTAAACATATTAACATCTAGTACTATCATATCAGATATTGTGTGCAGCGAAGGATCATGTTGCTTTCCTACATTCCTACGGAGGGTCAGGATGCAGATATTCTGACGAAGGTGCTCACCAGGAGCAAATTCAAATACCATAGAGATAGGATCGGGATGGCAAATAATCCCTATCTTGTTGAGAGGGAGTTTTGAGATTCAACAAGATGATGAGCATAGTGAAAAGAGGTTTCATCAAGTGAGCATGTTGTACTCTATTTTATGTAAGTAGTATATTTTTAGACTATGTCTATTTAGATTACGTCGATCATATTCTATGAGTTGGCAGTGGATGCTTCTTGTGGATGGTTGTTTAAGCTGGGAAAAATAGATGGATTTCTATTTTTAGACATATAGAATCATTTTTAATCATACTAAAAAATAGATACGGATAATATTAGCTCTTAATATTAATTTTGACTCTAAAACAACAATTTATTCTCTCGAGTTAATTTTGGGCCCGCTTCATAGATGCAGACAGTACCTGATAGAAGGAATTACACTATTCTTGAGGGTTTATTGGAGCTATTACATGGAGGACTCAGTTAGAACTCAAGTGGCAGAGTTATGACACAGTTGGAAGAAGTAGTTATGGAGTTGTATTTAGTTTAACTCAGTTAGACTCAGTTGAGCTAGTTGTATCTAGTTTAACTGATTGATACACTAGTGAGAGTGGAGTGAATTAATTAGTTAATTAATTCACAAATAATAACTCATTAATCAACTGAACAATACAGTAGTTAGCTACAGTGCATGGCAGTTTCAATGGAGACCAGTGGAGAGATAGGTGAAAGGGCAAGATAGACTATCAGTTGTGACTATAGTGATGCATTTATTGCATCCAACACTCAGTGGAGATGCCAATGAGGATTGCGTGAGAAATTCTGGAGCAATTCAAACTCATTCAGAGCCATTCTTCAGCAGTGATTGCGTAGTAGAGGCAGGCTAGCAGGTGGCAAATATCGGTGCATGGATTTGCAAGATCGGGCCTGATTAGTATGTAGCGATTGTATTGTACTGAGAGCTTGATACGATCAGTTTTGTATGAAGATTGTTACATGATCTCTATGACATATATTATATACAAATATTTGGGGTTTTCAGCTTCAAGATTTTTCGTTAAACAACTGTGTTAATGTGTGTGAATTTTTATTGTTTCATGTGTGCTTTGCAATCTTGATTTAATTTCCGCAAATGATCAATGGTGGAATAGATTATGTATTTTGCATGAAGTTAAAATAGTGTGAGATCAGGAGGATCTTAGACATATAACACATAATTTCTATAAGAAGGGATATGGAGAAAAAGATCTCAATCAATGAGAAGGCTCCAGCAATTAAAGATTGGAATTTTTGAGGAATTAAAATTGGATTGGGTAGATTTTTCTTCAACAAACTCTCCTCTCAAATATTTTTGGAAATATTATAAATGGAAGATTGTAGAATGTGAAAAGAGGGTTGCTCTCCTCTGCAATTCTAGACTTCTAAAAGCATTTCTGTAATAGGAATCTAGAGTTGTAGGAGGGAGGAGAGAAAATTTCAGATCTGAACATTATTGAGGGTTTTTCTTTATATCTTGAATTATGTATAATGGGAAGAGTTTGCATTTCTGCAGCTCTAGTTTTGAAAGCAGAAATTCAAGTAATGTAAAAGAGCTGCTCTAAGGTCCTGAATTTGTCATATTTTAGTCTTCGACAATACATTTTTGTACTCCTTGACTATCTTATTTTTATAAAGGATCACATCCTGTGATTTCATGGTGAATTATTTTTTAGAGTTGCATTTATTTACCTTGAAGATTGTTCTAAGTTAAAGTGCAGCATTCCTGTAATTTCATGGTTGATTTTTTTGAGAGTTGCATTTATGTACCTTGAATATTGTTCTAAGTTAAAGCACAGGATCAGAATATCAAATTGCATCAAGAAGATATCAAATGTGTCTGGTATTTCTATCGATTTTGTTTTATTTTCTTTATGTGATGAAATATTCTCATTAAAATTTGCTATCGCTTATATATACTTGTTTATCAAATATTTCTTTATCATATCATTTCTGAAGATAGAGGAATATCATATTTCATAGTGTGTGTAACGGATATAAATTTATGAATGTGATGTGCTATTATAACTCTGTTTAATTTCTTAAACAGAGTTATTATTATATGATATTGCATCTTTATTTTAAGTAAATAATACATTTTCATGGTTATTTGTTTAATTGAAACAATCTTTAAGTCATGTTCATATTTAATACCCGGGTTAGTTTTAGATTTATTTGCAAGTCATAGATTAAGTTCTACATTCTTTTAAGTCCTCTTCTCGAAGAGGAAAAATCTTAATTTTTGGTTTAGCTGAACCCAAATCAGCTTAAGGATCATTCTCTTGCCCAATCAGCAAGAAGAAGTGATCTGATATCCCTGTCTATTCGTAGTTAAAGATACATCGTAAACCAATAGTGATAGGGAAAAGGTAACTGGACCTAGTTAAACCAGTCGGAGCCACTATCATAAACGGAAAAGGAGTTGTATTAAGGTCCGAACCAGGTGGTTATCCCCCAATGTTGTCGCAACGATTTTCGAGGCTTCAACATTTTTGGTGCTAAAAGGAGGGCTGAGATTTGTTTTACTTTGGAGTCTTTAAATTCTAAAATTTCATTTTTATTACAATGGCTCCTTTAAAACTTCCAATTTAAGATTGTATTTCTGGACAAGCATCTTCCAATACTCCACCAGAAATAGTAAGACTCTTGTCTCAGGTAAAGTTTAATGGAAGATGAAAACTTATGCATTTGATCATACTTTACAATTCATTCAAAATGTTTCCAATTATGATTTTCATGAAATTGATGAAGGTATTTTATGTAGGATTTTTACTCTTACATTCTTGGAAAAAGCCAGAAACTGGTGTAAATCACTTCCAGTTGCTTCAATCCACACTTGGGAACAATTTATTACAATATTCCTTTGTAAATTTGATGGATATATCTACGAACAGGTATGTGATTATTTTGAATATCTACAAAGGTTTGAAGGTGAGTCTTTAATTGATTTTACCATCAGATTTCGTTTAAATTGTTTAAAATTCAAAACTGAAGATAAAACTTTGAAAAATGAATTATTATATTGGTTTGAACATATTTGCTCTCTTCCTTCCATTCAAAACCCATGTGAAATTATTTCAAACTTTGATCAATTTCCTCCAAATTTCACAGATCAATTTCAAGAAAATATTAGCAGCAGTATTGAAGAAGACACCGCTTTGAAATCTGAAAATCATTATGAATTAGAATCAGAAAATCAGATCATAATCCGACAAATACCAGCAGCGATTAAAGTTTCCAATAATAAGCAATATGTTGTACAAGTTTCTAAATTCTTTCATGATGAAAAAATTCCAAATTCATATCAACAAAGCAACATTCTTCAAGAAATCATAAATAGCCAAGAAAATGATTTTAAATCTGAAAATTGCAATGAAGAAAATACACCAGAGTGCTCAAATAGAGATATTTTCAAATGCATTATTTCGTATTCATATTTTTTTATTTATCCTGATAATTTTTCTAATAGAAATTTAACCTCTCTTCACATTAAAGGTATTTCAAAAAACAGAGAGGCTGATGAATTGCCAAATAGTTTTTATCAGGATAGAAAATTAATTAATGATCATTCTTCTGGCATTAATGAACATGGGCTAAATATTCCTTCTTGTTTTGATACATTGAATAAAATCGAAGAGAATTCCAATGAATGCCTTGTTATCATTTATGATAACTACTTTTACATTGAGGATATTAATGTGTCTTCTTTACAATTGAATCCTCATGATCAAAGTCTAATCACATGTGAAAATGAAGAACAATCTAATTTAGAAATTGTTCGAAATAGTTCTCATTTTCAAATAAATAATCATACTTATGATTTCAGCATTCAAGAAACCATTCCAATCTATGATTTATGTGATGATCAAGATCGCATTCCTATTCAGAGTCGTACCCTTCTCTCTAATTCACAAATGGGTATCAACAATCATTCTAATTACATTATTCTGCCCAATTCTTGCGAAGATGAAATTGCTTTAAATCAATCCCAATTGTGTTGTAACAATAATTGTAACACTAGTGTAAACTATGATTCAATTTTGTTATTATTTCAACATTTATTTTTAACTTCAAATTTATTTTATGTTTTTAGTGTTAAAATATTAAATACTTTATGTCGGCATATTGAGCAGCTCAAAATTGAAAACTCAATTGATGCATTGCCTTAATGGATAAATGAAGATTCAAATTATAAAAGTGAACATCAAGAATTATTAAACTTTCAATTTCAATTGATGTTCATTCCTTATCAATCACTTCTTTCTTCTCAAAAGCAGTACCAACAAGCGAGTGTATTTTTACAATATGACCAGCAATCTAAGTCAATCAATAATCTTCTATTGGATTTATTGGATTCCCATCCATTTTTCATTGATCAATTTGAAAGACATTTGGAAATATTTCCATCACGGAAGATCGTTAATAATTTAGCACTTAATCATAACACTAACAAAATCACACATGCCATTGTTGCTGAAAGGTCATTTCTACAACCCGGCCTGTCATCTTCTCTTTTAAACCTCTCCCACTCAATAATGGAAATCCATCCAGATTTCTATGATCCAATTGAAATTCAGTTGGAAAGGGCATTTCAAGAAAAGGTAATGGTGAATAAAGCTACTAACAATAAAGATACATTCTGCTTTCAGATTTAGCTTTCTTATTTTAATTATATTTTCATTTTTACTAATGTTTGACATGTATATACATGCAGGAATTAAAATTCTTACATGGCTTCATTGGAAGTATGACTATACCTAGTCATGTTTCCTTCATTAAGTTAGAAATAGGAATAGATTAATTTTTTTTTCCGTTTGCATTTATTTCATTATTTTAGAGTTTCAATAAAACAAGTAATGAATCCAATTTCTTTTTAAAGCAGCCTAGATCATTTGAAAAACTCTTGAATTATCTGATCATACTTATTTGCCAAGCCTTCAACTTTCTTTTTTTTCAAAATTCATAACATTGATCATACATTCACTTGACAATTTTTTTTTTATTCACAAGAAATTCTAAGAACTCATTTTTACTACTCTAATCTTTGGATATAATTTTGGAAAAGATGCAATAATTACTTAGCATTTTAGATTAAAATAATAAAATGATGTTGAACTTATAGAAAAATTGGGAGAACTTGAAGCTTAAAAAAAAAAGGTAAAATTTACCATAAATTTTCGTCTAGGTACGCATTTACAAGTTCATTTTCATCTATTAATAGTTTCTTTTTTTCTTAGTTTATTTTTTATTCTTGTTCTGTTTTATTTGCAGGTTTTAATTTGTTTTCAAAACTTGAAGTAAGCAGCAAATCCATTTTAAATTTGCAACATGTTCATGGAAATTTTATTTTTTGATTCCTTATAATTTGAGCATTCTTTAACTTTACTTTCATTCATTAGAAAACCAAATTGAAAGTTAAAACAGTATCGCAAGATTCATGTTCGAAACATTTCAACTTGATTTTTATATTTCTGATGCAAGACCTCCGATGTGTTACCTCATTCAGTTTTTCATAAAATACCATATTGCATTTCGCATCTCAGAGGTTTTCAATTGAATATACTTCCATTATCTTCACCGATCTCCGATAATCAACTTTACCGATATTGTGATATACACATAATTCGGGAACCGATATTAAATTTAAATCAAGTTCATAATAAATATCGCGTTCGTTCAATTGCAATAGTGGTAGGGTTATAATTTTAAAAGCACCGATGTCTCGGACCTGATGTGATTTTAAACTTTCATAATAGAATTATCGGGCTCATTCTCCAATGCATATCGGCGTATCATATTGTTACATCATGCACTTAATTTTTCCAATCGCCGAGAGCCATATCATTCATCGCATTTCACAAAAATATGAAAGAAAAAGTTTAACATGTCATTTTTAACTCCAATGCGATAAAATGAAATGCAAAATCACATATCATATTGGAATAAATTGAAAAGTTTGTTTTTCATCACAAAAGTTCCAATGCGATGGATTGGATCGCAAAAGCGCATTAAACAGAAGGTTAATATTTCCATTTGAAAAGTTTTGATGCAATAAAGTTCAAATCGCAATCACAAATTATTAAATTCATATCACAATTATTCAAGAGTTAACTTTGAAAGACCTCCAATGCGATAAGTCCAATCGCAAATCGCAAATAGGGAGGAAAATTGAATACATCCTTGTGCGCTCATTTTAAAAAGTTGTGATGCGATAACTCATCGCTATCACTTTTCACTAGTCGCCAATTGCTCATCGCTTTTCGCTCTTTTCTCATTACCGATTATTATAACATCGCATTGCTGCTATCGCAAGAATCATATTGGCATTTCCAACATGACTATTTTCCGATATCAATATCGCTCATCGTATTTTTGATGCTCATATCATAATGTCGAAAGCCACGTCATCCATCGCATTGCCGATATCACAATCGCTTCATCGCATTGTTATTCATGGTCATGTCATTATTCTGAATCTGTGATGCGCAATGTACAATGTGCAATGTGCAAAGCACAAATCGCGAGATGCAATGTGCGATGTGCAATTTGCGACGTGGTTGTTCCCGATCCTAAATATAACATTTCTTCAATGATATGATCACTCCAACTCATCGCACATATTCTTTTCGCATGATCTCATATCGAAAATTTGCTACTGTAACCCCCGATGCAATAAACTTCAACGCATGCCTCTACATGCAATACAAATCATCCGATAAGGCATTGTGTTAATTTAAAGAAATCTTGGGTAACCACTATGATACTAAAGAAATTGATGACAAATTTGCAGCATATTCAAATCATTTCGATTTATCATATATTTCAGTTTTAAATAATTCCATAATTAAATATGAAATTCAAGACCTCTCTATTTTAAATTTCATTATCTTAAATTTGGTCTTAACTCTAAACAATTTATAAAATCATGGAATTTGTATAAAACTTATAATATTTTGAGAATATTCATCACTGCAAATTCTCAATCTCATTTCTGATGCATTTGTTTTAATTTCAATTCCCTTGAACAGAAAGCATTCCATGTTTACATTTTACTGTTTGCTTTAGTTTGAATAAAATAAATAATGATTTTGGGTTATAGGATTTTGGTTAGTTTGCCTTCTTCATATTTTTAATGTCAACTAAAAGAAGAAGTTAGCTAGTATTGGAGAAATTGATACCATCAGGTAAGATCAAATGCGATTATCCAATGGTAAGATTCATGTGCCCACTTTCATTAATTTCCATTTCATTACTTTAGTTTCAGTTTTGTTTTTAAATTATGTTGATATTTAAATCTGTTTTGCAGCTCTTTATTAAAGCTTTCAATCATCTGCCAGATCATATTTTGGAAGCCCTATGCTCTTCTCCTGGTTTTATTTCAAGAACAAGCAATAATCTTTGTTGAAACAGCTACACTAAGAAGTTTTTGAAACTTTAATTTGTTTCTTTAAGCATTCCTTTTATTAGAAAATAATTAAGATGATGCTTTGAAACAAGAAGATTGACATCAGACAGAAATTTCGTGTGGCTGAATTTTATCATCACTGCTATCTAAAGTCTAAAACACTTACAACCCTGCAAGGTATAAGTTTTTTGAATCTCGACATAAGAAGGAATGATTACATGATTATTTTCTTTTACTTCATTTTGTTGAGACATTGGTATAAACATTCTTGTTAGAGTTTGTGTTTCAAAATTAGGATTTTCCTTTCCACTTTAAATTTCTTCATTTTTATTTTTGTTTGCTGATTTATTTTCACTTTAACTTAAGAATTCTTTTACTTTGGTTTTCAGTTTTGATTTTGGTGACTTTGCCATGATTTATATGGAAGGCCTTCTTGTTACCTAACAATGGTTGGCATACATAGGGAAAATTTGTTAATAGTTTACTATTAGCTTTTTCTTAAAATCACTTAATAGGGTTTTTTTTTTATTATAAAAGTAGACATACTTAAGGAAGAGATTATAAAACAAGAGAAATTGACAAAGTATCATGAAATCTAAGAAATTTCTTTTTCATCAAAATTGTAATTATTTTGAGATTTCAATATTTTATTAAGATCTTTCAAAATTCTGTTATCAATCAAGAAAATTTATTTTTAACCAAGTAAAGACACTTTACAGCAAAGCACTTTTAACTCTGAAATTTTCATTCTGAACTCTTAAGGAGTCAATGATTCTCTCTGTTCAAAAGAGTTTTATTTTTCTAGAGTGTAATCCAAAATATATTTAAACTTAAAAGATAAGAGGTCTCATCACGAGCTTGTTTACCATGATCATAGGAAAAAAATAGGCTGACATTACAAACACTGCTAAACAAACCAAGGTAATGGCTTATGATTACAAACAATTATAAGACAAGGGGTCTCATCACGAGCCAGCTTGTTCAGTCCAATTATAACTAGTGAATGGCATTGTCAATTATCTGGCTACCAAACCAAGACAATGGCTTTTAAGAATTAAAAAAATAAAAATAAAAAAACAAAACATATATATATATATGGATTTATATCTAGGTCAATAATTCTTAAATAGATGGGATTCTGAATCATTGATGATTAAAAGGTAACCCTGTCGAGACTATAGATGTTTGCTGGTAGCAGTGGCTCTACCTGTGACAAATGAGTACATTTTAAAAGCTGAGTTGTAAAGTGACCCTTGCTTTATCTTTACAACTAATTAAGGACTGATATAGAGTTATGAAATATTTTAATTTATGAGGAATTTTAATAAAATTACAATAAGATGATTCTTGCTTTTATTCAGATTAATGAACCTAGTCAAGAATTCCAAAATTAATTTTCTTTTCTTTAATTATTTTTACTTTAATTTTAGGAAAATCTCATTCATATCAAACAGAGATAACTGGTTCTTCTCCCGTATGTCGCCATTGTTTTGGTAAACACAACCCCCCCCCCCCCAAATTATTGACTTGTTCACTTCAAATAATGGGGACCCTTTCCATAAAAAAAAAATTGGCTAAGTGCCTTTTAAGATTTTTATTAAGTTGATTATCCTACGATTTTATTATTTTTTCATTTTCTTTAGGTTTTTGTTTTGATTGCTTGATTGAAATCGATTTTTTATAATCTCCCCGTTGATACTTGTTTGGCCTCATTTAGTCAATTGGTTTGTAAATGACACTCCTTTGAAGTCTAATCAATTATGTCGTCTGATTTAAAAAATGTATAAAATATACAATATTCCATCTATAGTTTACATAATTTCACAACTTAACATCATTAAAATAAAATCAAAACAATCAAAAAAACTAATTGTTAACATTAAATTTTAAATTAATTATTATATTAAATATAATTAAATTAAAATTTAATATAAAAACAAATATATATAAAATAAATAAAAATATTTAAATTTCATCACATCAGAAAAAATAATCAAATTATATAGCATCAGAGATTTTAAATGACATAAGTTTTAAAGAACCCCGATAACCCTCAACCCCCGAAATGCCGATTGCGATAAGAGGCATAAGTCATTTGTTTGTTTTATTTTGACTTTCAAAGTCATTCGTATGAGTGTAATGGAAGTGTTAGTTTAGTGTTAGCATAGTGTTAGTGGAACGTTAGTTTTAGGTTAGTATAATTTTAAGTTAGTGTTAGTTTAGTGTTAGTAAAATATTAGTTTAGTATAGTGTAGTGTTTGTTGGTTAGTGTTAGTTAAATTTTAGCATAGTTTTAAGTTAGTATAGTATAGTGTTAGTTTAGTTTTAGTTTAATAATAATTTTAATATTTAAATATTTAACTAATTAATTTTAAATTAGTTAAATTAATTAATATGTAGAATTTAATTAATTTAATTAAATCATAATTAATTATTAATTAGATTAATTTGTTTAGTTAATTATATTAGTTAGTTAGATTAATATTAATTTAAATAATTAGTTTAGTTTAAAATTAACAATTAAATTAGGATTAATTATTAGATAATTAGAGTCTAATTTATGATTAAATTTTTAATTAAAATTTTGATTTTTACTCTAGCAACAGAATTTCCAGATTTATATCAGATTTGACTTATCAACTTTGGAGGTTCATAGATTGAGTTTTACTTGGCCAAATGAGGCCCAGGATGGCTCATTGGAAAGATAAAATCAAGGAGAACGAGGTTTCACTAACAAATTTGGTCATTTATTGGGTCAAAAATTAAGCAGAAAATCAAGCTCCGAATTTCTAAAACAAAATCAATTTTCTGAGTTTTATTTTCTTCATTTTCATTTGCCCAAAGCCTCTTCTAATTGCAGATTCGCTCATCAATGATATTCTTGGTCAATTAAACCATTCCAGACATCAATAGAGAGCTTATATTTTATTTTCAATTATTTATTCAAATAGAATTTGATTGGATTTGTTTTAATGCCAAAAATGATATTTTGATTTTATTGTTGCATCTTAATTCATTTTGATTTCTTTTTGCAGGAAAAACAGTAGAAGAAATATGGAGAAAAAGATCTCAATAAATGAGAAGACTCCAGCAATTAAATATTGGAATTTTTGAGCAATTAAAATTGGATTGGGCATATTTTTCTTCAACAAACTCTCCTCTCAAAAAAAATTTGGAAATATTATAAATGGAAGATTGTAGAATGTGAAAAGAGGGTTGCTCTCCTCTGCAATTCTAGACTTCTAAAAGCATTTCTGTAATAGGAATCTAGAGTTGTAGGAGGGAGGAGAGAAAATTTCAGATCTGAACATTATTGAGGGTTTTTATTTATATCTTGAATTATGTATGATGGGCAGAGTTTGCATTTCTGCAGCTCTAGTTTTGAAAGAAAAAATTCAAGTAATGTAAAGGAGCTGCTCAAGGTCCTGAATTTGTAATATTTTGGTCTTGGACAATACATTTCTGTACTCCTTGACTATCTTATTTTTATAAAGGATCACATCCTGTGATTTCATGGTGAATTATTTTTTAGAGTTGCATTTTTGTACCTTGAAAATTGTTCTAAGTTAAAGAGAAGCATTCTTGTAATATCATGGTGGATTATTTTTTAGAGTTGCATTTCTGTACTTTGAAGATTGTTCTAAGTTAAAGCGCAGGATCAGAATATCAAATTGCATCATGAAGATATCAAATGTATCTGGTATTTCTATCGATTTCGTTTTATTTTTTTTTATGTGATGAAATATTCTCATTAAAATTTGCTATTGATTATATATACTTGTTTCTCAAATATGATAGAGGAATATCATCTTTCATAGTGTGTGTAAACGATATAAATTTATGAATGCGATGTGCTATTATAACTCTGTTCAATTTCTTAAACAAAGTTATCATTATATGATACTTCATCTTTCTTTTAAGTAAATAATACATTTTCATGGTTATTTGTTTAATTGAAACAATCTTTAAGTTGTGTTCATATTTAATACCCAAGTTATTTTTAGATTTATTTGCAAGTCATAGATTAAGTTCTACATTCTTTTAAGTCCTCTTCTCGAGGAGGCAAATCTTAGTTTTTGGTTTAGCTGAACCCAAATCAGTTTAAGGGTCATTCTCTTGCCCGATCAGCAAGAATAAGTGATTTGATTCCCTGTTAGATACCAGATACATTTGATATCTTCCACTAACATAAACGGAAAAAGAGTTGTATTAAGGTCCGGACCAGGTGGTTATCCCCCAATGTTGTCGCAACGATTTTCGAGGCTTCAACAGGGCCACATTATTCCATCCCTCAACCTCCATCATAGATGGGAGGGACCAACTATTTATTTTACATGGGAATCTTGGTGGCTAGCTACTAATCCCCACAAGCTCTGTAATATTCCCCTATTAGTCTATTGGGGTATACGGATAGCCCACAATTGAGCAATATTCCAAAACACCCCACCCAACTAGATATCATATGTTGCCCACGTTACCTCTATCTATCATATGATACCAAATGACCCACCCCCACCCACTCCCCGGACTATCATACCTTAACTCATTGATCAGTCTTTCCCCAGGGCATACTTTGATGGCTCCGCACAATTGGATGGTTGTGGGGGTGGTTTCATTCTCCATATAAAAACTCTACACTAATTCGAAGTTATGATTTCTCTTGGTCGCGGCACTAATAATTTTGCTGAGTTATCCTGCTTACTAGCTCTAATATAATTTGTCATTACAAAAAACTGCAACAAACTACAGATCTTTGGCAACTCTAATATTATCACTGATTGGTTCAACCTGCTCTCAACCTGTCACGTGCACACACTATAGAACATATTAGATGAAGTCATACAACTCAAAAATCATTTTGATATCATTTCATGTCAACATATTTACATGGAAAGGAATGTGATTTCCGATCTCCTATCCAAGGAGGTGATTCACCTATTGAGAGACACATGGAGATACAGGAGCAGAATGAACATGCATATTATCAGTATTTCTATTGTCCTTTTGATCCAAATTAAAGGATGGGGTGACATCCTCAGCACTATCAGCACTTAATGTCCTACTTTGGTTATTTATGTGGTTTTTGAACACAGACAGTAATGTAAATATATATATCGTTGCCATCTACAATTGTACCTACATGGACTCCATTTCATATGTATTTATTTTTTGTTATCATGATACAGTTTCTTAGCTTATATGAATATGCTACCGTGCATATACAACATGTAACTTACATTTTATATATAATAGAAGTTCTGATTTTTCCTATGGAAAAAAATAATGCATAATCAAGTTATGCCACTATTCTGGAACAATGAACAAGTGCATAAAATTGAACGTAAATAAAATACAATGGAAGAAAATAAAGAAATGAATTATAATATTATTACTAAAACCTCTATGTCACAGAGAAAGAGACCATTTGCAGCATGTACAAGATGGTTGCAATATTTCATAAGTCTTCTTCCTCAAAACTACCATCCTCCAACCTACGAGAAAGCTTGCAACATGTACAAGATGGTTGCAATAGTTTGTAAGTCTTCTTCCTCAAAACTACCATCCTCCAACCTGCCAAAAAGCTTCTACCAAAAGGTTTCTTCCCAAAAAAATCTCCAAATAAACCCTTACATGTTCTTTTATATTTCTCAGAATCCGTTTCTCATTTATATTTTCGTAACTTCTAAGTAAAATTACAATAATACTTATTATTGTAACTAAATGAAATGCAAATTACACCATCTAAATAAATCCTCGTTCAAATCCTCCACGTTAAAAATCCTTTGAATAATATTCTTGCATTAAAAGAAAATATATGAATTAATTATCAAATATAAAACATTATAAGAAATAAAATTAAAATAGAACTCACCCTTCATAATGTTCTCCTCATTATCTCACGTACATTATTAATGAAATTTATTTTTTACCTTAGGTAAGACCCAGTAAAATTTTCCCACTATATAAAACATTATGCCATAAATGATGTATTTAACGTGAACGTATTTTCCATAAACGCGAGATAGAATACAAAACATTAAATTTAATGTGATTTTCCCTTTTAAATGCTTACGTTTCTAAAAAAACTATCATGAAATCTCAATGCTCCTCCCATGCTAAATTGAAGCTTGCACAATTTCTTCACCCAACCATTAGAAATAAAATTGTGTGTTTAAATGAATAAGATGAAAACAATATTACAAACTCTAAATGGTTTGACTATGCAAGACAACTTTATGAGCAGGATCCCAAGGTTGACCCTCCTCCCTTGGTCATGTAGAAATTACACCAAAGGATTCAATCTGATCTTGTAATGTACTAAATCAAAATATTGAATCCTTCTACAAATTTGCAGAAACCAATTACGATTGCATAATCATAAACAAACAAGAGAAATAAATCAATCAATCACACAACACAAGATGTATCTGGGGAAAGAAACTGCTCAAAACCCCTTTATATGTATATTGCATATGGTTAAGATCATGAAACAATAAAATGCTTTTATCTCACCAAGAAACTCCTGCACTCTGCTAACTGTCTCACTTTGATCTAGGAAAAATCACTCAAATACTTAACCAATTCTCAACCTCTTCTCAACTAGCCTTGCTCAGGCATTCCTAGAGGAATTGTTGCCCTATTAAATAGGAAATTCCTTATAATTTATTGCACAATGCATCCATATGACTCTATAACTAACTTGTACAATTTTATAATTATACAACTGATAGTTATCATCCCTTTAACCTTAGTCTCAAATGAGTCTTCCTTAGAACTAACATGCAACAGTTATTTATAGTGAATTATCAATAAATTTATTGATCACTACTTGTGAATTAAATCAGATTTAATTCACTAGACCTCTCACTAGCTCATCTCTCAGTTAGAACTGGTTAAACTGATTTTAACTCAATTAATTGAGTTAACAAATTACAACTCACAAATAATTGTAACTGAACCCCCTAAAATCATGGGATAACTCTACATGCCTCCTCTTTGACCTTTAACTCGAATTTCCTAAAATAACTAAGTCTTCTTGACTCAGTTAACTAATACAAGTTGTCATGAGATGAAATTACAATTTTTCTTCTAATTTAATTAGAAGCCCCCTATGGTACCATTTTTGGGTGCCATTTTCATTGTTTCTTATTTCCAATTTCAACACTCCATCTCAACAAGAAAGGAATTCAATCTATCTCGATCTAGTACCTTTAGAATGTTCTGCATGCAACACTTCTCTAGTGTTGTTTTCTCCTTCAACTCCTGACACTGAAAAGCCTCCAAAAACATAATCAGTATGATGCATCTTCCATTAGAGTCTCTGATTGTAATCGGTTACTGCACTGTCTACTAAAAACTTTGCATTGTTGTTGACTCTGCATATGTGCTCTGCATTGTTGCCAACTCTAATTTTCACTCCAACATCTGACATTTTTCTCTCTGATATCTTTCTTTCTGACATCTGACTGCATCAATCCCTACGGATCCTTACTGGTATTGTGTACTATAGGCTCCCTGTATCCAGGTCTGATTCATGAGACAAACCATCTCAATGGATCCCAGCAAAATTTATTCCAATGGTTTGTACCACATATATGCCGCAAGTCGCAACTGTCAGGACTTAACACCACTATCAATGTCACCGCCAAGAGAAAATCCATAGGTCTAGGTTTATGTTTATTTTCAGGTGTATAATTATATCTGCTAACCCATATGTTATAACTATATGCTAAAGTTCATAAATCAAATGTTCCATATCTGAATTTTTTATAACGTTCCCCATTTTATCATTTGGTTGCAAACCATAATGCACCAAGTCATAAAACAATATGCCATTTTTTCCAAGAAGGTCTGAGAGGTTTGAAGGTTTGACCCTATGACCTGCATGTGACATTAAAAATGTTTACCAATGCGCCAAAATTCGGGGAGATGTACAGTGATTCGAATCATTTTGGTTTATGTGTGCATGTAAATACTCTTTTGAGCATAACTTGGCCATCCTTGAGCCTTTTTTATAATGGAGAGTTCCATTGGATAGCAGAGGTCGAGGCCTACATGTTGACAATAGTTGTGAATGTCTACGTGCATAGTTAGTATGGCAAAAATTTATGTAAATATCCTTTTTTAGCATTCCTAATATAACGAACACCCATTGGAAGCGGACACGAAGATGTAATCCAGGAGGTACAAACTCTATCATCAATGTTTGTGCCTTTTATTGTTGTTTTTCATGCTTATGTTTCAATATTCAATTTTATGGTTAAGGTAATTTAATTAATTCAATTTCTCTCATTCATTCACATGAAGACAACCTTATTTAATATTCGGTGAAATTGTGAAATAGTCAATCCTGTGTTTTCAGATCATTGACTCTTACACCAATATGTTTCACCCATCCTGTGGCGATGTGTCTAAGTAAAACCTTTCCTTTTCTAAATATCACATCATAACCATGGTCTTCCAATATCGCTACGGAGACGAAATTCTTCTTTATTCCTCGTACATAAAAAATATCTGCCAGTCTGAGATGGGAGTCAGACTCCCTCTGAAAGATAAATGTACCTATGTTGGTCACGTTGTACCTCTCCTATTTTATTGTTGTTGTTCATGCTTATGTTTCAGTTCTCAACTTTATTGTTAAAGCACTTTAATTAATTCAATTTCTCTCATTCATTCACATTAAGGCAACCTTAGTTAATATTCAGTGAAATTGTATAATAGTCAATCATGTGTTTTCAGGGCATATTTTGGTATCAAAGTAGTTTGATCATGTATAAGCAGGATATTTTCCAATAGTAATATTGACTAGATCCAGGTTGCGACGTGGAGAAGGGAAACTTGAAGAGAAAAATGTAGAGATTGGAAAGAGGAAAGTCACTCGAAAGATGGCAGGGTCAAATGAAGGAGAAGCTCTTGAGCCTAAGACCAATGAGAAATTTCAAAAATTGTTCCTTAATTTGAAACTGATAATTACATAGCTTTATGAAGATAAGAAGACTAGAGATGCAGCTTCATCTTCTAAAGCCTCGAAAGAGAAAAAGGGCAAGGAAAAAGTTTATGGTAATGGATATCCTTATTCTCCACCTTCGTCTTCTTATTCTTCTTCTTCTTCTTCTTCTTCTTCTTTATTTTCTTACAATTCTAGTTCAGATTCAGATTCGGAATCAAAGAAGAAAAATAAATATCCTTTATTAAAGCTTGATGTTAAGTTTGAATTGTCGATATATGATGGTGAAATGAATCCTGAAAAGTTAGATAATAGGGTTAAACAACTTGACGTATATTGTAGATTTCAGAATATTGATGATGATTCTGCAAGAATACGGTTAGCTACACTTAGAATGGGGGGAACAACTTTTATTTGGTGGGATATTAAAATTCAAACAGATTTAAAGCATAAAGGAAAAATTATCACCTTGTGGTCTAAGTTTATTAATCTCTTAGCAATAAATTCTATCCTTTATGATATATGCAACAAGATGTAACGAATTGGTAGCATTTAAGGCAAGGTAAAGGACAGAGTGTGCAAGAGTTTACATAGGAATTCAAGAAGAAGGCATTAACACTTGATATTCCATTAAAAACATGGGAAACTTTGTTAGAGTATATTGGAATTTTTAACTCTTATTTGCAACATACATTGCTCATGTTTAATCCAACTAAATTTGATGAGTTGTGTGTACAAGCCATTCATATTGAAGCAGGGGCAGACTGTTTTAGTCAAAATTTTCAAAGAAATCATTCAAGCATTCAGAAAACAAGGACTCCAAAGAAGACAAGGGAAAGAAATCGGAAACATCTAAGAAGGAAGGAGAGATGCCTACTTGTACTCACTTTCAGAGGGTTGGACATGATGACTTCAAGTGTTGGAAGCTTCATTTGAAACTCAATCCAACTAATTTCCTTAAGAAGAAGGGTGAAATGAAAGCTAATGCTGCAGTCCAAAAAGATTTGGGATCTAACTCTGACGACGAAAAGAAGATAATTGTTATGGGTCTGATAGGTAATCCTTCAGAAGCTAGTTCTAGTTCTACTTGTTCTGCATCTTCTTCAAAATCTAATAATGTGGCTGAGGAAAATAAGAGAATTGAGTTGTTTCACATAAGAATAATATCCAAGCACACTAAAATTGACACATTATGTGACAGTGGATCACAAGAAAACTTAATATCTAAGAAATTAGAATGGAAATTGGGATTAGAAACTAAAGATCATCCAAAACCTTACCCTTTAGGATGGTTAAAGGAAAACACTCAGATGCATGTCACAAAACATTTTTGATTAGATTTGCAATCACAGCTAATTTTGTTGATGAAGTTGATTTAGATGTGATTCATTTGGATATATGTGGAGTTGTGTTGGGTAGTCCTTATCTTTATTATCAAGATACCATATTTTATAGAAAGGAGCATAAGTATCATATTTTTAAAGATGGAATTGAATATGTTATCAGGGCACACAGACTTAAGACAAACTTGGATTTAATTAATGTTAGTCAAATGAAAAGACTCATAAGTTCAAGTAAAAAGTATTTTCTCGTGTTTGTTAAGAAACAACCTAAAGATAATTATGATGCTTTTCAAGGATGTGAATCTCAGTTTAAGGTCAAATTGGTTGAAATAGTAGATTCTTATACATAATTATTTAAACAACCAAAAATTTTACTGCAAAACAAGAAATACAACATGAGATTCAACTGGATTTAAGAAGTGGTTATCATCATATTCATATTGCAGAGAATAATATATGGAAAATTACACTTAATACTAGACAAGGGCTTTATGAATGGTTGGTTATGCCGTTTGGTTTATGTATGTTGGGAAAATACTGAGAGGGGGGGTGAATCAGTATTTAGAGCTGACTGACAATTTTTTGTTTTCCTTTCTCTTAAAACCATATGTTACATTATTGGATCCAACTTGTATGTCCAGAGATCTTATTATGTCTTTACATAGATCATTGCATCATTTATTCATCAGATAAGCAGTAAGCATGAACAGAAATAACAAAACAAACCATCAAACATAAGCAACACATATGAAATCCAGGATTTAAGGTGGAAACCTAATTCGGAAGAAAACCACCGCTGTTGTTATCTCAGTCTTCAATATTTATTATAAAGAAAACTTCTTACAATTTTATGTTGGTGCAGACTCATACCAGCATGCAGGCATCCACCTGCAGAAAGCTACAACCTTCTCTTGTTTACCAGCCTTTCCTGGAAGGGAGCTACAACCCCCTACTCTCGTTTACCAACTACCACTGGAAGGGAGCTACAACCCCCTCACTGAAGGCTTCGACCCTCAGATCTACTGCAGACCACACTTCATCCACTTTCACACAACATACCTTGCAGGCCACCAGATTTATTTATTTTCTTCAGAGGTGGATCCTTAATTCAGCAATCTTTTACCCATTCCATACAGATATACTTCAGAGTGAAGTATTCATTCACAACCCTTATACATTCTTCATAATTTCGTCAGTCGATTGAACCAGGAATTAATCATCATCTGATTTAAATATCTTGATCAATCATCATATTCACAGGTGCGCCATAGATTCAGATATATCAGAGTTTATTCATACAGATATCTCTAAAAGAGATTCGTTTATTATCAACCCTTTTGCACGCACACTGTTCTTCATGATTCTCATCACCTTATATAGTTTTCGCCTTTATTAAAACCTTGGGTCAAAACCATCCAACTACCAATGGTATTCGTGGACGGGGTCAGAATAGATAATCCAACAGGGTCTCCATAACTCACAATGTTCTATTGATCTTGGTAATTAAATAATTAATTTAATACTTTTGAACTTAACTTTAGGATTAAGGTTAACCTTTCGCATTTTAACGCTTTCAAACAATATGATAAACCTTTGACCCCGGGCCCACAAATATAGTCAATAGCCAATAAAATACATGCACGGTACCATAAGTAAATTTCACGCAACTCCAGCGTCCGATCACCGTTAGATTAGCAAGCTTCCAGATCAACGGCGTATATGCATATCACTCGACCTCTGATGCCGAACGTTAACGTGCGATGGCCCGTCGTACCTGTGTTAATCGTCGCGCACCTTCAACAAATGATGACAGTCCGATGACCCCTTCCCAGATCAACAACGCTCAACGATATCGTTGGGCATCCTGGGTCAAACTATAACGCGCGATGGCACACAGTGACAAGCGGTTTTCCGTGGGTCCACCTCGCCACACGTCAACGTTTCTATGGAATCGCTCCCCAACCAGGAATTACCGCCCATCACCGAAAGGTGGTGCGTTGAAACCCGGAAACTGCCTTCACTATTCACTCATTCATGGTTCTGCCCTTCTACTCCTGGTTCCGTCCAACTTCGCGTTCTGTCATTCGATCTGAGATCAACGGTTAGCGGGAGCACAAACAGCCCGGTAGTTAACATGGAGGGGTGCCTCCGTAGTTGACCCGCTCATCAAGCATTGACCAGAGACCAACGGTCACAATTTATTGCGGGAGCTCACCCCGACAGTTTTGAACCAGCGGAGGGGTGCCTCTGCAACCACTAGAAGAGAGTGTCGCTACCGAAGCGCCACCACTGCCACCACCAAGGTTCCACTACTCCATTAATCTTGTCTCTTTTGCCTTATGGATAGTTTAAGTGTTGCTCCTCCTTTGTGGTTCTGACCTTCACTCAAGGTTCCGTCTGTCTGCGTATATATATATATATATATATATATATATATATATATATATATATATATATATATATATATATGAGCTCTACCCTTCATGTGCAATAAATTAACAAATATTGCTTGGTTCCATAATTATCAACGACTCATTTTGTTCATAGTGTATCAGACGCAATTAATTTAATTCGACACAAGTGCATATAACAATCCTTCCATGTATTACAACTATAAATTGACCTTCCTCAGATTGTCATACAGACTAAACACCTTCAAATTATACATAAAGAGCGTAGGTTCACACACGTTCATCTATCAAGTCCTTAACACGGATTCAATCATACAGGTTCTTCATGCGCTTACATCAAAAACTGACTTCTCTTTTCCTGCCTCTGCTACCTCTTTGCTGTCTTCAAGGATCCGCTCATCTATTCCATTAATTCCTTCAATTTATACACTAAACCTTATACTCTCCCCCTTTGACATCAAGGGCAAAGGTCAGATCAAAACCAAAACAAGGTTTCTCTTCTCTTATAGGAAGAAGAGCTCTGTAGATCTTATGTGTACCCCGCATCTCCGCCAAAGTTACCATGCTCCCCCTGAGTTCATGTTGAATCTTCAAACATAATATTCAATGAAGTACATAACTCTATGACCTTTCCTATCACCAAGGACTCAAACTTACATCAATTATCCAACCAAGTGGATTTACATATGTGACACAAGCACCCAACCAAGTGGGTTTACATCATAGGTCTCAACATGACCTTTTCATCACATTATAACTTATACAATCAAGACCAAAGAATCTCAAGCATGAGATCAGACCACAGCAAATAATTATAATGCCAATACTGCATCCTTTTCATAAGACCAAAGCTCCCCCTTAGCTTGTTCATCCTTAGCACTTTCACCATCAAATCATCAAGGCATCTTCATCAAAAACATCAGAGAATAAAACAGAATTATGAGAGCAGAAACACCACTAGAGATCCCCAACAGCACCATAGTTGTGTATTCAAGTGTCATCCAACAGTTGTAGCATAAGTACATCAGTAACCAAGCCTTCAGGCTCTTTGCCGCATCAACATATTCTTCTCAAGAGGAATTATCATACCAGAACAACTTCTTCAATAGTCAATTTGAGTCAAGTAAACATCCATGTGATCTGTTTGTTATCACCAAGATCTTCATGATTTATATTTATTTCATAATCATGATGTACCATGTATAGGAACTATATATATAAGGTCTCAACCATGACAAAATTCATCAGCATCAAACTCTGCATGATCTATCCTTTTCTCTGAATCATAATACTTCCATCTCATCCATGTATGAAAGCAAACGAGACTCTTCAGCAAAAAGCAATTAGGGCTGATCCATAATCTCATCATAGGAAACCATGTATCATTTGCACTCCTCCATGCCATACTTTTTCAGTATTTGCTTAAGCTATTTTGCTTGTGATAGGAATATGCCATCTGTTGTTTGTTGTATTTGCAAGTCAAGAAAGAATGGTAGTTCCCCAAGAAAAGACATTTCAAATTCTTGCTGCATGTCAGAAGAAAAATTTCTGACTCATAGACTCTTCATTACTTCCAAAAATGATATCATCAACATATACAACCACAATCAATAGTTTGTCATTTTCAGTTTTGTGTATAACTTGCTATCAGCAGACGCTTTTGAAAATCCTTGTTGATGAAGATATTTGTCAAGACAATAGTACCATGCCCTTGGAGCTTGTTTGAGACCATATAGAGCCTTTTAAGTCTACAAACAAGTTTTTCATCATTTCCCAAAATGAATCCTTCTGGTTGTTCTATATAAACTTATTTTTCTTCTTGTTGAGCATACCCCTTGCAAACAAGTCTAGTTTTGAATATCCATTTAGTTCCAATGATATTTTTGTCATGAGATCTTGTTACTAATTCCCAAGTGTGATTCTTTTCAATTTGATCAAGCTCTTCATTCATGGCTTGAATCCAACATTCATCTTTGCTAGCTTGAATAACATTGTGAGGTTCAATAGTGGACAGAAATTCCAGATTGCTAGAAGAACCCACAAGAGTCCTTCTTGTTTATACACCTGATCCCTTTTCTCCCAAAATTTGAGATTCTAGATGATTCTTTTGAACATATCTGGATGGAACCTTTTCATACAAATCATCTTCGGGTTCTTCACTGAATTAATTGTTTGTATCATTACTATTTGATGTAGAAGGATATATGTCACCATCATAATGCCAACAATGCATTACTCTCAGCAAAGCTAATGCTCCCCCTGAAACTGTGCTCCCTTCCTTGAGCTGACTCACTGTTTTTCTTATCAGAAAAAGAAAAAAGAAAAAAAAACACTTCTGTCTCTATTTCCTCCTGTATTCTGTTGTCACATTAGATGCACTATTAGAAGTAAACACAACCATAATTACCAAACCAAACATGGGAATCATCATACATTGCTCCCCCTGTGATGATACATTACTGAATCCTATAATGTATCTCACATTACCCCTGCAGTCATTATGAGCAGTAAGCTTTAGAAGCGGATGACTGCAGTAGGGTCAATATTTCCTACGTCTCTTACCGGTCCTCCTTCTTTTTCCAGCTTTGCTTGAAATTTCTTATAGTGTGTTGGAAATTGTCCAATTTCTCAGATCTATTCATCCTGCATTATTTTTCTACATGTCCATACTTGTTACAAGCATAACATCTTGCGTTACCAGAAAAGTAAGCATAGGGATCATAATGTGTTTTTCTATTCTTTCTTCTATTGCAATCAGCTGCTTTATGACCATACTTGCTGCATGAAAAACAATATCCCTTAAAGAAACCTGAGTACCTTTCTGTGTAGAATATGCTTGTTTGTGACTGAACCAATATGCTTCTGCAATTGGCTGCAACATGCCCATAATTGTGACATTTAAAGCATTCAACATTATTGATCAAAGGAGGGAATGATTTCTTTTGATAGTTCATGATTGTCAGTTGACCTTTTGTTTCTTCCAACACTTCAGGTTTTGCATTGATATCCTTTGAATCTTTAGCACTTTCTTGTGAACTAGATTCTCCTTTAACAGTTTCATGAAAACCAAGACCAAATTTAATAGAAGGAGACCTTTGATTACTAAGAATATTGTCCAGAATCTTAGTACTATCTTGAAGCCTCAAGAGTTTATCTTTTTCTTCTAATTTACCTTTTAAAATGTTTACCTCAACCTCCAATCTTTGGCATTTCTTCTTCATACTTTCTTCAACCCTTCTTCCTTATTCTACTTGATCATTCAATTTTAAAATCTCTTATTTCAACCCATTTTCTTGTTCTTCAAAAGTTTGTAACCATTCTTCATTCTTCTTATTTGATTTTTCCATATCTGTTTTGAGAGAGATGATTTCTGCTTCAAGTCCTTCTTCTTCAAATGATTGTAGAATTTCTACATTCTTCTTATTTGATGCTTCGAGATCTGCTTTCAGAGTGATGATTTCTGCTTCAATTCCTTTACTGTGATTGGTTACTTCATCATACAACTTTTGAAACTTGTTTATCTGTCCATTCATTCTAGAGATCATATCTTTGTAGATAGATTCTCTCTCATTAAATAATCTTAGTCGATCTTCAACTTTAATCTTTAGAACCTCTTCTAGATCCATAACATTACTTTCATTATCTTTACCATTGCATGCAAAAGAAAGTGAATCACAAGAACAACAGTCAATACATGTTTCATCTTCTTCATTTTCTGCTGCACATATTTTCTGAGATATCTCCTTTCTTTGAGTAGCCTTCTTCTTTTGCTTCCTTCCCATTGTGACGGATCTCCTTCAAGCGATCAAGCTCCTTCAGAAGGACCTGCTCTGATTCCAATTGTTGGGAAAATACTGAGAAGGGGGGTGAATCAGTATTTAGAGCTGACTGACAATTTTTTGTTTTCCTTTCTCTTAAAACCATATGTTACATTACTGGATCCAACTTGTATGTCCTGAGATCTTATTATGTCTTTACATAGATCATTGCATAATTTATTCATCAGATAAGCAGTAAGCATGAACGGAAATAACAAAACAAACCATCAAACATAAGCAACACATATGAACACCAGGATTTAAGGTGGAAACCCAATTCGGGAGAAAACCACCGTTGTTGTTATCTCAGTCTTCAATATTTATTATAAAGAAAACTTCTTACAATTTTATGCTGGTGCAGACTCATACCAGCATGCAGGCATCCACCTGCAGAAAGCTACAACCTTCTCTTGTTTACCAGCCTTTCATGGAAGGGAGCTACAACCCCCTGCTCTTGTTTACCAGCTACCATTGGAAGGGAGCTACAACCCCCTCACTGAAGGCTTCGACCCTCAGATCTACTGCAGACCATGTTTCATCCACTTTCACACAACATACCTTGCAGGCCACCAGATTTATTTATTTTCTTCAGAGGTGCATCTTTAATTCAACAATTTGTTACCCAGTCCATACAGATATACTTTAGAGTGAAGTATTCATTCACAACCCTTATACGTTCTTCATAATTTCGTCAGTCGATTGAACCAGGAATTAATCATCATCTGATTTAAATATCTTGATCAATCATCATATTCACAGGTGCGCCATAGATTCAGATATATCAGAGTTTATTCATACAGATATCTCTAAAAGAGATTCATTTATTATCAACCCTTTTGCATGCACACTGTTCTTCATGATTCTCATCACCTTATATAGTTTTCGCCTTTATTAAAACCTTGGGTCAAAACCATCCAACTAACAATGGTATTCGTGGATGGGGTCAGAATAGATAATCCAACGGGGTCTCCATAACTCACATTGTTCTATTGATATTGGTAATTAAATAATTAATTTAATGCTTTTGAACTTAACTTTAGGATTAAGGTTAACCTTTCGCATTTTAACGCTTTCAAACAATATGATAAACCTTTGACCCCGGGCCCACAAATATAGTCAATATCCAATCAAATACACGCACGGTACCATCAATAAATTTCGCGCAAGTCTAGCATCCGATCACCATTAGATTAGCAAGCTTCCAGATCAACGGCGTATATTCATATCGCTCGACCTCCGATGCCGAACGTTAACGTGCGATGGCCCGCCGTACCTGTGTTAATCTTCACGCACCTTCAACAAATGATGACCGTCTGATGACCCCTTCCCAGATCAACAGCGCTCAACGATATCGATGGGCATCCTGGGTCGAACTATAACGTGCGATGTCGCACAGTGACAAGCGGTTTTCCGTGGGTCCACCTCGCCATGCGTCAATGTTTCTATGGAATCACTCCCCAACCAGGAATTACCGCCCATCATCGAAAGGTGGTGCGATGAAACCCGGAAACCGCCTTCACTATTCACTCGGTCATGGTTCCACCCTTCTACTCCTGGTTCCGTCCAACTTCGCGTTCCATCGTCCGATCTGAGATCAACGGTTAGCGGGAGCACAAACAGCCTGACAGTTAACAGGGAGGGGTTCCTCTGCAGTTGACCTGCTCATCAGGCATTGACTAGAGATCAACGGTCACGATTTATTGCGGGAGCACACCCCGACAGTTTTAAACCAGCGGAGGGGTGCCTCCTCAACCACTAGAAAAGAGTGTCTCTACCGAAGCGCCACCACTGCCGCCACCAAGGTTCCGCTACTCCATTAATCTTGTCTCTTTTGCCTTATGGATAGTTTAGGTGCTGCTCCTCCTTTGTGGTTCCACCCTTCACTCAAGGTTCTGTCCGTCTGCGTATATATATATGAGCTCTACCCTTCATGTGCAATAAATTAACAAATATTTCTTGGTTCCATAATTATCAACGACTCATTTTGTTCATAGTGTATCAGACGCAATTAATTTAATTCGACACAGGCGCATATAAGAATCCTTCCCTGTATTACAACTATAAATTGACCTTCCTCAGATTCTCATACAGACTAAACACCTTCAAATTATACATAAAGAGCGTAGGTTCACACACGTTCATCTATCAAGTCCTTAACACGGATTCAATCATACAGGTTCTTCATGCGCTTACATCAAAAACTGACTTCTCTTTTCCTGCCTCTGCTACCTCTTTGTTGTCTTCAAGGATCAGCTCATCTATTCCATTAATTCCTTCAATTTATACACTAAACCTTTAATTTCGAATCCTTGCCACAGGGTTTATGATGTTTACGGATAATGATTCATAGTTGTCCACAGGGACTCAACTATCATTCCTTCTGAATTCTATCAAGAATATTCACAGAAAATGCAAAACCTTTTTCTGTTTGATGGCCTTTTCCTTCCTATACTGTTTCTGAACAATCTTTAAAATCACTGCTTGTCCCTGCTCCTTGACTGATACTGCTTTCTGTAGCTCAAACTGTAGATGCACTCTTTCTCTGTTCTTCTCTGCTACATTTCATTTCCTTGTTCCTAGTTACTGTTTCAGATGCCAATTCCTCTGCCATTGTTTTCTCTGATGTCTCTGTTGTCTTTCCAAATCTTCAATCAACGAACCCTTCTAAAAATGCCTTAGCTTCATATTTCATTTGCTCTTTTCTTTGTTGTTGTTTCAAGTGCTCCTCTTTTGGCATTGATGGAGATACATCATCTTTAACACATAGGTTGCTTATCATAGGCAACTTATTAAGTAGGTTTCCATCAAGGACAACTTCATCAAGTAGGTTGCCATCAACTTTATCAAGTAGGTTGCCATCAAGGACAACACTCTGCATCATATTGCCAACAATATAATGCTCTAGCAACTTTTATGAGAGCAATGAATGATGTTTTTCGTCCTTTTATTGATAAGTATGTCATAGTCTATCTGGATGATATTATTATTTTTAGTTCAAGTTTGGAAGAAAAGGTAAAGCATGTTAGAATTTTCTTGGGTGTAGTTCAGTATTGGAGGAAGTTTATTTCTCATTTCTCTTTTATTGCATCACCACTTCATGCTTTAACAAGTTCTAAATTTTCTTTATAGTGGGGAGGAAAACAAAAAAAATCATTTGACACTTTAAAGCAGAAAATTGTCTCAACTCCAATATTATTTTTACCAGACCTTCAACAACAATTTGAATTAGAAACTGATGTTAGTGGGTATGTAATGGGTGCAGTGTTATTGAAAAAAGGAGAGCTTATTTGTTTTCATTCAGAAATATTTCCTAAGGTAGTTAATAACTATCCAACATATGATAAATAATTATATGCATTAGTGGAAAGTGTTAAAAAATGGAAACATTACTTAATGGGTAAAGAAACAATGGTTCATACATATCATCAACCACTTCAATATCTTCAATATCAAACTAACTTGCAGCAACCTCGACATTATATATGGATGGGTTTTTTGCAGTAGTTCCACTTAGTAATCAAGTATAAGAAAGGTATCACCAATAAAGTAGTTGATATGTTATCAAGACCATCTTTGAATGCTTCAGTTATTCTGAAAAATAGTTCTTTAGAACATGAAAGTTACATTGAACAATATGTTGAAGATTCTGGTTTCAAAGATGTTTATGAATCACTAACTCGTGGTGTTCAGGTGGAATAAGTCAATTATCATGTTCATAGCAGGTTATTGTACCATCTTGGCAAGTTGTGTATACCACAGGGAGAAAGAGTGCATGTCATCAGAGAAGCACATTCTTCTCATGTTTCAGGGAATTTTGGTGGAGGTAAGAGAGTGGCACAATTACAAAGGTTTTGTTATTGGCCTTGGATGAATGAAACAGTTCACAAGTTCAAAATGCATCATGATAAGCAGAGGAAGGTCCATAGTTCCAAGTGTGGATACATTGTGTATCTTCGAGTGGCACTCAAAGGCATGAATCCAAGCAAAGCAAGATGGATGGAGATCGAAAGAGTGAGGGAGTTGTACCCTCACCTCATGTATGCTTAAAACCAAAATTTTGGTGGCCCAAAAGCTTCCAATGGAGAGGAATGATCTAGGAGAATCTTCAAAATGCTCAAAGTTCAAAAGTCTCAGATGCTCCCGAAAATAGTGCCAATCTGAATATATCATCACGTTGATTCCGACAGTATATTTAGCTGCGCAACTGGCCTTCATATGAAGGAGAAAATTCCCATTGAAGTTTATGACAAACAGGTAAAAAATTAGGCCTTGCAGGCCAAGTGTAAGATTAACAGTTCGACAAGTGGCAGGTGGTCAAAACAGTTCAAAGATCAAAATGGGGGTCAAACCCACAACCTTTGTTGCACTATCACACAAATATACCAATGGTCTATATATATTTACATTGTGGGCATAACATGGTGGGCACATTTATAAACATGGCACATTAAACTATGGTATTAATTTAATACATGGCGCAAGGGTTGATTTCTTAAATGGCATATATATATTTGTTATATAGTTTACAAGGTTGGTGCATATAAATCTAAAATGTTAAATCATATATGGTTTAAAAGCCATATAATGAATATAAGTCAATGTTTAATACACATGAATTAACATCGATGTAATGCCATGCCACGTTACAAACTGCCAACCTAAAGCTATGGTGTAAAGTGGCACCAGTCAAACAGCGAAGCACGAATTTATGTGACGCGGGAGGTGGAACCCAATGGCATGGGTTTATTAAACATGTATATCCACCGGTTCGGTACATATGCCAATTCACCACCTAATTCACATGCAACAGGTCGACAGTTATACACCAATCCAATAGTTTGTGCCACATATATGTCGCAAGCCGCAACCATCGGGACTTAACACTGCTATCACATGTCACTGCTAGGAAAAAATCCATAGGTCTATGTTTATGTTGACTGTCGGGTGTATAATTATATCTGCCATCCCATATGTTATAACTATATGCTAAAGTTCATAGATCAAATGCGCCATATTTGAATTTGTTATAACATTTGCCATTTTATCATATGGTTTCAAACCATAATGTGCCAGGTCATAAAACAATATGCCATTTTTGCCAAGAAGGTACGAAAGGTCCACAGGTTTGACCCTGTGACCTACCCATGACATTATAATTTTTTTATCAATGCGCCAGAAGCAGAGGAGATGTATAGTGAGTCTAAGCAGTTTGGTTTATGTGTGTGTAAATACTCTTTTGAGCATAACTTGGCCATCCTTGGGCCTTTTTTAGAATGGAGAGTTCCATTGGAGAGAATAGGTTGAGGCCTAGATGTTTACAATAGGCATGAGTACCTGCGTGCATAGTCAGTATGGAAAAATGTATGTAAAGAGTCTTTTTTAGCATTCTTAATATAACAGACGGCCATTGGAAGCAAATTCGGAAAAGTAGTCTAGGAGGGACGAACTCCGTAATAAATGTTTGTTGTGTTTGCATATTTTATTGCTATTGTTCATGCTTATGTTTCAATTCTCAATTTTATGGTTAAGGCACTTTAATTAATTCAAATTCTCTCATTCATTCACATTAAGGAAACCTTAGTTAATATTCGGTGAAATTGTGCAATAGTCAATCCTATGTTTTCAAACCATTTACTCTTACACCAATATGTTTCACCTGTCCCGTGGTGATGTGTCTAAGGAAATATTTTCCTTTTTCTAAATATCACATCATAACCATGGTTTTCCAATACCACTACGGAGACAAGATTCTTATTTAGTCCTAGAACATACAAAACATCTCTCAGTCTGAGAGGGGAGCCAGACTCCCTCTGAAAGATAAATGTACCTATGTGGGTCATGCTATACCTCCCATCCTCTCCAAACTATATGTTATGCTAGAGGTCCTTCTCCTCCAAGTCACTAAAGAGATCTATGTTGAGATTCAACAAGATGATGAGCTTAGTGAAAATGAAGCACCTTCACTAAGCAAGGCCCGCAGGCTATTTTTAGGTGTATGTCTATTTTTAGACATGGTGAGCATATTCTATAAGTTGCAGGATGCTATTTGTAGATGGTTGATCAAGTTGGAAAAATAGATGAAATTATATTTTTAGAATATTGGGCGAAGTCTATTTATAGATCGCTAATCTAAAAATAGATGCATTTCGATTATTATTAGCCCTTAATAATATCCGACAATAAATATCAACTTATTCTCTTAGAGCACTTTATTTCAGTGAACAGATTTGGAAAATCAGTGGGCTGAAGGAATTATGCAATTACTAGGGTGGTTGGTGACTCATGCACGAAGGACTCAGTTAGAACTGAAGTGGCAAAGTTGTGACAGAGTTGGAAGAGTAGTTATGGGAGTTGTTATTTAGTTTAACTCAGTTAAGTGAGTTAAACTCATTTGTGCTAGTTGTATCTAATTCTAACTGAATATCCACTAGTGAGAGTTTAGTGAATTGATTATTTAATTAATTCACAACTAGAGACTCACTTGCAACTGAAAAAATACAGCAGTTAACTACTTGCATGTCAGTTCCAGTGGAGACCCAGTGGAGAGATAGGTGAAAGGGTGAGATGGACTATCTGTTGTGACTATAGTGATGCATTCAATGCATCTGACACATATTGGAGATGCCAATGAGGATTGCGCATTCAATGCAAGGCCAATTCGAATTCATTCAGGGGTCTTCTTCAGCAGGGATTGCGCAGCGGAGGCAGGCTGTCAGGAGGCAAGTAATTGGTGCATAGATATGCAAATTTCTGCATGACAGTCTGTAATCATTGTTGGTTGTACTAAGAGCTTGATGTACTAAGCTTTGTATGAGATAATTACATGATCCATTGATATACATAATATATGATAGTTAGGGTTTTTAGCTTTAAGATTTCTCGTTAAACAACTGTGTTTATGTGCAATTGATTTTTCTTCATATGTGTTTTGCAATTGGCGATTTAATTTCTGCAAAGAATTAAGTGGAAGGATTCTGTATTTAACATAAGTTAATTTTTTAGATCAGGGGAGTCCAATAATATATATGCATCTTGTATAAATTTCTACAATCTATATTCCCTGTCATATGGAACGAGGTGTTGTTGTCTAGATACCACATGCATCCCATTACAGTGTTGGCCATGCATGCAATGAGAGTAAAATCAAGCTCAAACTATGAAGCTAGCGCTTCACCTGCTACTATGACTGCAGATTCCTTCTTGCTTGCCTTTTGTGAACATTTCGAGGCATATTTCCCGTGTTCGTGACAGTGAAAACACTTGACCTTGGAAAAATCTCTCTTGCCCACTTTGCCTTAGGACTTCTTTCCTTTGGCTTTCTTGCATTTTCCTACCAATGCAAAAAAAAATTATTTGTCTATGTTGGAGGTCCTGTATCTAGTGCTCTGCCTTATCTCTTCTATTACCAAATCATACCACAAACACTCTGAGTCTAGTAGCTTCTCCCTCCCATTCATAGAGTCTTGGTAACTATGCCAGCTCTTGGGAAGGCCTTGAAGAGTTAGGCTCACCTAATCATCATGGTCTACTATCACACCAACACTTCCAAGCTCATCTCATCATTGAGTGAACTTCGTCAAGTATTTTGGTATCGTCTCTCCCTCCTCCATCTCGATCTTTCTAAGCTTGTCTTTCAGCACCAACTTCCTCTAGTTGTTGTTATTTTGAAACAGATTTATCAGGGCCTTCCACATATCATATGGATTCGCCTTCCCATCAAGACTCAAGACAATGTGATCTCGAACTCCTCCTAACAATATCCTTCTTGGCTTTGCTACCCTCTTCTTCCATGCATCAAGAAGTTGAGCATATGCTGTTGCGGGCTCGGGAATATCACTATCTATGAATTCCTTCATTATGTTTTCTTCTAGCACTGCCTTCATCCTATCCTTCCATGCTATGTAATTCTAATTTCCCTCAAGAGAATATTTGAGTCTCAAGCCATTGAAAGACATCTTGATCTACTACTAGGCTCTGAAGAACAAATCTGCAAATTCAAACATGTTCAAAACAAATTATGTTCTTCTCTTCTATTGTGATTCCTAGCGCTCTGATACCATGTAGAAATTATACCAATGGATTCAATCTGATCTTCTAATGTAATAAAACAAAATACTCAATCCTTGTATAAATTTTCAGAAACCAATTACGATCACAAAATCACAAACAAGCAGGAGAAAGAAATCAATCGATCACACAACACAAGATGTATCTGGGGAAAGCAACTACTCAAAACCCCATTATTTTTATATTGCATATGGTCAATATCATGAAACAATACAATTCTTTTCTCTCACCGAGAAACTCCTGCACTCTACCAACTATCGCACTCTGATCTAGGAAAAATCATTCAAATACGTAACCAATTTTCAGCTTCTGCTCAGCCAACCTTGCTTAGGCATTCCTGGAGGAATTTTCGCCCTATTAAATATGAAATTACTTGGAATTGATTACACAATGCGTCATAGGCTTCCACATGACTCTATAATTGGCCTGTATAATTTTCTAATTATACAACTGATAGAGACCATCCCTTTAACCTCATTCTCAATTGGGCCCTCCTTAGAACTAACATGCAACAATCATTTATAAAAAATTATCAGTTAAATGATTGATCACTACTTGTGAATTAAATCATATTTAATTCATTGGACCTCTCACTAGCTCATCTCTCAGTTAGAACTATTTAAACTAATTTTAACTCAATTAATTGAGTTAACTAATTACTACTCACAAATAACTGTAACTGGACCCCCTAAAATCATGGGATAACTCTACATGCCTCCTCTCTGCCCTCTAACTCAAATTTCCTAAGCTAACTAAGTCTTCCTAACTCAGTTAACTAATACAAGTTATCATGAGATGAAATTACAATTTTTCTTCCAATTTAATTAAGGGAAAATTAAATCAGAAGCCCCCTATGGTTCCATTTTCTCGGTGCCATTTTCATTGTTTATTGTTTCCAATTTCAATAAGTCAACACTAATGCAAAACTCTTCATGGTGCAAGAGGTGGAGATGGATATCAAGAATTTGGGTGTTGTAAAAGCAAAATACTTAGCTAAACTCCAAGAAGAGTGTCTAAAGTGGGGCTTAAAAATTCTTGCACCTCACATTACAAAAAATGTCAACAAAATCATACAACAGGGGTTCCCCATAGATTGGACAACTAGTCGGGAAATACCTCTTTTCAAGAGTGGTGACATCAATAATCCCTCCAATTATAGGACCATAATGATAAACCCCTTGTTTGCAAAGCTATTTGGAAGCGTGTTATAAAATAAAATCAGCAAGTGGGCAGAAGAAAGAAATAAACATGCTAAAGGGAAAGCATGTTTTAGACCTAAACATTCCACAGTTGATCATGGTATAAATTTAATGCACATCATTGAAAAATTTTGGGACAAAAAGGAAGAAGTCTTTTGTTTCTTTCTTGATTTCAGAAAATCCTTTGACACGGTTCCTAGGGATAAGCTTTGGCATGGAATGGAGGAACTTGGGGTTCCCACGCATTTGAGAGTAGTTGTGCATAGGCTATATGAAGAGATGAAAGTCAAAATTAGAACTTCAACATGCATTTTTGAAATTTTTAGAAGCGATGTCGAGGTAAAACAAGGTTTCCCATTCTCTCCTACCCTCTTTGGTTTATATATCGACAGGCTTGGAGAGTGGCTAAATTCGCAATGGGGTGACAATGTCCATTTGGGAAATTTTGTTATAAAGCTTCTTTGGTACGCAAATGACCTTATTTTGATTGCTAAATATGCTCTTAGTTTGCAAGAGAAATTAATTCCCCTTAAGAATTTTTGTTGAAATGTGGGGATTCAAGTTAGTATTAGCAAAACTAAAGTAGTGATTTTCTCTAACAAAAGAAAACATAACCAACATAAGTTCTACTTTGAAGGCAGCATTTTTGAAGCAGTTGTGGATTACAAATACCTCAGAATTGACTTCAACATAAATCTAAGCTAGGATGGATGTAGAAAGAAAAGAACTTTGGGGGTTGGAAAGAATTTTATGCTTTTCAAAATAGCTGTAGAGAGGTAGAGTTATGGGACTGGAAAACCACTCTAACTCTTTTTTGGCTTTTAGTGATTCTAGCGATTCTCTATGTTTGTGAAGTGTGGGCCAGAAATACCCCTGACATGCAGTGGAAAAAAATTAAGAAAAATCATAAGTGTTTGATTACAAACAAATTCAAAATTAAAAGTGCAATTCCTTATGTTATCTTGTAAAGTGAAACAGGGGTTGCTCTTATTGAAGCAATTTTTATGATGTGGGTCCTAGGGTATTTAAAAAGAAATGAGCAAATGGAAAAGGGAATATGGCCTAAGATTGTGTTTAATGATATATTGTGCAAAAGAAAGAAGACTTGGATGCGGAAAAATAACAAATGGTTTAGCAAATGGGGCATTTGCTTGAACATGTGTCCTGCAAACAGTAATGAGATAAAAGCTTTTATTATGGATCATTTCCACAAATGCACTTGGGAGAAGGATCTAGGGAGAAAGAAAAAGTATTATATTGAAGATTTTAATCCCACTCATAATCATCAACAAGAAGTGTACATAAGGGCCAATATTTCTTGGAGAGCCAAAATTCTTATTGCTCAATTAAGGACTAATTATCATCAACTTCGTTGTGAAACAAGACGCTGGAAAAGGTGAATAAAAGTGTGGGAGGAAAGAGTATGTATTTTTTTCTCTTCTGGAAAAGTGGAAACGAAAAAGCATTTCATTTTAGAATGTGAGACCTTCAAAGACAACAGAGAAAGTTATGCAGATATTTTGGCAGCTAGTGTTGGAATGTGTAATTCCTACTTGTCTTCAGTTGTGATTCTCTCTATGTATAGAGTCTGTTCCTATTCCATAGGTTAGCTAAAACTAAGTTCCTAGTTTGGTGTGAGGTTGATATATTTCCTCAACCAACTTATTGTGCGTCCAAGATAGCTTCCCTATCTTGAGACTATACGTCATGTATATATGTACCTTTATTTGATTAATGGAATATAGTGTGTATCTAAGATTTCATCTTGGTATCGGAGCCCGTAAGGGCCTTTGGCCCTTCCTAGGCACACGAAAATAAATGACTGTATTTATATCGTTTTTTATTAAATTTTTGAGTCCATCAGATTGTTAAGAGAGTGTGAAGCTGGTTCAAGGGTTTCCAATTTGCGTCCTGTTCTTCCATACGGATTCGGAGATATCTTTAATAAGATTGAGTTTGCTTGAAGCCGAGATTGCTTGAAGACACAAGCTCCTCCATATTTTAGCATGGATTGTTAACTAGCCCAATAATGTGTCAGGGATGACTCAATAGCATTGCTTAGTCCACGGATCGAATATGAGGGCCGAGGAAGAGGTGAAGAGGATGAGTGGTTGAGCCTGTTGAAGGCTGAGTCAGTGTTTAAGTGAATTTGTATGTTGGCTAAGCGTTGATCCACATGGAAATTGACCAGAGAAATTGATGCTAGTTGACTGTTGAGTTTTTTGACTGCCAGATTGTGTGGATCTACTACGAGAAGACAACGACTCAGTGTGTAGAGATCTGAGAGCAGATCAACAGTGTTGAGAAAGTTGTTTGAAGGCTGATCAATGGACCGGCGTGGAGAAGGGTGCCTCCAGTGCTATCGATACTTGCTCATTGAGCCACCTAGAACGTGCCCATCGTAGCAGTTTTTTTACTGTGTTGTTGTGACTTTGGAAGAGATCAAGATCGATCTTTGCATGCATCTGTTTTTGGCATCATTTAGAGGGCTCGTCTGTTGAGGAATCTTGCCTATTGATCTGTCATAAGATTTGGAGAACCGAGTTTAGAGAGTCGATCTATCACAGATCGATCAATGTTGTTGACCGATCTGCTTTGTGGATCTACCTTCTATCAAAGAGTCGATCTGCGTGGAGAGCTAAGCCTTCCTTCGTGCAACATTTTTAACTAATCTGATTTGGTTATTTGTTGTGTTTCGGAGTAGGTCGAACCTCAGAGAAGTGATTTGCTACATTTCGGAGGAGGTCGAGCCTTAGAACAGTGATTTACTGCGTGGATCATAAAACGTGAAGCAGAGCCCAGCGCTGGAATTTAAGCTAAGGAGCAGAGTAGGGCCTTTGCATGAAAACTGTGTTCAGAGTTTTGAGATTGGGTCGGCAGAGGTTGTGGCAAGCTTTCGATCTATGCTATTGTGAGGATATACACGCGTGTTGTGACAGCGTGTCCTGCGTGAGCCGGGGGTGCTAGATCTCTAAGTTGTTGTTGCAATGGTGAATGATTCCATTCCTGATGCGCAATCCTGAAGTGGCTCTTGTTCGGGCGCATTGGAAATTTGTGAATTCAGATAAATGCTTGATGACAAGAATGGAGGAGATGTCCTTGGATTATCATTTCACTGTCGAACAAGAAGTGGGCTCTTCTACTTGTGTCTTATTTGGATTCAATGGAACTGCTGGTGTTTGGTGAATTAATACTTTAAATGAAGCTAGTGGCTAGAAAGAACACACAACTGCGGAAGATATGGATTAAGTTGTTCGAGAAAGTTTGAAGGGATAGAAGTTTGTTTTCATGGGTGATCTTAAAGTCAAAAATGAATTACCTAGTCCCTCCTCCAAGAGAAAGTGAATGTAGGGGATTGAATGAAGCATTGGGGAAATCAGAGCCATCGAATAGGTAGAGGATGAAGTCGAGGGTCTTACTGTCTCAAGAGGCTTTGAGGCCTCTAAATCCCAATTCCTCCCATGCAATACTTGTTGATGAAGTATGCAAAGATGAATATGAAATGGGCACCGAAGCTGGAGAATTGGCCTTGCAGAGAACTGATGTAGATCGGATCATTGATATTGGGAATACTCGTTTGTTGTTTGGCGAGAGGGTGAACGAGGCCACTGAGAAGGGCCTAGTTCTCAAATTTTGGTTTCAATATGCTGTCAACACAGGTGTTAGAGTGTTGGTTTCACAAATATTTTCAGGAAAGGAGTCAATGCCTGGTGGTGAATTTGATGGCAATGCTGCCATGTCGGAAAAGAAAGTGTTTACTCTGTGGTGCTAGTGAACATAGAATTTGACCCTGATTGAATGATTGTGTAGTTAATATATTGCAGTGGTGGTTGGTGCTCTTGCCTTAATGCACAAAAATCACAGTAATATTTAGATTTTGGGATGTGCTTTTATTTCATATTGTTTTGAAGGGAATATGTCTTGAAAGTTTGTATACATATTGAGATTCGCAACCTCAATATGAAGTCATTTTGTTAGAATTCATGACTCTAACTAATGACAGGTATAGCATGGAGATTCAAGACCAGTATATCCAAAATTCAAAAGTACAAAATCTATGACATAAATATTCAAGCGAGAAAGCTCTAGCATATGAATGGTATGGTGAGCGGCAAAGGATGATGGACAATCAAGTTTGTGAAAGTTTGTTTTGTGTGAGTTTCTTGGAATACATTCAATAGCATGTTAGTGGTCATTGTATGTACCTGGTAACTCCAAGAGTTGGAGTTGTGTTATAAGCCGTGTAAGGCATGTGTATCCCCGTAAAGTTCATCGTAATCACAAAACCACTTTGTAATTACAGGTTCGTGGTCAGCCATAAACCATTTTACAGTGTCAGTTTGTGGTCAGCCAGAAACCATGTGTAACAGTGAAGTGGACTGGAAACAGGTATGTGCTAGTGTTCGCCCACTGATGAAGAGATCTGGTGCAAGGTCGTCGGTGAAGAAATCTGGTGAAAGGTCACCGAAGAATGGATCCGGTAAAAGTTTGCCGAAGAGATCTAAGACAGATCTACTGCCGGTGAGAGTTCACCGATGAAGGAAGAGCATTCTACAGAAGCCAGACTCTCTTGGGTCAGACTCTCTTTCATAGAGCTGACCAGTGAGATTTATATTAATCCATTAAAACATATTTTTAAACATGGTTACGGGTCATCCGATAAAACCCACGTTAGATGGGGGTCTGTAGATACAGGTATATATATGCAGTGATAATGGTTGACAGAACCATGTATGCGAAGGACATCCTACGAGACTAGCGATTGTAGCGGTTGGTACCCATGCATTCTGGTGGATGGTTTCTCCTTTATATGGACGTCGACATATCCTTTTCTTATGTTTGACCACAACTAGACTTTGCAAACCAGCATGCCAAAGTCAAAAATGAAGATGCCAAAGACTTAAAGTACGAAGCCATAGTAATGGTGTTTTCTAGTATATGAATGATGTAGTCAACTTTTATTTATGTTTGTAGAATAGACTCATGACCATGGTAAAATATGAGTCACATATTGTAATTGGAGCAAATCTACATGTCATTTATAGTTTATACATGTTGTAAGACCTAGAGAGGCATGCATACCCGTTTGTTATATGTTCCCTCTGTCAGAGAGTTTTAACACCCTGAAAGAGTGTGTCATGCAGGATGGATACACTTGGGTGGGCCGTATTGGTTTTAGACTCCATGAGGTGAAATTTTATGTCTATGGGGAGTTCATCGAGAGGTTGGATGAACCATGTATGTGAAGGACTTCCTAGTAGACTGGCGGTTGCAGCGGTTGGGAACCCATGCATTTCGGTAGATGGTTGTTCCTTTATATGGACATCAACAATAACATGAACAAGATACAAAGTGTAATTACCAAACAAAACTAGTGTAATTACCAAACAAGACCAGATGTAGATTTTACATATGGATATTGAGACAAGTAGTCATTAAGGGGGTGTGTTGAAATGTGTAATTCCTAATTGTCTTCAATTGTGATTCTCTCTATGTATAGAGTATGTTCCTATTCCATAGGTTAGCATGTTCCTATTCCATAGGTTAGCTAAAACTAAGTTCCTAGTTTGGTGTGAGGTTGAGATATTTCCTCAACCAACTTATTGTGCGTCCAAGATAGCTTCCCTATCTTGAGACTATACCTCATGTATATATGTAACTTTATTTGATTAATGGAATATAGTGTGTATCTGAGATTTCATCTGCTAGCTCTTGGGATAATCTATTCAGCGAGGAGGAGTTTGTCGGGAATTTGTGAGCGTTTATTATGAAACTTCACAGGAAAATGGTTGAATACAAGAGCCATATAGAGAAGCATTATGTCCCATAGGCTATATTTAGTCACGTAGGCATTAAAATAAATAACTTCTTTCTATCTTTCTTTCTATATTTTTAATTTTGAATATAAAATAAAATATTAATTATAAGTTTGAGATTTTCATTTTGATAAGTTCAAATAATTTTCTAAACAACTTGTACAATATAATCTTGTATGAAATCTCAATAATATATATAATATATAAATTTGATTTTCAAATAAGATTATATATATATATATATATATATATATATATATATATATATATATAATTTATGTATTATATATAAGTATTTTAATTAAGTCGATAGGTTTTTTATTATGAGGTTATTCCTCATGACACTGTAGTAGATTCATCGGCCTAACACGAATATGCTTTCTCATAGCTGCACGACGAAAATGAAAAGACAATAGCTTGACATGGATGGCAGGTCTCCCTTCCATACTCGATGTTTTTTCATATGTCAAAGACGCTACTACTCTGGATGGCATGAAATATGCATCATTCAACATCATATCTATGTATGATCTCCAATTACATCGTTTCCCTTCGTCCTTATTCTGGTTTACCCGTTTTGTTACCTCATTTGCGAAAGGATTTTTAGGTGCCATGAATCTATTTCGTTGACTGTTGATTGTGGCATTTTCACCTCTCCCCCCTCAATTGTGTACATTTCCCTGCGAGTGTAGTCATTTTGGAAGAAAACATAACCAACATAAGTTCTACTTTGAAGGCAACATTTTGGAAGAAGTTGTGGATTACAAATACCTCGGAATTGACTTCAACATAAATCTAAGCTAGGATGGATGTAGAAAGAAAAGAACTTTGGGGGTTGGAAGAATTGTATGCCTTTCAAAATAGTTGTAGAGAGGCAGAATTATGGGACTGGAAAACCACTCTAACTCTTTTTGGGCTTTTAGTGATTCTGGTGATTCTCTACAGTTTTGAAATGTGGGCCAGCAATACACCTAACATGCAGTGAAAAAAAATTGAGAAAATTCATATGTGTTTGATTACAAACAAATTCAAAATTAAAAGTGCAGTTCCTTATGTTATCTTGTAAAGTGAAATAGGGTTTCTCTTATTGAAGCAATTGCTATGGTGTGGGTCTTAAGGTATTTTTTAAAAAATGAGCAAATAGAAAAGGGCATATGGCCTATGGTTGTGTTTAATGACATATTGTGCAAAAGAAAGAATACTTGGAAGCGGAAAAATAACAAATGGTTTAGCAAATGGGGCATTTGCTTGAACATGTGTACTGCAAACAGTAAAGAGATAAAAGCTTTTATTATGGATAAGTTCCACAAATGCACTTGGGAGAAGGATCTATGGAGAAATAAAAGGTATTATATTGAAGATTTTAATCACACTCATAATAATCAACAGTTAGAAGCGTACATAGGGGCCAATATTTCTTGGAGAGCCAAAATTCTTATTGCTCAATTAAGGACTAATTCTCATCAACTTCGTTGTGAAACAGGGCACTGGAAAAGGTGAAAAGAAGTGTGGGAGGAAAGATTATGTATTTTTTTCTCTTTCGGAAAAGTGGAAACGGAAAAGCATTTCATTTTATAATGTGAGGCCTTCAAAGACAACAGGGAAAGTTATGTAGATATTTTTGCAGCTAGCTCTTAGGATAATATATTCACCTAGGGGTTTGTCGGGAAGTTGTGAGCGTTTATTATAAAAATTCACTGGAAAATGGTCGAATACAAGAGCCATGTAGAGAAGCATTATGTCCCATAGGCTATCTTTAGCCTCGTGGGCGTTAAAATAACTTCTTTCTTTCTTTCTATGTTTTTAATTTGAAATATAAAATAAAATATTAATTATAAGTTTAAGATTTTCATTTTGATAATTTCAAATAATTTTCTAAACCACTTATACAATATAATCTTGTATGAAATATCAATAATACATATAATATATAAATTTGATTTTCAAATAATATATATATATATATATATATATATATATATATATATATATATATATATATATATATATATATATATATATATATATATATATATATATATAATTAAATAATATAATCTATGTATTATATATAAGTATTTTAATTAAGCCGGTAGGTTTTTTATTATGAAGTTATTTCTCATGACACTATAGTAGATTCATGGGCCTAAAACGAATATGTTTTCTCACAGTTGCACGACAACAATGAAAAGACAATAGCCCGACATGGATGGCAGGTCTCCCTTCCATACTCAATGTTTTTTCATACGTCAAAGACGCTACTGCTCCGGATGGCGTGAAATATGCATCGTTCAGCATCATATCTCTGTCTTATCTCCAATTCCATCGTTTCCCTTCATCCTTATTCTGGTTTACCCGTTTTGTTACCTATTTTGTGAAAGGATTTGTAGGTTCCATGAATCTATTTCGTTGACTGTTGATTGTGGCATTTTCACCCCTCCCCCCATTGTGTAAATTTCCCTTGTTCACCAACTGGAAGTATCCATGCCTGCAACTGCATTCATTCATCCATTCATAAATATCCATTTCTTGGTAACACCATTTCCACAAGTCTAAAATATTGGAGCAAAACCAAGATCTATTTACCTTGGCATTCGTTGGATAAGACCTTCGCCAAAATGGTTGAATGCAATATTCACCTGCATTTTGACGTCGGAAGTGTAGATATCACGATGACCCAACAACATCACCTGCAATGCTCGCAAAAATAGAGAAATTTTTATCGTTTATTCATAAGGTCTAAATGGGAGTTGGATCAAAGTGAAATCCAAATTTTTGACACATATAAACCAAACTTTCTCTTCTTGGGGTTCAACTGCACTTTGCTTCAAACTTATACAAACTCTTAATTTTGAGTTCCTCAATGTAACTAAATCATATCTTCTTGGGGCTCAACTGCAACCTACTTCAAACTTATACAGATTCCTAATTTTGAATTCTTCAATCAATATAGCTACCTCATTGTGATGACTGAAATATCTGTTGGATATGGTAATAGCAATGGATCCCATGATGGCATTAATGAGACCGTCTGCATAGTAGGACAAGGAGACATGGTCCACCCAAATGTGGCTTCCTCTGAAGATGGAGATCCCATTTCCATCACACATAGTTCTCCATCCGAAATGTGTAGGAGAGTCCCTCACCATAGGATTTCATGTAGGTTTACAATCATGAATGTGAATATTGTGGATAATTATCTTACACACGCGCTAAATGGTGATACAAGGCATGTTTTCAATGTGGACATTCACACCCCTTTTGTCGATTGTCTTGAAATTTCTCATAATTATCTCCTCCTTTAGCTGGATGACCATCTCTCTCTTAAAAATAAATCATCAATGGGGTTACCAATTCCGTAGGATAGATAACCCAACTCTTGCCTCCTCGTGTTGTTATCAATGCTCCTGGAATAAAAATAAAAATAAAAAAGAATTCATATTTCACATTCAATCCCAGAAAAATTGGTAACCAAATGCAATTAAGATATCATAACAAATTCGATGTAGTTGAATGTTGAATTTACCTTTGAAACATATGCACTATGTTGTCTGGTTATTTTTCCATAATAGTGTCATTGATATTGGTTGGCTCTAGTTCTCTTAAATTTTCTGCGACCATAGTTCTAAAAGGATTTGGTGGCACCCCACCATGGATACATAGGATTATTATCAAGAACATGTAGGTCAAAATCCTCAGATTCTTCATCTTAGTAACCAACACTCACTTCTCACAAATCTATAACCAGATTTTCAAAAGTTGAAAATAATTGAAAATCATGTGTGAAGGATGTTGGAATATTGAAAAATTCCAAAATAACAATGGAGACAGTGAACTCCCCTCTTCAACACAGAGAAATTAATAAAATTTCACTCACATGAGACAGAGTTTCAACTCAAAAAAACAAACTTTTATTGCATAAAAATTGTTACAAATTATTCCTCACACAGAGGGATTTACAAAAATAGTGACTGCTACTCAAACACAGTGCATGCACAAGACTTCACTGTCTTAATAAAACTCTCTCTGTCTCTCTGAAAAATACGCTGCTCTGTATTTTAATTCCGCACTGTTGTGCTTAAAAAAAAAAACGACTATGTTCTGTGTATAAAACAAAACATTATATTCTAGCCTCACAGGCCTTTGCTTTATATATGCGCCGTGCATATATTAAAATTAAACATAAAACATAAAACATCGGGTCCGCATTTTTAAACAATCAAATGCGCCTTATGAAAAATTGTGATTGCAATTGGAAAACAAATGCGATGGGCATTTTAAATCCGCCCTATTGAAACATCGGGTCCGTGGCATATAACAAAACAACCAAATGAAATTGTGATTGCGCGACGTTGCGATTTGCGATTACGCGATCGCATCGCACCATCGGCATCGGCGGTATAACATATGGATGGAACACTTGAGACTTGCGATTTGCGATTGTGCGATGGCGCGACAATCGCATCACGACTTTCAACCCAGCGAATAAAAAATGGACTTGCGATGTGCGATTGTGCGATGGTGCGACAATCGCATCGCAAACATTACAATGTACCTTGGTTTGTGTGGAGGGTGATTTAACACTTGAGTTTGCGATTTGCGATCGCATCACAATGTTTCAATATTGCGAATACATTGTGGTGGTTTTAATTGGAACTGCCGATTACGATGATCGTTCGGTCCATCACCACATCAACAAGACACTTGGATATAAAAGTCTTTCACTGCCTCATCCATTAACTTCAATTTTGGTTGTTGAGGGCTTAAAAGCCCAAAAAGACTGTATTAATTAAATCTGTTCTTCCGTGCTATGAAGCCACGAAAGTCTTCATTCCTCTGCCCTGTTCTGCAACTGTGCGGATTTCCAATCCTCTTGCAATTTCTTTAATTTAAACGGCAACCGCCTTTGCTAAGGCTTCAATGTGCCGCTGTTATTTCACTTCTGCATTTACTGCTGATTGACTTCAGCAGTTGGAATTAATTTCCAACACTCCCCCTTAATTTCAACTGTTGGGTTTTTCTGCATACCCAGGCATTTCCTGAAATGTTCAAAGCTTTTCTGCGCAAGTGGCTTTGTGAGGATATCTGCAAATTGATCCTCTGTTCTGCAATGTTGCAAAACTATTTCACCATTGTTAACCAATTCACGTATGAAGTGAAATTTTGTGTCAATGTGCTTTGTCCTTTTATGAAAAACAGAATTTTTAGACAATGCAATAGCTGAGCTATTGTCACAAAAGATCACTGTCCCTTTTACTTGTTCTTGACATAAACTTCTCAACATTTTTCTCATCCAAACTGCTTGACATGCTGCTGCTGTAGCTACCACATATTCTGCTTCTACTGTAGACAATGCTACAATGGGTTGTTTCTTAGAAGCCCATGAAATGGCTCCTGAACCCATGTGAAAAACATAACCGGAAGTACTCTTCCGATCATCAACACTTCCAGCCCAATTACTGTCAGTGTATCCAACTAAATCTGAACATTATGAATCAGTATAAAAAATACCAAAGCTTTTAGTACCTTTAACATACCTCAGAATTCTTTTTGCTGCCTGCCAATGTGCATCCTTTGGCTTTTCCATGAATCTGGAAATCAAACTAACAACATGCATTATGTCTGGCCTAGTTACAGTCAAATACATAAGGCTTCCAACTATGCTCTTGTATAAACTAGGATCAAAATCCTTGATGTTGTCCTCTCTGCTGAGTTTTAATCCCATCACTATGGGAGTGATCGCTGCTTTGTTTTCCTGCATGTTAAATCTTTCAAGCACTTCATTAACATACTTTTCCTGTGAGATAAAAATCCCACTTTCATCTTTTTCTACTTCTATTCCCAAGAAGTATCTCAATAAACCCATGTCAGTCATTTCAAATTCTTCTTTCATGATTGTTTTAAAGTTTTCAATAAGGTAATCATCATTACCTGTGAAAATAACATCATCAACATATAGAACAACAATCAATATTTTTCCATCTTTTTCTTTGATGTAGAGGGTGGGTTCTCCCTCACACTTTTCAAATCCATTTTCCAGTAGATAGGAATCTATCCTACTGTACTGCGCTCTTGGCGCTTGCTTCAGCCCATAAAGAGCTTTCTTCAAATTACACACTTTGTGCTCTTGGCCTTTCTTTTCATAACTGAGAGGTTGTTCAATGTAAACCTCTTCCATTAACACTCCATTTAGGAATGTTGACTTCACGTCCATTTGGTAAACTTTCCACTTTTTTTGTGCTGCTATGGACAACACTGCTCTCACGGTTTCCATTCGAGCAACCGGTGCGAAAGTTTCCTCATAATCTATCCCATGCTTCTGCTTATAACCTTTGACAACAAGCCTTGCCTTGTGTCTCTCTATTTTGCCTTCAGCATTACTCTTGGTCTTGTAGACCCATTTAACTCCAATGACATCTTTACCTTTTGGTAGTTCAACCAAATCCCATGTCTTGTTTCTTTCTATGGCATTTATCTCCTCATCCATAGCTTCTATCCATTTCTCATCCTTGATAGCTTCTTCGAAATAAACAGGATCATCAACATGATAATATAAAGCAAATAAAGAATTGATACCTTCATTTGCTATATCTTTTTCATAAATATCTTTCAAACTTCCAAATTTCTTACCTCTTTCAGTAAGTGTACAAATGCTTGAAGAAGCACTTGAATTTCCTCCTTGTGATGTGCTTGGAGAAGCACTGTCATTTCTCCTCAAGGGTGTGCTCAGCTGCTCTTTTGTTGGTGTTGCTGTTTGGGGATGTATTTCAGCCAAATCCTCATTGTTTTCATCATGAGATAAACAGTGTTTAACATTCATTGTTTTCTCTATGCTTCCATCCCAGACTTCCTCTTCAATAAACTGAACATCTCTGCTCACAATAAACTTCTTGGTGGATGGGTTATACAACCTATAGGCCTTGGATTTCTCACTGTATCCAATGAAAATACATTTCTCCCCCTTGCTGTCCAACTTCTTCCTTAGCTGATTCGGTATGTGTGCATAAGCCACACATCCAAAAACCTTCATGTGTGTGACACCTTGCTTTGTACCACTCCATGCCTCTTTCGGCACTATGTTCATCACTACTTTTGTAGGGCATCTATTCAAAATGTACGTTGCACAATGTACAGCTTCAGCCCAATAATCATTAGGCAAATGCTTTGCCTTTAACATACTTCTTGCCATGTCCATTATGGTTCTATTCTTCCTTTCGGCTACTCCATTTTTATGCGGAGTATATCTAGTTGTAAACTTCTTTTGAATACCATTTTCTCTACAAAAACGTAGAAAATATTTAGAGATATACTCACCTCCTCTATCAGTCCTTAGGACTTTGATATGCAGCCCACTCTGGTTCTCAGCAAGTGCTTTGAAATTGCGAAATTTTTCAAACACTTCACTTTTGTTTTTCAAAAAATAAACCCAACTTTTTCTTGTAAAATCATCTATGAATGTTAGTACATAGTGGCTGCTTGCAAGTGATGGAGTTTGCATTGGTCCACACAAATCTGAGTGGACTATCTCTAAGGGTGCCTTTGCCCTTATGTTTTTCCCGGAAGGAAAACTTTCTCTGTGTTGTTTCCCCAAGATACAACCTTCACAAAGGCTGTCCGGTTTCTCTATCAATGGTAAACCTCTTACTATTTCTTTTCTATTCAACAAATTAAGACCTACAAAGTTGAGATGTCCAAATCTCAAATGCCATAACCAATTATCATCTTTTGGTTCGCTTTGGAAAGTCTCTTGTGCCGCTGCTGCTATCTTTTCTTCATTCTTCAAGTCTGCTCTCATTCTAAGAGGGAACATTCTGTTCTTTGACATCTTTACTTCAGCAATACATTGTTTGCTGGGTGGTTTTTCCATGATGGTACAAACATCATCCTCAAAGAAAAAATTATACCCCTTATGGACAAGCTGTCCAATACTTAAGAGGTTACACTTCATTCCTGGAACATAATAAACATCTGCTATGGATTTCTTTGCACCTTTCCTTGTTAAGACATTTACATCTCCTTTTCCCATAACAGAAACTTTGCTATCAGTTCCTAGTGTGACTTGTGACTGTACACTCTCATCTAACATGGAAAACATTGCTATTTTTCCTGTCATATGGTTACTGCAACCGGAGTCTAGAAACCATAAATCCTCACTTTTTTCTTCAGCCATATTACAAGCTAAAAACAGATTATTTTGGCTGATATTTTCTTTAGTAAAATTTGCACTAGTTCTACTTCCCATATCATTCTGCTTCTTTCTACATTCATTAGCATAATGACCATATTTTTTACAATAATGAAATTGGACATTGGATTTATCATACCTTTGTCCTTGAGCATTCTGCTGACCACTCTGTTGGCTGCTGCCTTAGCCGTGGCTGTGATCTTGACTGTTGCACCTTCCATGTGAATGTGAAGGGTTGTTCCTTCCACCTTTGTTTTGGCTTCTGCCTCTTCCTCTTTTGTTTCCTCTGCCCTGTTCTCTTCCTCTTCCGAAAGACATCTAGGTCTTAAAGGCATGCTGCAGAGATGAGTTTTCACTCCTACCCAATCTTTGCTCATGAGTCATCAGTGATGCATGTGGCTCATCCACTGTAAACTTTGTGAGATCCTTAGTCTCCTCTATGGTGGTGACAATCACATCGAATCTTGAGGGTAAAATTCTCAAGAGTTTTTCCACAATCCTCTTATCTTCAAGAGTCTCTCCATGAGATCTTATTTGTGTGACCATTCCAATCACATGAGTGAAGAATGAGTCAATATTATCTAACTCTTTCATACAGAGAGTCTCAAAGTCTCTCCTCAGCAACTGAATTTTTGTTGTCTTCACTTTTTTCATGCCTTGATAGGCTATCTTGAGAGTTTCCGATGCTTCTCTGGATCTCTTGGCTACTGCTATCCTCGGAAACACACTCTCATGCACTGCTTGATACAAAAAGAAAAGAGCTTTGGATTCTTTCTTCTTATTGCTCTTCATCATCTCTCTTTCTGCCTGAGTTAACATATTAAACTCATGTTCATCTGCTGGCTCTTCAAAGCCTTCCTCAACAAATTCCCATAAGTCTTGGGAGACAAATAATGCTCTCATAGTTATTGACCAGAAGTCATAATTTTTCCCATTAAACATTGGGAGATGGATATTTCCCATACCCATACCAGTGCTGGCTCCAGCCATTCTGCACTCTTAACTATGATTCAAAAACACTTGACTGTGTATTTAAAATAATTGACTGTTCTGCAACAATAACACAAAAAACTATATAGAGAAATACCTTTGGATTCTTTTTGGCTGAGTCTTCACACTGCTGGGGAAGCTGCTGCAACAAAGAACTCCTTTCCTTCAGCTTCTTTGATCTTCAAAGAGCCTGGACTAGCTTTGATACCATGTTGGAATATTGAAAAATTCCAGAATAACAATGGAGAGAGTGAACTCCCCTCTTCAACACAGAGAAATTAATAAAATTTCACTCACAGGAGACAGAGTTTCAACTCAAAAAAACAAAATTTTATTCCATAAAAATTGTTACAAATTCTTCCTCACACAGAGGGATTTACAAAAATAGTGACTGCTGTTGAAACACAGTGCACGCACAAGACTTCATTGTCTTAATAAAACTCTCTCTGTCTCTCTGAAAAATACGCTGCTCTGTATTTTAATTCCGCACTGTTGTGCTTAAAAAAAACGACTATGTTCTGTGTATAAAACAAAACATTATATTCTAGCCTCATGGGCCTTTGCTTTATATATGCGCCGTGCATATATTAAAATTAAACATAAAACAAAAAACATCGGGTCCGCATTTTTAAACAATCAAATGCGCCTTATGAAAAATTGCGATTGCGATTGGCAAACGGATGTGATGGGCATTTTAAATCCGCCCTATTGAAACATTGGGTCTGTGGCATATAACAAAACAAACAAATGAAATTTCGATTGCGCGATTTTGCGATTTGCGATTACGCGATCGCATCGCACCATCGGCATTGGCGGTATAACATATGGATGGAACACTTGAGACTTGCGATTTGCGATTGTGTGATGGTGCAACAATCGCATCGCGGCTTTCAACCCGACGAATAACAAATGGACTTGTGATGTGCGATTGTGCGATGGTGCGACAATCGCATCGCAAACATTACAATGTACCTTGGTTTGTGCGGAGGGCGATTTAACACTTGCGTTTGCGATTTGCGATCGCATCGCAATGTTTCAATATTGCGAATACATTGCGGTGGTTTTAATTGGAACTGTCAATTGCGATGATCGCATCGTTCCATCGCCACATCAACAAGACACTTGGATATAAGTCTTTCACCGCCTCATCCATTAACTTCAATTTTGGTTGTTGAGGGCTTAAAAGCCCAAAAAGACTGTATTAATTAAATCTGTTCTTCCGTGCTATGAAGCCACGAAATTCTTCATTCCTCTGCCCTGTTTTGCAACTATGCGGCTTTCCAATCCTTTTGCAATTTCTTTAATTTAAACGGCAACTGCCTTTGCTAAGGCTTCAATGTGCCGCTGTTCTTTCACTTCTGCATTTACTGCTGATTGACTTCAGCAATTGGAATTAATTTCCAACAAAGGAAAAGGAGATGTTGCAGTTCTAAACTCTTCCATGACATGAAACGCAGTAGAAAATATGAAAACAAGAAGGAAAAGCTAGCATCCAAAGTAACAAGACGAGCTTGGGAATGAGGAGAGACTGGAGAGGTGGCCAACACCAGTGTTAATTTCCTCTACTCTCTCTCACTGTGATGCAACATTGGAATGGCATGCCTTCCTTCTTATAGATTTGGGCATTGGTAGATGTGTTGTATTTGAAGCTCAATCTATTATTATAAAAGTACAATATAGAGTAGGGCAGACTGTCCCCAAAACAATGGAAACTTCTTCTACCTTATGACTCATAAGGGGAAAAAACTCATATACTTGACAGGATTTCATTCCCTACTCGCGCTTTTTCTTCTTCACCCACTGCAAATAAACAAGAAGGTGCAACTTTATGTTGCTTCTACTTTTTCTAGCGTAAAAAAGTAAATTACTCTACGAACTCTATGATCACTTGTTACATTTTGTTAAATATCAAAGTTTAGCGTTATGAATAATTTAACCATGGTGGGCAACAATTGTCACTCCCCAATTATCAACTCTACTCTTAGAGGTGCAGTTATAGCACAGTACTAGATAATAGGTAGAACTTTAACTAGCCAAATAAAAGCATCCACTATATCGTTCTACATTCATCTACACTTCTATCAACTTGTCTTTACACTTTTTTGATATAAATACTAATATATATATTAAAATTTATTAAATATATTTATAATAATATTTAATACATATATCAGATTCGTATAGGGGAGAAGAAACTAAATATATTCAATCCCAATGCCTTGGGGTCCCACTTATCCGAAGGCATGCACACATATGGGTTTCGAATTTTTTGGGTTGAATTTTAATAAAGTGTACGCACTTCATACATGAACGTTAATACCATTAAAGCTTTGTGGTTAAATTAAGTGAGGTAAAAATATTTAAACTATATTTACTAGAAGTTGTTTTAAAAGGTGCAAAGAGAGGTTGATAGGATGGTTAAATTGTGATAATTTAAAAGAGACATAAATAAAATAATAGTTAAAATGCCTATACCCATTATAATATGGTGCATAAATGCTCATATTCCATATCTTATATGCAAAACTTTTTTCCTAAAGGATATAGGAAGACCGTTGACAAAGTTTTACTTCATAAGTACAATTTTTGGTAATCTATTATCATCAATAAAATCATGGTAATCCATTATCATCAATAAAAATACAGGAAGAAAATCTGATAGCTAAACAAACCATAATTTATTCTTCTAGTTTCCATATCGTTGGGATATATGGATTGTTATGGTCATAATTGTAATGAATGAATCAATACTAAAATAATGCAGCAACATCAATAATTTCGTGGCATTAAGAAGGAAATCACATTCAAACTGTTGTGATAGAATAAGTGAGTTCGTCACAGCGAAGCTGCCTTGTGACTAATATAACCCATAATTTGTTATATTTAATTAAGGGGCATTACTATACCTTGGTACAACTTAATGAGATATTTTTATTTTATTACTATGGTACTCATGATATATAAGATATTATAATGTGTATGTGAGAGTGATTTTCATCTTTTTATTTTTTTTATTTTAATAATTAAAATAATTATATTTATAGGCTTGTCTATTTTAGAATAGAATTTCTAAGATATCAATTTGATTATTAGTAATTATTAAGTGGATGATAGAGATTTAATCTCTATGGAATATGTTAGAAAATTCATAGGAGTATTCATAGATTAAGGGTTTAGATTTATGTCCAAATTAGTTTTACTATTTTAATTAATTTATCTCAACTTATTAATTATAGAAATTCTCACATCAACACGTGTCATGTTAGGCATGTGCTATTAATAAGCCATGATATTGTAACAAAGTTTATTTACGAGTGAAGAATTTCCACAATAAAGTAGGGGTGAATCTCCATAATTAAAAATATTTTTCCATAGTTTTTAAATGTATATATGTTTAACTGATATATTATTCTTTTTATAGTCAATAACAAATAATGATTTAAAATAAAGTTATAATTTAATTAATTTTTATGACTTTTTTTAAAATTTTGGAAATGTAAGATGCACCATGGGGGGTAAGTGTTTTGATACTTATCATGGATTGATGTCTATCAGCATTTACAAGCCAATTTATTTATATGGTTGCACTATTCATATTTCAATTAACTTTATACTTCATGTAACATCCTTCCATTAACATTAACTTCATGATTCTCATCTTTTGCTTCTTATTACGAAATATTTTAGTTGTATAACATCCTTCTATTAATATAGTCATTATTATCTTTTGCTCCTTATTATTGGATCTTTTAACATATTGGATAAATTTAAATGACTATGTCAAAATTCTTATGATGAGAGTTTGATCTACTTTTAACTAATTTTGGTTAGTTTATTAGCACATATTAATTAGATATCAATTACATACATTAACTACAAAGTTCAATATAATTTTTTAGAAAATATTAATTACATAAATAGTTACATAAAATCAAAAAATGAGTAAACTTAAAATTCAACAATACTAATTATATGAATCTCGAAAGGAATGAATATTCATTTTTATCATTACTAATTACATTAAACCAAACTAAATGAAATATAAATTTCAAATTTACTAATTAGATGAATTTGAAATAAATGTAAAATAAAGTAAAATATAAATTTTGTGAGTTATATGCTCTTTTTTATAACACTCTCATTAATCTACAACAAATAAAAATATTTTACATAAAGCTTATATTGATTATATATAAATAATTAAAATTAAAATAATAATTAGTTTGAGTTAGCACATGTTTTTTTAACAAATTCTATCTTGACTTACTATTTTTATTATTCTTTCGATTTTCCCACATGTTAATTTATTATTCATTTAATTTTCTTCAGGATAGAATTTAATTATTTGGGTGAAATAATAATTAAGAAAATTAAATTATAAAATAAATTCCTAAATGGAAAGTTAATTGGTTGGTTAGTTGAAATATTAACATTTTATACTTTTGACTAAAACAGCTCCGGGCATTAATGGATTTAGTTTTAACTAAAATTTTGCATGAAACTCAAAGTTAATAATTTGTACCAAGTTCCACGATCCCAATTCATATATATATAAGCCTTCAAGGTTCACCTTTTATCAAGGCCGGGATTAGTGCCATGGATAGTTTAAAGGATAGGTTACCGAATGTAAGATGTAAAGCCACCTAACAATAACTTTTAACTTTTCGGTCTCAGAAAGAAAACAACAAAGTAAAAATCATGTCCTCTTAGAAAAGTTTATATCTTCTCCTAAGGTGAAAGTTTATTTTTAACAGTTACATTGGTTGAAAACGAAAACAGATTATGAATCAACTCTCACAATGAGTTCAATTGGAACAGGTTTAATGTCATTCAGTGGAGTTTTGATTATTCCTTTTTTCTTAGGATAAGATAATTTGAGTTAATTGATTGAGGTACTTGATATATATGATATCGTTGGAAACCAGTTTGGTCCTCTGCTTGACACTTAATATTTAAATCACCAAAATCTTATGTATGTTATTTAATATGTTATGTTTAATTTTTATTTTGTTTTGTTTTATTAATTAATTTAAATAGAATTTTGTTTAATATTTTTTAATTAACATGTGTTAACCTTTTAATTATCATTTATTAATTATTTTAATTTACATGTTTAATTTAAATTATATTTTAATTCGATTAATTTGTTTTATATTTAATTCATATTTATTTAATTTATAATTTAATTGTTATGTTTAATTTTTAATTAATGATATTTTATTTGATTTGTTTTTTAATATTTGTTTTTATAATTAATAATAATGATTATTATAATGAAAATTATAATTTATAGTTAGAATATTTCTTATGCAAAAAAATAATTTAAGATTAGAAATTCAAATATTTATTTAATGTGATAATTTATATAAGTTATAATGATTACTATAACAACCAATTTAATGCAGGGTAAACAAGAAAATTCAATGGAGTGATTTTTTATCATGAGAATATGAGAGGAGACACAAGGCAAGACTAATAGAAGGAACCAAGATCTAATTAGGGTAAAATTGGCGACAATATAGATCTATAAGGTAAATTTATCATCAAATGCTTCCATATATACATAGACATGTGCATCTTCATTTGTTGTTAATTTCTTTTTTCATTAGTTTATTTCTTATTTATATTTTACTTCTTTTAGGCATTTCTTCATTAGATTGATTTAGAGACTTGATTTTTACAATTGAATTCACTTAGATTTAGAATAAAGCGAGCAGTCAACCCTTTCCGATCCACAACATGTTCAGGGAAGTATTTGCTTTTTCATCAGAGTCTTGCTATTTTATATTGTTGCTTTTGTTCATATTTCATTTCTTCACAAATGCAGCTGAAATGGAATGTTAGACTCTTTCTTGTTCATATTGCTACAAGCAAAGGAAAATCACAAAATCTTGCAGCAAATACTCTTTTCCATGATATTACCTTTGCATGTTCTAAATATTATAGTTGTTGGTTGAGTTAATCCTTTGCACTACACTCATTTATCTTACATCCGCTTCAATCACATTTCCTTCTTCCGAGATGATTTAGAGCCTCTTACTTACAAATCACCAAATCTCAGACCTGTGCTTCTCGTCTCATGGTTAAAAATAATTCTTTCGATATTATTTCCTTCGAGACTTCAAAATTTAGGGCTTATCGGACTCTCGGATCCATATTATATCAGAATTATTTTATAATACGCCATGAAAGTTATTATCTGAGAACTAAATACCTCAGAACCTTGAAAACACATTTTATCGAAATCATTTTTAAATACATTTTGATATTTCTAGCCCGAGATGCACATGGTCTTTTCCTCGATTGTCATGCCCATTACGCTTAATTAGCAAAATGACCCCCACTTCATTGTCTTCGCTTGGGTCTCATGATCTAAGAGTCTCGTATAATGATTTGATTTACAAAATGGTTTCCAAGATTTTTGATTCATCCCCCTCACTCATATTTATTGATCTCAAATTCCTTTTCTCAAAAATTTAGTTTACATACAATATGAGATTTTTCTTCTGAGATTTCCATTTCCTTCTATATTGAGACTCTTAATTTCTCGGATCAATGAGATATCATACTAATGTAATCTTATTGGCCTTTGGTCAATTCACCCATTATTTGACAATCTGACCCATCAATATGTTCACATGGAGTCCTCTTTGATTATTTTGTATCTTCAGGTTGAGTTTCATGTTACTCGGGTATTCGAGAACTTGGATGCATTTTTAATTAAAATTTCATCAAACCCCAAGCATTCATTTCTCAAGATGACTTTATGACTTTTTGGATATCTATTCTTCATGATGTGAGCACATGAATCTTATCATTGTGTCTTCATTGGACATATATCCTCACATGTATAGTTGGGCCTCTTTTACTCTTCACGACAATCTCCTAACTAATGAGAAGTGCATCACATGTGGCTCACTTACATTTTCGTCTTTATCTTACTATTGAATGCTCATCTCCCAGTCATTTTTAGTATGCATCCTAGTTTTATTTTCAAGGCACTCTTGAGCAACCACTATGATGATGCATCCAATTGGTAAGGAAATTCAGAACATTAAAAGTAGTGGATCATGCTCAATTCATGTTTGAATTCAATTCATGATTGAATGTTATATATTCACTCCATTATTATCATACAAAAATTCAATTCCTCTGCATATCCACATAAGTGCTACATAGGTTGGGACTTGGTCATGATTTTTGAAATTTTATATAAATCTTGGGGTAGATATGAAATCTGTAAAACAAAGAGAACAGTTGTCGTTGCAATTCATAAAGAAGCACATCTTCATTTTTGTTTCTGATGGATTTTGTTTAATTCTGATTCCTTGAACATGAACCATTAGTTGTCAATTGGTATCACAATGTCAATTGGTAGCCTTAGGTTCAGGTGGAGTAAACTTTTGTGTAACTGTAAATTTCTTTTTTAGGAGTTATAAGAGTTTTCTTGGTACATTGTCCAATTTGTATCAACTCTTTGGTGCAATTAGTATTAGTTAAGCAAAAATTCCTATTTGGAGTAGCATGATATCAGGGGGAGTAGTGTTGATTCAATAAGGATGCTCAAGAATAATGAGCACAGTGTCAGCAGCTGGAGCAGTAATGACGAGTAATCTTAAATGCATCATTAATGGTTGACATTTGCAACAACAACATTACCATACATATTTTTTATCGGTATTAATTTTGTTTTAATTGGTACAAAAGATACATTCACACAAAACAATTTCAGCCATCAACCATTAGGGTCCAAAAATAGAAGCATTCAAAGAAAAGGAAATATATGTGTTCAAGGGGAGCATATCACAAATATTAAGCTCCTGGAGCAAAAACAACTACAAGAATACACAAGGACATATTTTGATAATGCTTGGTGTTGCAGGTGTCTTTTTCCATGATGGTGTAGTTGGGTTGGAATGGAAGACTTCATCCCTTGAGAAGAGAAGCCCGCATAGAAGGATGCATATCAACAACTTGACCCTCAATTAGTAATTGAAAGGGAGGAGAAGAGGTAGCTTGTATCCCTTTACCGTTGATCTCAGAGGGGGAGAATAAGTTGTGATGGCCCATGCAAGGGAGAGAAAGCCATTGGTGGCTCATATAGAGAGAAAGAAATCTCAAATTTCATCCATTGTGTTTGAAGGATGTAGCATAAGGATTGGACATTAGTATGGAGAAGTGTGTGTTTCCATTAATTCCAAAGGGGGATATTGTTAGAAAGTTAGCATTGTCTCGATGGTTGGTGGCATCCAATGTGTTGGCATTGATGTCAACCAAGTTAGCACTGATGAAAACTAGGCTAGCATTGATGACAAAAAAACTAGCATTGATGTGCATGGTTGTGTGTCAAGCTTAGGGGGAGTCCCATGGTTGTCATAGTATTTGGTAGAGAACCATCATAGTTTCAGGATATGCAAAGAAGTTATAAAATCTTATAGCTATGATGGTTTTCTATCACATGCTTTGAAGAAGTTTATGCCCTAGATGGCCAGCTCAGATGCTCCTATAAGTGGCATAGTTGGATAGTGCTCGGAAACAGCTTTCCAATGGCTCTTGGATTATAAGTTATGGTTAGTCAAAGGCAGGTGCCACTCAAAGTCAAAATTTGTTGAGATAAGTTGGTGGAGTAACCTTTGGAGCAATTTATTTTGGCGGTGTTGCCAAATGTGGTAGAATACTTAGCGGAGTGTCTAAATGAATGATCTAGGAAAACGTGGCTAGATAGAGGAGTGATGTAAGCATTTTTATTGGCCAGTGGAGGTCCCACTTCACAACTCATCCCAGTGGAGTCTATCCCAAAAGGTTCAAAGGGCACATAATATCTAAGTCTCGGGTGGACTAAGCAGCGAGCTTGCGCAGACACTCCACATAACAACAGAGTAGGCGGCATAGGGAGTGGTTGGCGTAAATCTGCAAGAGGTGGTCCCCTGTGCCACATGATCCCGACGGAGTTTTCCCGGAAGGTTCAAAGGCATGCATTAGAAGGGTGCATAGGATGGCATAAGCCAGGGATAACATTAACATGACGTAGAAGTATGGAACATAGGACACGTGGCAGGAAGATTTGGAATTTTCAAGTACCCTAGGTGGCCAAATCTGAGTGACACGTGTCACCACTCAAGAGGCGCCAAGTTTCATTGATGACTAAGCATGGCGTCATCCTGGAGGCTTCAATCCAAAATGGTTGCCTCATAAAGTTTTAAAGGTGTAGTAGGCAAAGGACCCACCTTAGGTTGGCTAGGCACCAAGCTGACATGGAGTACAACTCATCCCGGGTGGCATTGATTGGTTCGCGAGAGTAATAGTAGATCCAACTAGGACATGTCATCCCAAAAGGACTACCCCAGAAGATTTTTAAAGAGCATAGAGAGGGAGCTAAGGGCTGACAAAGAAACATGACACTATGACAGACATAGAGGCGACATAGGACCAATGTGTTGAGGAGGTAAATCCCCTCTGCAGACAGAGGCGATCCCTACAAGCCCAGCAGGGGTCTAGCAACAATCATCAAATGCTACAGCGCAAGTTCCTAATTGCGAATAAATAAGCCAACAATGGAGGCCTACCTGGAGTCCAGTGCTATGATTCGTAGAAGAGACAGCGTTCCCGTTCCTCAGCCTCAGCAGATCACGATCCCCACGATCTCCGTGAATGGACACCTGCACATGCAAGAAATGACATGAATACAAGCATAAAATCCAGAATGCGCAACTATATATCAGTCAGAAAGGATATAACTCATTATTAACATAAGTGAAAAACAGAGTGGAACCATAACCGGTAGTCATTCATTAATAAGCAATCGAAAGAGAGTACAACCAATGTTCTGACGCTGAGGTCTCCTTCGGAAGGGTCTCCAGTCGTTCACGTCTCGCAAAGCTCGCCAGGGAAGGGACAAGCCTCTCTAGAGTCTCTCGACGATAGTCTCCTTGCTTGAGTTGGCCTTAAGGGAAGAATGAGGGCTCTTGCAGCATGAAGGCTCTTGGGAATTTGGAGATTCAAAGCTTAGGCACTTCAAGACTAGCTTGCAATGGCGCATGGAAAGCACATAGATGGGAAGGGAGGTTGGGCAGCGGAAGGATGTGGTCACCGCCTATCATCAGAGTTCCATGCTGGTGAAACCACTTCCCCTCCATTGAACTCCTGTGGCAAACCTCAACTCAAGATAGGCAATGGTTTGAGTTTGTTGAAACCTTCATGCATATTTATTCAAAAAAACACTCCTTAAATTGGCTGGCACGACTGCGACTCTGGGACAGAGCGCCAATTGGCACGGCCTCTTTGTAGGATTTTCCTCATTGGCGTGAGTGATGAACTGTTTACCCGCGCCAATGCAAAAGGGATGTTTTTATGGTTTTCTGCAAGGAGATGTCTTCAGGGAAATTGAAGCTCATGTTTAGAGGAATGCAATGATAATGGTTTCAAGGCATGACATTGTTCACAGGTCACAAAATGGGCCCTCCAATGTGCGGGACAGGGAATGGTAGGGGCGGTGACAAATTCTTGTGTAGCGATTCCCCCTAAAGTATGAGGCGAGAGAGGGTGAAATGCTTTAAAACGTCGTCGAAAACTCGCTGATCAGGCTTACTGCGTAGAAAGATACAACTAATATCTCAAGTACATGATGCATATACGGTATGGGCGCAGCCATCCGAAACAGAGTATGCTATAATCTGGATCCAGGGTATGGGTGCAGCCATCCAACTAGGATCAAACAAATAGACTCAGGTATGGTCGCAGCCATCCAATCAGTGATTCATGTACATAATGATAATAATCCACAATCACAACCTGGATTACAACAGACACAATCCAGGGTCTTGCGCTCCATCTCGACCCAAACAAAGTACAAGTTCAAGCATGTCGCGCATTAGCAGCTGAAAATTGGCTGTCTGATATCATCGTCGATTGCCGGTAATGACAGGATTGTGCACCAGGCGAGACCACCAATAATGAAAATGGCCCCTCAATTACTCTCAGTACAATCTCTGATTATTACACAATTAGTGAATCAATGAGTTGGCGTCGAACACCAGTAGAATCACTCGATCGGAGGCCAATGATGAAAACCCCGCGTCGAATGCGACGAACCTGCCATTGAGGCATGCAGGCTCCAAGGTACCATGAAGGAGTCTCTAGATCAACTTCCTGGATAATGAGCTGAAGTCGACAGGAAGTGATCTTGATCGAAGGTGGGCCATAATGTTTCCCACATCATCGACACGAGACAGAGGAACATGATGTTTTGTTGTGAATCAGGATCATATGAGAATCAGAGGAAGGTTGTTATTCGCAGAGGCCAACTTCTCTTGAACATATAACGGCACAAATAGTGGTTTTGGCAGCATATTTGACATCAACGGATCAGAGGTCATGGTGACAAGGCAATGAGCAGAGGAGAGGTCAAAAAGGATTATCCAAACCCACGGAGGCAAGTGAAAAAACGAGATGAGATGTCCCCAACCCAACACGAATGCAAACAAGTGCCATGTTCAAGAGCGACATACTGCCGACGACAACGATGATGGTTCCATTTTTTCCCCCACCATTTCTGGCGAGTACCCCAATTATTTTTTATAACAAGATTGAAGGGGATAGCATATGCTTGTAATATAAGTCTTCCCTTCGGGCGAATCCATCCTAGTGCATTTAATGAGTCCTAGGAAGGAGAAACTCGGAGAACGTCATTTCGACTGGATCTGATGTCATCAGGGTTTAATGAGTCTGACAAAGGGAGAACTCAGCGTCTTTTCATGTTTAGAGAGTTTGAAAAGACAGCAGAAAAGTAAACTCCACAAGTCCCTTTTCGTAAATAGTTCCTCAGATCCGAAAAGGTAGAAAACAATATCGAAACCCTCAAATTAGCGATAGGCTAGAATTGTTATTTTTTAAGTAATCAATCTATCCCGGTGAAAAAAGGGTAGCATTATCTTGGAATTGATGTCGGTCGTGTCAGCACAACGAATCGAAAGCGACAAAGACCTCGGCAATCTTTCCGCGTTTAGAGGAAATCCGAGAAAATGAGAAAAGAGCTGAAAGATGACTCAAAAGTGACTTTTTCGTGTATTTACTGAGTCCGAAAAAGTATAAAATACAACTCGTTTCCACCGTTAAAGTCGCAAAAACCTGCTGCTGCACATACCAAGCAAGCGTAAAACCCATTTTCGACATAACATATTAAAATATTTGATAAAAATAACTTTTAAAACCCATCCTATGTCGAAAAAGTTATAAATATGCCAAAATGGTAAAAACAAAATTACATTTACTAGTTACCTTGGTAAAAAGCAGCAGTGGTCCATTTTGGAGTGCAAACTTCTCATGGCGATTGTGACAGATCCGGTTGACCATTCAGATTCTCGTCTGCTACAGGTGAGAGGCGCTTCTCTATACTTCATTTCAATCCATTTTTTTGATAGTTTTCCCTCATGTATCAGGCTCTGTGGCAACTTTTTGAATTTTTAGGGCTGTGCTCATTGGCGCGGGTATCGGGCACGGACCCGCGCCAATGGGATTTTCTATGCAAAGGTCTCGCGCCACACGGCGCGACTGTTCACAAAACAGCCGCGCCAGCGGCCGAACCCAAATTTCCGCCTAGAAATTCGAAATTTTAATCATTTTAAATGAAATTTGAAGCCTACCAGAGATCTAATTAAGGGTTTATGACCATGTGGACGCAGGAAATCAAGCAAAATGGTGATTGAGTGGAAAGAAAGAGAGCATGGAGAAGAGGATGAACAGGCCATAGAAAGTGAGGCTTGCATGAATGCCCTCAGAAACTGTGGGCTAAAGAAGTTCTTCCCTACACCCTGTTTACGAGCTTAGCCCGAGCTCCTCCAGTATCTGATCAGTATTTGGGACGAACAGGAACAAGTGTTCAAGTTGCGAGACCAGGTATTGGAACTGGAGGTCTCCGATGTGTATTTCATAACCGGACTGTCTCGCAGAGGTCCGGTACCCATCCTGACTGGGAGCAGACCATCTGGCGAGAAGATGGAAGAAGTGATGGCACGAGTGTGCCCAAGAGCACAAATGGGATCAGGGAGCAAAAAGGTGGATATCCACACCATCCCCGACCTGGCATTGAGAGTTGTCCTACATACCATCACGCGGGCTGCAGGATCGCAGGCACCGCACGAGGCCACAAAGGCCCAACTCCTGCTGGCCTCAGAATGCATGAGTCCCTTACTGTATGACTGGGCTACAGCAGTAACAATAAACATGAAGAGACAGCTCACAAAATGCAAACAAGCTAAACTGAAACAGTTTGGCTATGGTTCCATCCTGGTATCGTTCATTCTGGAACGCTTACCAATCTTCTAGGGCCAAGGGGCCATAGTAGCAGATCTGATACCACGAGAGCCAAGAATGGCTCGCTGGGCAGCACTAATGCCTAGAGCTGGAGACGGCCAACAGATGTCCTGGAGGCCGGAGTTTTTTAGGTGGTTACGGCGCCAGTTGATTGTAGTGGAGGACTGGCCATATGCAGGAACTGACTTCACCGGAGACCCAGATCTCCCACTGCCAGAAGGAGATGACTGGGACGAGGAGTTGGGTAAGACCTCATGTTTTTTATTTTTTATGTTTTATGTTTTTTTTTTGTTAATACACATTCGTCCTAACACATTTTATATATGTATGTAGATGTGGGACCTGAGAGACCAGCTGGGATGTCTCCAATCTCACGGAGGACTCATCTCGCCCCTGATCCTCAGGGAGAGGGCACAGGAGGAGAGGAGTTGATCCAGAATCTCGAGGGGATTGCCCGAGGGATCCCGGAGTATGCTCGGCTGGCGGACGTACCGATGGCATACCAGCGTCATACGGTGGGAGTTCCAAGTCGGATCCACTAAATCCTGAGACGCTTAGTGTGTGCAGTTACATGTTATCATGAGCACCATGCGGATTAGCTCTTAGGGATTATACCACACCTATTTTTTGAGAGACATATCGTCTCCGGATGTACTTAAGACGATTATGTATATTTTGACTTTATGTGACACACTCTATGTAAACATTTCGATATCTATATATATATGCATATCTATTTCTGGATGGATCTTTCTTTACATGTGATGATGATTCACAAATTGCGCAAATGTCTGTCTAATACCAAATTTGCTACTGCATCTGTTAATGTATTCAAATGCCTGGGTATATGTTGATATGTAATGTAGTCAAAATTCCTTTCCAGTAATTGAATACGCAGATACAGACGTAAAATGGACGGGTTTCTTACCGAATAGTGTCTGTTCAGTTGTAACACTACAAGTTGTGAATCTAGATACACAAGCAATTCACGGATACCAAGGTTTACTGCCTCGGTTAATAATTCTAACACAGCACTATATTCCGCGATGTTGTTCGTAGTACGTCCTAGACACACTCCTTGTAGGTTGACCAACTCACCAGCAGGATCATAGATTACCCAGGCTGCTGAAGACAGATTCCTGGTACTGCGGGAGGCACCATCCGCGAAACCAACAAATGGATGAATAGACATCTGCACAACCAGGAAGACCCGATCAGCAGAAAGATGTTTACAAAGCACACCACACTATATATGCACACAAATGAAAATCACACACCTATGTACACACACCACACCAAGAAATCACTTCAGGCATAGTACTTTTTTAGGTACAACCCATTTCTGGGCTGCGCCAGCGGAACTCCTTCATAATCTATAAGCTCGTAGGCCCCGTTTTTCAAAACGCGTTTTACTATATAGGGCCCATGCCACATAGGTTGGAACTTACCGGCTCCAAGCTTGTCATGTGCTTGATCGTACAGGAGGACGAGGTCTCCTTCGATAAAGGAACGGGGGGAAACAGATTGATCAAAATGAGTTTTGACCCTCTTCTTTTGTGCTTCAATAACCAAAGCAGCCAGACGACGGGTTTCATCTAACCGTTCCAGATACAGAAGACGTTCTTCCTCAGCAGAAGTATTAGGTAGAAGTTCCACAGCTAATTTCAAAGAAGGAATCTCACATTCAACCGGAAGAGTTGCTTCCAGACCATACACCAATTGAAATGGTGTGAACCCAGTTGCACTCTTTGCAGATGTTCGGTATGCCCAGAGAGCTGAGAACAATTGGAGATGCCAATTGGATTTGTGAATACCAACTGTTCGCTGAAGCATAGTGACCAAAACCTTGTTCACTGCTTCAACCTGACCATTCGCTTGAGGGTAATATGGTGTCGAGCTGTCGTGACGCAAGCCCAACTTTGAAGTCAGCTCCGCCATCATATAATCTCGGAAATGAGTACCGTGATCAGTGACGATGGCTTGAGGAACCCCGAACCGTGTAATAACGTGGTTGAATATAAATTGAGCAGCCGTTTTCCCATCAACAGCTAGTGTAGGCATCGCCTCGGCCCACTTGGTGAAGTAGTCGACGGCGACAATTATATACGCATGCCCCCCGGCCGAGCGAGGGTTACACGTCATAAAATCCACGCACCATTTCGCAAAAGGGCCGACGGTAATAACAGGGTGCAAGGGTAGAGGCGGCGCGCGCATCTTGCGCTGAAATATCTGGCACGCATGACATTTACGGACTGCCATGATACAGTCTTTGAATATAGAAGGCCAGAAATAACCTGCTTGCAGAATCTTCTGGGCAGTAGCATACCTAGACATATGTCCACCATAGGCGCCACTGTGGCAGTCATTTAGGACCTTTTCAGCCTCTTCCAAGGTTAGGCATCGCCGGAGCACCGAATCTACTTCAATGCGGTATAAGGTATCTCCTACTATATGGTAGGGCTGGGACTGATGCCGAATCCGACGGCGGGCAGCTTTATCCAACTCAGACCGAAATGTCGAGGTCTGAAGATACACTATTATGTCACCGTACCAAGGGTCACGAGTACTGATGAGGAAAAGCGTTTCGTCCGGTATATGATCTTCAGAGTGTGAGGGAGCGGAGTCTGTAGGGAGAGAGCACATAAGATCCGCAAAAACCAGTGATTTAGTTGACTTAGCGGTAGTGAACTCTAAGTCAAACTCCTGCAGGATAACAATCCATTTGGAGTACTTGCCCCATAGTAATTGTCGGGAGAGAATATACGTCATAGGGTTGCAGTCTGAAACCACTGTTATCATACGCAAAAGGATGTAATGGCGAAAGCGCTGCACGGCGTGTACTGCTACTAATGCCAACTTCTCGACATGAGCATAACGCGTTTCTGGATCGAGAAGGTTCCGTGACAGATAATAAACAACATGTTCATTACCGTCATCGTCATCCTGCACCAAGACCATGGCTATGGTGCTAAATGCGGCGGCGAGATATAAAGTGAAGTCGCGGTGGTAGTCCGGAGGACGAAGCAACGGAGCATTGACAAGCAACGTCTTCAGCTTCTCAAAGGATTGCTAAGAGATTTCGTCCCAGTGGAAGGGAATGTTCTGCTTTAATAAACCAGTGAATCCTTTGGCCACCTCGACATAATTCAGGATAAAGCGCCGAAGAAAGTTCGCTTTCCCTTGCAGACTCTGTAACTGATATAGGGAGGAGGGTGATGGGAGATTTATGATGGCCTCGACCTTTAAAGGGCCAAGGCGAATTCCGTATTTCGAGACTATGAATCCTAAAAGACGGCCAGAATCAACGCAGAAGACGCATTTATGAGGATTAAGCCTAATATTGTAGCTCCTACAACGAAGAAAGATCTGGCGAAGATGCTCAGGATGGTCCTCCCGCTTAGCCGAATGGGCTGGAAAGTCGTCCAGATAAGGCTGAAAGATATGGCGAATGTCATGAAAAGCATAGGACATCGCACGCTGAAAAGTGGCTCCAGCATTCTTCAAGCCAAACGAGAGCTTTTTGTAAGCGAATGTACCCCACGGACAGATGAATGTCGTCTTGTGTTGATCCTCAGGTGCAATATTGATCTGATTATACCCCGAGAAACCATCCATCAAGGAGTAAATCTCACTTCCGGCACATTCATCAATGATCTGGTCTATGAACGGAGTGGGATAATTATCCTTGGGGCAGGCGCGATTGATGTCGCGATAATCAACACAGACTCTAATCGTACCCTGCTTTTTATCGACAGGGACAATGTTAGAAACCCATTCTGTGAGGGGGATGGGATAAACAAAGCCCGCGTTCAGAAGTTTTTCAACTTCTGCCTTGATGGCGGCGGCTTTCCGAGGATGCATGGGGCGTAAGTGTTGGCGCACGGGCTTCGCACCTGGATAGGTTGGAATCTCATGCACTACGATACTGGGATCAATCCCCGGCATTTCCTCGTAGGACCAGGCGAACACATCTCTGAATTCTTTAAAAAGCTCAGTATAGACTTGAATCTCATCGGGAGAACAAGTCACTCCCACGTGAATATTCTCAACGATCCCCGGTTTAACGGAGATGTCGATCGGGATGGTTTGAGTGATGTTACTCCAGTTACCCTTCGAAAAAACCTCGTGCGTCAAAATGGGTGTTTGAAGAGGAGGGGTAGGAACCTGAGAAGCATAACGCTCCAGACAGTCAGTCATTGCCCCCAAGCTAGGCATAAAAGAGGAGCGATGATGTCCATCGCCCCAAGGCAGCTCCTCAAGAGACATAGTTTCAATGATGGCCTCATCGGAAGGAAAAGTCTCTTTGAGAGGATCAGGTGAATCGGCCTGACCAAGCCAGGGGGATTGGGAGTAGACGTCGAGAGCCATGCTCAACGGAGCATGCTGAGGAGGTGGAGGATCAGATGCGGAAACAATTTCACAGTAGCTGATCTCTACTGGAGTCAAGGGCATTGATTCTCCAAACTCAAACACCTGCTCAGGCGTAGGAATAAGCCAGGGGTCATCGGACCTGGACATCATGTTGACTTGAGCGGTGTGCGGTGGCGGTGCGGGAAAAATACCCATGAGGACCGGGTCTTTGAAGAGACCAGGTCCCACACTGTCCGGGGGATTCGGAATTTGATCCACGTATGGCATGTTGTTCTCAGAGGCAGAGGTGAAAAATGACAACTGATCCACGGTGACAATTTTGCCCTCGTGAGGGAACTTAAGAAGTCGAAAGACGGTGGACGACACGCATAGCATGGCATGGTTCCAGCTGCGGCCAAGAAGTATATTGTAGTTGAGCCTGGCATCGACTACTTCTACTTCCACGTTGACAGTCTTCCCCTGTAATGTGATCGCTAGACTCTCGAGAACACCCAGGGGTTTGGATTCCCGACCATCAAATGCCTCTAGGGCATTGGGAGATGACGAAAGGGCTGGAGAGCCGATGGCCTTCCAGCAAGCGGAGGACATAACGCAAGTAGAGGCACCTTCATCCACGATGGTCCTGTGAATGTTGAGACCGTTAATCCCGACTTGAATAACAAGAGCGATTTGATGTGGAACCCGGGGAGTGAAATTCTCTAAATTGAAGGTGAGAAGACTCGAATGGGCAGGATCAATGCCCCCGATCGCAGACAGTAAAGCCTTCCGTTGCGAAGGACATCTTTGAAGAAATTCTAGTGCAGACATAGCAGACGACGCCTGTGCCAAATCCTCAACAATGCTGTAATGTTGAGCGGCACGAGCATTCGGATTATAAGAAGATCTTCGAAGGACACCTTTAGAAGGTGGTTTCACAACGGGTTCAGGAGTAGGCTTCTCGATTTCCAACAAACCGGAGGCAGGTAGGGGAGGCGGTCCATCCACAACTGCCTTCCTGGGTGCCTGTCGCGATTCGTTGTAATCCTTCGAACGCGTAGCGACAGAGATAGGTGCAACACTCTTCATCATGAAAACTTGGGACCCAAATGGTGCAGATGGTGACGGCTGTTCGACCATCTGGGTCTGCTGAGATGGGAATGGCTCTTTTAGAACAGCCGGAGTCCCTTTAGGGCCCTTGAGAAGTTGACTAACCTCGGATCGTCGTGGAAAATCCTTAGTATAATGGTCCCCTTCACAAATGAGGCAAGGGTACTTCGGTTTACGCTGAGAGCCATCCTCAGTGCGAGATTTAGATTCTGGCTTTGGGGCATCAGATTTAGATTTGCCTTTGCCCTTCTTTTTCCCTTTTGAAGTTTTCTCCGTAGGATTGGCCTGGACGGCATTCACTTCCGTGGTTTTACCAGAATCGGACGGGGCGGGATTAGCAGGAGCATTGTTGGAAGAATTAGACTTCTGCTTCCCATTCGAAGATTTCTTCGAATTCTGAGAGACAGAACCAATGACACCATCCACCGCGAGGGTAGGCGGAGCCTTAGAGGTTCCGGACCGCGGGGCATCAGGAAAGATATCATAAAGCGTGTCGGACTGAGAATATACAAGATCCAGATATTGGGCACGCGCAATGGCTTGTTCCTCTGTCACACACGCTCCCATCGCAATATCCTGAGCGATTTTATTCACAAAGGAGGTGGTGAACTAGTGAGTCAGTATCTGATCAGGTATGTGAAACTTGATCAGTCTACGACGGCGCCGCCACTCATGAATGTGATCAGAGATGTGAGTGGCTTTATCCTACTTCAGAGAAGTCAGGAGGTGCGTCCCGGCTTCATAACGAACCGGTAACTGAAAGTGCGTGAGGAAGCCATGGCTAAAGAATTGAAATCTTGGAAAATGCCACGGGATAACTCTATGTACCACTTAGCAGCAGCTCCAGTTAAAGTACGCTGGAAGAGGCGCAGTCGAATCGAATCGTCGACCCAAGAGTTAGACGAACACCAAAGATGATACGTCATCACATGCGCCTGGGGGTCCTCTCCAGCTTTTCCCTCAAACTTGGGGCAATCACCTGGTATCTTGGTGGGAACTGGAGGCCAATATGGATTATGTAAAATCGGATCATTGGTCAACTTTGAAACATCCAGCAACTCCAAGGTGGCCAGGAATGGCAATGGCGGATTGACCGGCATGCCAGACCCAGGATGAGGACCGTTACTTGTACTCCACAATGGTTGTGAATATCCTTGCCCCCATGGGTTCTGTCCCGTAGGATTCTGACCGTAGGGGGTGTAGGTCGTATAACCAGACTGATTTGGATGCTGGTAACTAGAGTGTGGGGCCTGATAACCAGGGTACGGACCCTGATTATATGTCGGCCTGGTGTAAGCAGCGTTTGGATTTGGCTGCTGAGTATAGGTAAAACCGGGTCGAGGAGGATAATACTGAGAGCCTATGGGGTTGTTATAATTCGGTTGAGATTGACCATGAGGATAATAACCACCCTGAGGATTAGTAGGTTGCTGAAAAGTGGAACCCTGCGGAGCCTGATAAGTAGGGTGCAGCTGTTGATTTGGCTGCGGCATTGACTGAGTCAGCTGCTGAGCAGGGTTAATAGAATGAGCAGGCTGCCCTAAGTGAACAGGTTGACCCGACTGAGAGGGCTACCTTGAATGAACAGGTTGGCCCGGATAAACAGGTGGCGCCGGTTGAGTAGGCTGGCCTGATTGTGAATGAGCCCCAGGTTGTACCGGATGGACCGGTTGGCCTGGAGGTGGAACACCAGGTTGTGCCGGATGGGCCGTTTGGCCTGGTGGTGGAACAGGACCAGGTGGTTGCTGGAAACCGGTTTGACCTGAAGCGGAACCATAGGATGGTCCCGGCTGATATGAAACGTTAGAAACAACAGGATACTGAGGTTGCATAAGTAAAGAAGGCTGGATTTTCCCCCCAGGACCATAGACCAGTCTCGGTTGATACCCCGGCTGAGACTGAACAGGTTGACCGGAAGGGCTATAATACTGTCCTTGCGGACCGTACGGTGGCCCTTGTTGGCCGATAGGATAGCCTTGCATGGGCTGCCCCTGTGGATCATAAAGATAGCCAGGTTGGCTCGAAGGTTGGCCTTGGGAAGGCTGTCCTTGCGAGTTATAAGCCTGGTTATAAGGTAAACCTTGAGCATAGAGGTAAGCCTCAGGAGCAGGTAGACGTAAAATCTCCCTGTGCTCATCATACTGACCTGGGAAATCATACACGGGTGTACCATCCTGTGCATAGTGCGAAAAGTAAGAGCGGTTGGGATCTTGGGAGGATGGTCCAACCTCGGCGTTCGGCTGTTGCAAAGACAACCGATACTCCTCCGGAGAGATGTTCTCCGGTATAGCAGTCGCTAGATAAACATCTTCAGGAGTTGGCACAGCCCTCGCAGCGGATGCTGTGACAACAAGAGAAGAGGGGGCCACACAGACAGTGGGCCGGACGGGAACAGAAGTAACGGGTGTCTGGGGAGACACCCCGGGCATAGTAGCAGCTGGCCTCGGAGAAGGAGCTGACACTCCCATAGAGGCTGCGGCGGAAATGATTTGACCCAAGATGCAGCTATCCACGTAGTAGAAAGGGATTAATTTTGACTGGCATGTGTGGCTCAGTCATCTCCACAAATAACCTTCGTGGAAAGAGCGATGAGTCTTCACTGACGTTAGGTTCCTCACGAATCACTCTGGTTGATCTCTTAGTTAGATCATGCAATGGCAATGAGGACTAGGAGGAAATCACAGCGGCAACAAATCCCGAACGATGTAAGAAGAGAAATCAGCTCTAATCTCAATTGACCTGTGAGTCGAAAAGAGACCAATCAGACTGCTTGATCCCCCAAAGGATTGCTCGGAAAAGCCGGTCCTCCCGTCAGGCTTCGGAAACAATGAGAACAACTGCGGTTCCTTGAAGGATTGGGAAACCCTAGATGAATTGTCAGTGCTAAGGACTACCCGATGAAGCGAAAACTAGAGTTCATGCTTGTGGCAAAGCGATAAGAGAAATGGAAATAAACACACACTGAAAAAGAGTCAAGACACACGATCAAACGGTCAACAAGCAAAATCTAAGAGGGTGTGTAATCGTGGGTGATTAATTTTTACCACATTGAAAAATAAGAAACTTCACCGTTTCATGTTTTAAGAGTCGAGAAACGATAAAAGATGACTCTATCTCTTTCAGATTTGACACAAGCGTGAAAGGACAAGCGCTTGGCGGTCTTTTCAAATTTAGGGAGTCAGAAAAGACCAAATGACTGCTCAGGAATACTAGGCACAAAGGGTGTACCAAATAACCGTGAACTGCAATATACACCTTGGTTTTAATAATGAAAAAGAAATCAACCAAGGACTTTCCATACGTGCAGGCAATCTCCCTGAATGTTGTGTTCGGTGTATCACGGGTATAGGGCGGCAGACTCAGCTTCCTATGGATAAAGGATTGAAAACCTAAAGGGGTCTCCCTTTATATACGCGACGGTACGGGGAGCACAAGTCCGTACTAGCGCTGTCTAAAGCCAAAAGGTGAACGACAGCTACTAGGTTTAAAGACGCCGGAACACATCTCTAGCCTAGACCTCTAAATGTGTTTCATTAGATTTCAATGCTGCCTTAGTGTAAATTGAGTAGATTTTAAAGTTGATCTTCAATTACGTTCCATTTTTCAGGCCCTAACGAATGTGTGGTCTCAAAACTACATGCCACAGTACACCATTTCGTTCGATGAAAAATAGCTACAGAAGAGTTGAGAGTTTTTACACAAACAAAATGATCGGAAGACAAACAATGATATCTCTAATGCAACTAATGAAAACGAAAATTTTCATTCAAATCACTAATTACTAGTAAAATCGAAAATTTTCAATTTGCACTAATCAACCAAAAGCAAAAGAGATTTTTTTTTTTTTTGTAATTTTCAATGTTTGATAGCTAGATGCACTAAGCAAACTGAAAATAAAAGAGAAGCAACTTGAGAAACGATATTGAGAGAGCAAAACGAACAAATTTCACTCAATGACACAAACAATCAGATCTCAAATTGACCAAAGTCTCTCAAAACCAAGGAAAAGACTCAAAGGCTCTAATGGACCGTGTGATCTAGGCCCAAAGCAAGACCAAACGAAATTTGAATGAAGAAACGAGCAATCACCCAAAAATCGCAACAAAACAGTGAGCAACTACTAAGAGAATGCGGAGGAGCAATCAGAGAGTTGACTGGATAAATGAAACACCAAAACTCCTAAGGAGGGCTCGATACACAAAGCCACTAGATGCCCTAGGGCTTAAAACGTGAAATCGATGGAGAAAAGCAAACAACCAAAGGACGAAGGAAAATTCCCAGTCAAACAGGACTCCAACACACTCAGGTAGTCGAAAAATCAAGAAGAAAAACACTGACCAGACCTAGAGAGCTCAAAACTGAGCAAACTCAAATACCCTACAGGAGTGGCGCGACTGTAAGGCTGCAACTGGCGCCATCCAGCAATTGGCGCGGGCAATACAAAAGCAACATGTGCCAATTGGCGCGACAGTCGGGCTAAAAAGCGCGCCAGTCGAGTTTCTCAGCCAAAAATAAAAAAGAACTACTCCATAAGCAGATCAATGTAAACTAAGCAAACCAAGAAACAAAAAACAGCAAAAGAACCTAGCCCAGAAGGCTAACCAAGCAAGGAAAATCATAAATCAATCAAAACGAGACAATCCAAACGAGACAGTGAAAACTAGATGATCCCCAGTATGGTCGCCTAATTGTTGAGGAGGTAAATCCCCTCTGCGGACAGAGGCGATCCCTACTAGCCCAGCAGGGGTCTAGCAACAATCATAAAATGCTATAGCGCAAGTTCCTAATTGCGAATGAATAAGCCAACAATAGAGGCCTACCTGGAATCCAGTGCTATGATTCGTAGAAGAGACAGCGTTCCCGTTCCTCAGCCTCGGCAGATCACAATCCCCACGATCTACGTGAATGGACACCTGCACATGCAAGAAACAACACGAATACAAGCATAAAATCCAGAATACGCAACTATATATCAGTCAGAAAGGATATAACTCATTATTAACATAAGTGAAAAACAGAGTGGAACCATAACCGGTAGTCATTCATTAATAAACAATCGAAAGAGAGTACAACCAATGTTTTGATGCCGCGGTCTCCTACGGAAGGGTCCCTAGTCGTTCACGTCTTGCAAAGCTCGCCAGGGAAAGGGCAAGCCTCTCTGGAGTCTCTCGACGATAGTCTCTTTACTTGAGCCAGCCTTAAGGGAAGAAAGAGAGCTCTTACAACACAAAGGCTCTTGGGAATTTAGAGATTCAAAGCTTAGGCACTTCAAGAATAGCTTGCAATGGCAATAGGCAAGCTTTTATAGATGGGGAAGGAGGGAGTTGGGATCCCTATTATTGTGGGATTGGCCCTATCATCAAGGAAGGTTCCATGAGAGGTGGCAAACCACTTCCCTCCCATGGAACTCCCGTAGCCAAACCTCCCAACTCAAGATAGGCAATGGCTTCTGAGTTTGTTGAAACACAACTTCCGCCATCTTTAATTAAAAAACACTCCTTAAATTGGCTGGTGCGACTGCTGCTCTGGGACAGAGCGCCAATTGGCACGGCCTCTTTGTAGGATTTTCCCCATTGGCGCGAGTGATGAACTGTCTGCCCGCGCCAATGCAAAAGGAGATGTTTTCATGGTTTTTTGCAAGGAGATGTCTTTAGGGCAATTGAATCTCATGTTTAGAGGAATGCATTGATAATGATTTCAAGGCATGAAAATGTTCACAGGTCACAAAATGGGTCCTCCATTGTGGGGGACGGGGAATGGTAGGGACGGTGACAAATTACTGTGTAAAAATACCACTTAGCAGCAGCTCCAGTTAAATTACGTTGGAAGAGGCGCAGGCGAATCGAATTGTCGACCCAAGAGTTAGACGAACACCAAAGATGATACGTCATCACATGCGCCTGGGGGTCCTCTCCAGCTTTTCCCTCAAACTTGGGGCAATCACCTGGTATCTTGGTGGGAACCGGAGGCCAATATGGATTATGTAAAATCGGATCATTGGTCAACTTTGAAACATCTAGCAACTCCAAGGTGGCCAGGAACGGCAATGGCGGATTGACCGGCATGCCAGACCCAGGATGAGGACCGTTACCTGTACTCCACAATGGTTGTGAATATCCTTGCCCCCATGGGTTCTGTCCCGTAGGATTCTAACCGTAGGGGGTGTAGGTCGTATAACCAGACTGATTTGGATGCTGGTAACCAGAGTGTGGGGCCTGATAACTAGGGTACGGACCCTGATTATATGTCGGCCTGGTGTAAGCAGCGTTTGGATTTGGCTGCTGAGTATAGGTAAAACCGGGTGGAGGAGGATAATACTGAGAGCCTCTGGGGTGGTTATAATTTGGTTGAGATTGACCATGAGGATAATAACCACCCTGAGGATGAGTAGGCTGCTGAAAAGTGGAACCCTGCGGAGCCTGATAAGTAGGGCGCAGCTGTTGATTTGGCTGCGGCATTTAATGTGTCGGCTGCTGAGCAGGGTTAATAGAATGAGCGGGCTGCCCTGAGTGAACAGGTTGACTCGACTGAGAGGGCTGCCCTGAATGAACAGGTTGGCCCAGATAAACAGGTGGTGCCGGCTGAGCAGGCTGACCTGGTTGTGAATGGGCCCCAGGTTGTACCGGATGGACCGGTTGGCCTGGAGGCAGAACACCAGGTTATGCCGGATGGGCCGGTTGGCCTGGTGGAGGAACAGGGCTAGGTGGTTGCTGGAAACCGGTTTGACCTGAAGCGGAACCATAGGATGGTCCCGGCTGATATGCAACGTTAGAAACAACAGGATACTAAGGTTGCATAGGTAAAGAAGGCTGGATTTTCCCCCCAGGACAATAGATCGGTCCCAGTTGATACCTCGGCTGAGGCTGAATAGGTTGACCGGAAGGGCTATAATACTGTCCTTGCGGACCGTACGATGGCCCTTGTTGGCCGACAGGATAGCCTTGCATGGGCTGCCCCTGTGGATCATAAAGATAGCCAGGTTGGCCCGAAGGTTGACCTTGTAAAGGTTGTCCTTGCGGGTTATAAGCCTGGTTATAAGGTAAACCTTGAGCATAGAGGTAAGCCTCAGGAGCGGGTAGACGTAAAATCTCCCCGTGCTCATCATACTGACCTGGGAAAGCATACATGGGTGTACCATCCTGTGCATAGTGCGAAAAGTAAGAGCGGTTGGGATCTTGGGTCGGCTGTTGCACAGACAACCGATACTCCTCCGGAGAGATGTTCTTCGGTATAGCAGTCACTAGATAAACATCTTCAGGAGTTGGCACAGCCCTCGCAGCGGATGCTGTGACAACAGGAGAAGAGGCGGCCACACAGACAGTGGGCCGGACGGGAACAGAAGTAACGGGCGTCTGAGGAGACACCCCGGGCGTAGTAGCAGCCGACCTCGGAGAAGGAGCTGACACTCCCATAGAGGATGCGGCGGAAATGATCTGACCCAAAGATCTGTACCCCTGTGGTAAGGAGGGACTGGCTGTTGACATGTCAGCTAGCTCAGAGTTGTCTCCCTGAAACAATATTCGTGGGAAGAGCTGATAGTATTCACCAGACGTTGGGATTTCCTCACCAGAATCACTCATGGTTGATCCTGCCGTTAAATCATGCAATAGACGGCGAGGACTAGGATGAAATACAACAGCAACAAAAGGTGAACCCGATGTAAGAGAAAGGAAATCAGCTCCTAATCTCAATTCAGACACAGGGTCCGAAAAGGGCCAATCGAACTCAACTGGTCCCCCAAAGGGTTGCTCAGAAAGAACCGGTCCCCCGTCAGGAAACTCAGAAACAATAGGCTGCTGCGGTTCAGCAGAGGATTGGGAAACCTCTGATGAATCGTCCGTGTAAGGACTACCAGTAGACGAAACCGAAGGTTCCGCCACTGTGGCAAACGACAAGAGGAAAAGAAGCAAACACACACACGGGCTGAAAAAGAGTCAAGACACACGATCAAACGGTCAACAAGCAATATCTAACAGGGCGTGTAATCGTGGGTGATTAATTTTTACCACATTGAAAAATAATAAACTTCACCGTTTCATGTTTTAAGAGTCGAGAAACGATAAAAGATGACTCTATCTCTTTCAGATTTGACACAAGCGTGAAAGGACAAGCGCTTGACAGTCTTTTAAAATTTAGGGAGTCAGAAAAGACCAAATGACTGCTCAGGAATACTAGGCACAAAGGGTGTACCAAATAACCGTGAACTGCAATATACACCTTGGTCTCAATAATGAAAAAGAAATCAACCAAGGACTTTCCGTACGTGCAGGCAATCTCCCCGAATGCTGTGTTCGGTGTATCACGGGTATAGGGCGACATACTCGGCTTCCTATGGATAAAGGATTGAAAACCTAGAGTGGTCTCCCTTTATATACGCGATGGTATGGGGATCACAAGTCCGTACTAGCGCTGTCTAAAGCCAAAAGGTGAACGACAGCTGCTAGGTTTAAAGATGCCGGAACACGTCTCTAGCCTAGACCTCTAAATGTGTTTCGTTAGATTTCAATGCTGCCTTAGTGTAAATTGAGTAGATTTTAAAGTTGATCTTCAATTACGTTTCAGTTTTCAGGCCCTAACGAATGTGTGGTCTCAAAAATTCCTAAATGCAAAGCTACATGCCACAGTACACCATTTCGTTCGATGAAAACTAGCTACAAGAGAGTTGAGAGTTTTTACACAAACAAAATGATCGGAAGACAAACAGTGATATCTCTAATGCAACTAACGAAATCAAAAAATTTTCATTCCAATCACTAATTACTAGTAAAATCGAAAAATTTCAATTTGCACTAATCAACCAAAAGCAAAAGAGATTTTTTTTTTTGTTTGTAATTTTCAATGTTTGATAGCTAGATGCACTAAACAAACTGAAAATAAAAGAGAAGCATCTTGAGAAACGATATAGAGAGAGCAAAACGAACAAATTTCACTCAATGACATAAGCAATCAGATCTCAAATCGACCAAAGTCTCTCAAAACCAAGAAAAGACTCAAAGGCTCCAATGGACCGTGTGATCTAGGCCCAAAGAAAGAACAAACGAAATTTGAATGAAGAAACGAACAATCACCCAAAAATCGGAACAAAACAGTGAACAACTACTAAGGGAATGCGGAGGAGCAATCAGAGAGTTGACTGGATAAACGAAACACCAAAACTCCCAAGGAGGGCTCGATACACAAAGCCACTAGATGCCCTAGGGCTTAAAATGTGAAATCGATGGAGAAAAGTAAACAACCAAAGGATGAAGGCAAATTCCCAGTCAAACAGGACTCCAACACACTCAGGTAGTCGAAAAATCAAGAAGAAAAACACTGACCAGACCTAGAGAGCTCAAAACTGAGCAAACTCAAATACCCTACAGGAGTGGCGCGACTGTAAGGCTGCAACTGGCGCCAACAAGCAATTGGCGCGGGCAATACAAAAGCAACATGCGCTAATTGGCGTGACTGTCGAGCTAAAAAGCGCACCAGTCGAGTTTCTCAGCCAAAAATAAGAAAGAACTACTCCAGAAGAAGATCAATGTAAACTAAGCAAACCAAGAAGCAAAAAACAGCAAAAGAACCCAGCCTAGAAGGCTAACCAAGCAAGGAAAATCATAAAACAATCAAAACGAGACAATCCAAATGAGACAGTGAAAACTAGACGGTCCCGAGCAGAGTCGCCAAATTGTTTAGGAGGTAAATCCCCTCTGCGGACAGAGGCGATCCCTACTAGCCTAGTAGGGGTCTAGCAACAATCATCAAATGCTACAGCGCAAGATCCTAATTGCGAATAAATAGACCAACGATGGAGGCCTACCTGGAGTCCAATGCTATGATCCGTATAAGAGACAACGTTCCCGTTCCTCAGCCTCGGCAGATCACGATCCCCACGATCTCCGTGAATGGACACCTGCACATGCAAGAAACAACACGAATACAAGCATAAAATCCAGAATACGCAACTATATATCAGTCAGAAAGGATATAACTCATTATTAACATAAGTGAAAAACAGAGTGGAACCATAACCGGTAGTAATTCATTAATAAACAATCGAAAGAGAGTACAACCAATGTTCTGACGCCGCGGTCTCCTTCGGAATGGTCCCCAGCCGTTCATGTCTCGCAAAGCTCGCCAGGGAAAGGGAAAGCCTCTCTAGAGTCTCTCGACGATAGTCTCCTTACTTGAGTCGGCCTTAAGGGAAGAAAGAAGGCTCTTACAGCACAAAGGCTCTTGGGAATTTGGAGATTCAAAGCTTAGGCACTTCAAGACTAGCTTGCAATGGAAATAGGAAAGCTTTTATAGATGGGGAAGGAGGGAGTTGGGATCCCTATTATTGTGGGATTGGCCCTATCATCAAGGAAGGTTCCATGAGAGGTGGCAAACCACTTCCCTTCCATGGAACTCCCGTAGCCAAACCTCCCAACTCAAGATAGGCAATGATTTCTGAGTTTGTTGAAACACAACTTCCGCCATCTTTATTTAAAAAACACTCCTTAAATTGGTTGGCGCGACTGCTGCTCTAGGACAGAGCGCCAGTTGGCGCGGCCTCTTTGTAGGATTTCCCCCATTGGCGCGAGTGATGAAATGTCTGCCCGCGCCAATGCAAAAGGAGATGTTTTCATGGTTTTTGCAAGGAGATGTCTTTAGGGCAATTGAAGCTCATGTTTAGAGGAATGCATTGATAATGGTTTCAAGGCATGACAATGTTCACAGGTCACAAAATGGGTCCTCCATTGTGCGGGACGGGGAATGGTAGGGATGGTGACAAATTAATGTGTAACACTTTCCAAGCTTGATGGTTTTGATTTATATCCAATTGTCTTCCTTCATTCTTGCAACACCAGTTGGCTAAGTAATCTGCAGCTTCGTTTCCTCCTCTGCGGACATGCATGGGGATCATGTAGCCTATTTGTTGGATAACTTGGCCAATCTCCTGAATTAATCTTGTTGTTCACCAACTCTTACTTATCTTTTCCCATGGAGTTCCTTGTTGCAGTTTGTGTAATATCCCTGTTACCGTTGCTGAGTCACCTTCGATGATAACTCTTTGGTAATTTTCCCGAACTGCAATTGTTAATCCTTGTTTGACCACCATTAGTTCCGCTTCATTGTTTGTAGCAAATCCAACCTCCATTGCAAACACCCTGCATATTGCGCCCTAGGAATTTCTGAATATGCACCCTATTCCTGCCTGCCCTGGGTTTCCTTTGGAAGCTCCATCATAATTTAATTTCAAAAATACCACTTGTGGCAGCTGAAAGCTATCAGATTGGTTTTTCCTTTGGGGTTTAAACTTCCATAGAGATTTTGCTAACATTTCTGGTTTTAATTTGAGTCTAGCTAGAATTTTTCTCTCATTCTTTGTTGCCTTCCAATATTCATCAGACCAATGTTCCGATAAGACTGCTTTCCTGATATTTTCCAGTATCCGCTTCCATACCTCACTTGTTTCCCTCTATTCTTCTATGAAAATACGATGGTTTCTTTCCGTCCATATTCCCCACAGAAGAAATCCCATTGATAGCCTCCATGCTCTATTCAACACTTCGCTTTTGTATCCCCCTTTTTTCCATTTCCTGATAGTCTCATTGATGCTAGTCATATCTCTGTCTGTTTGTTGAAATGTCGCAACATTGTTCTGCCACAGATTCCTTGTCAAGGAGCATTGTTGAATAAGTGTTCTATGTTTTCCTCCCTTTTACATATTTTAAAAATTGATGGGCCTTGTACGCCTTTGCTTTGTGATTGATCCCAGGTCAAGGTCTTTCGGTGGCTCAAGAGCCATAGGAAATGTTCTACTTTTGGCCACTATTTAGCTCCCCATATTTTTTGCCAAATTGGTATCGCTATATTATGATGATTATTTGATTTAGGACAATACCCTTCTTATATGGTAAACATTCCTTTGTTCCGATAGCCCCATCTCAGAATATCTTCCCCGTTTGCTTCGATTAATTTCCTGGTTTTTATTTTTTTCTCAAAGTTATTCCATTGAGTTGTTCTTGGGACATTTCTCCATTGCTCTTTACTTTTCCATTTCCACCATTGGTCATCTTTTTCCTGGCGCGAGTACGTGGCTACTATTCTTTGGTGAGGTAAATTTGTAAAAAGAAAAATTTCTCCCAGATCCAAGCGGCTGAATAGTTTCTCTCTCTGCTGCCATGAATCTTCCCAAAATAGAGCTGTTCTTCCTCCTCGTACTTCCCAAAAACTATGTTGTCTTATTAGGTCTCTGTTGATTGCTGCTAGGTTCCATATATTTGATCCTTTTGGGACTACATCGATTTTCAGTTTCCTTTAAATTGTAATGGGAATTTCATATTTTCTTTCCCATATAGCTTTCTACAGATCGGCTTTGCCCTGTAACCATCGCCACCATAGCTTAGCGCCCATGACCTGATTTAAAACATAAGGATCTCTCAATCCCACACCACTATTTTTTTTTGTTTTAATGAGTTTCTCCCATGATAGGAGAGCTCATTTTCTTCTCTCTTGTACTCCTTGCCACATGAATTTCTTGAAGATCTTTACCATGTTATTACAAACTGTTTTCGGCGTCGCTCTTCCTGATAATTGATATATAGGTATGGCTTGGAGAACTGGTTAGAGAAGAACTGTCCTGCTTGGTGCGTTCAATGCTCGAAATGTCCAGTTCCAGAGTCTTTTATGGAGATTGGCCATTAAATATTTCCATCCTGCAATCCTAAGAGATGATAGGTTTAATGGAAATCCTAAGTATTTCATGGGGAATGTCCCAATTTAAAACCCCAGAGATCTGGCTATAAAGCATTGGGTCGAATTATTAGCATTAAGGAAATACACATTAGACTTATCATTGTTTATCACTGTACCTGATGCATCCATGAAAATTTTTAGAGTGTCTAGAATCCCTTTTACTTCCCTTGACGTCGTTTGACAAAATAGCATAATATCATCTACGAACTGATGGTGTGAACGAATAAGGTCAGGTCCCCATAGATTCAAACCTTTTAGGCGTTATTCTGCTATATTAGATTTGAAGAGGCGGCCGAGGCCTTCCACTGCTATGATGAAGAAAAAGGTGAAATAGGGTCACCTTGACGCAGTCCTCTTGTTGCATTGAATGGATGAGAAGGGCCTTTGTTCAGGAGGATTGAAGGGCCTGTTTTCTCCGGAGATATGATGTTTAGGAGGATTGGTTTTAGGCGGTTTACCATAATTGTAGACAGGATCTTGTAAATTAAATTACAGAGTGCTATTGGTCTAAACCCTGCCGGAGTATCCGAGTTAGCTTGCTTAGGGATGAGTGAGATAAACGTAGCGTTCAGAGTTGGGTACATATTTCTTGTTCTCCTAGATTCCTCTACCATTTCCAAGATTACTTGCCCCATAAAATGCCATGTCGCTTGATAAAACTCTGCTGTAAAGCCATCTGGACTCGGTGCTTTGTTTTGGGCAAATTTTTGACCACTTATTCCACTTCTTCTATGGTGATCGCATGCATTAGCGCTAGATTTTTCTCTCTGCTTATCTTGGATGGGATATGTCGAGTTATTCTCTGTATGGCTGCTTCTCTTTGAACATCTGGTTCTGTTAGCATATCTTTGAAGTGGTTTACTACCAAAGCTTCCATGTCGGTTTGTTGATAGATTTGATTCCTATTTTCATCCTTCAATGAAAATATCCTATTGTGTTGCCTCCTCTAAATTAGGGATTTATGAAAGAAATTTGTATTTTTTCCCCCTTCTTTAAGCCATTGTACCTGGGATTTCTGTTTCCAGAGTATCTCTTCTTTCTTATGTTTCTCCTCCAGTTGACTTAGGAGGTTTCCTTCTTCTAGAGCTAGCGCTTTTGTTCGGCCCTATAAGATCACGTGTTGTTAATTTCGTTTCATGTCTTCTTGAATTTGAAGTATGGTCACATTGATGTTTCCAAATTATGTTTTGTTCCACTTTCTAATTTCTTTTTTTAGGTTTCGCAACCTCAGCTGGAATGTATGCATTCTATTCCGGCCTTGAATGTTTGTAGATTTCCACCATTTTTTAACTTTTTCCAAGAAGGTAGGATCTTGTAACCAAAATAATTCAAATCGAAAAGGACGATTCTTTGGGCCCTCTTTGATGTCTATTTCTAGCCTTATTGGCCAGTAGTCAAATCCTAATGAGGCTATTATTGTTGCTTCATAGTAAACATCTAGGCCAATGATTTCCTCAGATACTAAGAATCGATCTAATATGGATGCTATTTGATGTGCCTCTCCTCTTCGATTATTCCAAGTGAAAAATCCATTGACAGTTGGTACATCTACTAGATTGAGATCGGTGAGTAGGTCTCGGAATAACTCCATTTCCGATTCTTCTCTTCTAATTCCTCCTTTATTTTTAGTTATATTCGTGACCATATTAAAATCTCCTCCTACTATCCAATATTTCTCTTAATTCCGGTTTCTCAAGTTCCTTATGCTGGTTAAGAATGTTGCTCGTTCTCCTTGGATATGAGGGTCGTAGACTGCCGTGATCCCTAGGTATTCTTTGGTTCCTATCTGCTGAAATCGTCCTGTTAAACTTTGTGAAAGGGCCACCCAATTATCTGCTGTTACCTCTACTAGGTTCCATACTATAGCTATTCCTCCTACTGTACCCCTTGCATCTAATGCCATTACTTCATAATATGGTTTGAATGTCTTGAGTATGGTCTCTAATTTCCCCATTGAAAATTTTGTTTCTTGTATTAACATTACTTGTGGTTTCTCTACTCTTAATTTCTCCTTAAAATATCTCTGCTTGCCCTTACTATTCATGGCTCTTATGTTCTAAGAAATTACTTTCATTGGTTAACTTTAGGGATTTGTTGGAATACTGTTGTTAACGGTACTATATTTCCTATATTTACTAAAATTTCTCCTACTAACTGAATTGAGTCATGCAAAGTTCTTCTTCCTTTTTTTTTCCCTGTTTGACATGATTATTTGAATCTTTTACAAGGTTTGTTTCTTGGGTACTTACTTTTTTCCTAGTTTGAGCTAGCAGGTAATGCTCAAACATATCCTTATATAGCTTCTTTTCGTGTTCTGGGATGAATCGATCATCCAAGTTTCTCCATTCATACAATAGCATTTTCAATACCTGTTCTTTTGCACTTAGGTCTTCTTTCTATTGCTCTACGTCCATATGCATTTGTTCTTCACTGATTATTTCCTCTACTTTTGCATTTTCTTGGGGTGCTTTTCTCTTTAATACTTGCATTTTTTTGTTTCATTGATTCCCGACTTTGAATTGAGGGTTCTTCCTTCTCTTTCGATGTTTCTCCTTCTTCCTGGAGGATCTCATACTGGTTTTGACTACTCTTTGGTTTCAAGGCTATATTTTGGCTTGCCTGTTGCCTGGTGTTCTCTTTTTTTGTGGTGACTAGAACAAATCCTTCCTCTTTTTCTGGGGTTCCCTAATTGTTGTTAGTTGATTTTCCCCCTTGCTTTTCTAGGTTATTCTAAGGGCAGGCTTTGTAAATATGACCGTACTCATGGCATCGCCGAAATCGAAAAGGGATATGTTCATAGTCCAGTGTTTTTGCCAAATATTTCCTTCATATTCTAACTCTATTGTTTCCAGAAGTGGTTTTGAGATATTCATATAGACGCAGATTCTCGCAAAGGATGTGTATCTCCCATGGCATGTTGGTTCAACTATTTTAACGAAACCCCCTAGGGAGTTTCCTATTCCTTCTACTACATTCGGGTCCCAGAAATCCATTGGAAGGGCAAATAGTCTTACCCATACAGGTGCCGTCAGAAATTTCTCTACATCAAGGTTGTAGCATTCTTCCCATTGCCGTAGGAAGAGTCCGGAATTGTTGCAAAAGTATGGACCTCCTTCAAAAATTCTTTCTTTATCCATAAGGTTGGTAAAGATTACTGTGAAGAATCCTCTTGGTCTGAATTTAAGTTCAAGATTTCCTTTCGGCTGCCATTTTGCCTAGATCCATTTCAGTAAGTCCTTTTCTGTTGGCCATATGCCAATGAATTTACAGATAAGTGCATGGTATTTCATGTACCCTCTATACTCGTCTAGTTTGTTTGGTGGTATGATGAATCTGGGCCTCTTTATTAACCGCGGAAAACATTGTCCCCTGGTCTTTTCTTGCCATTCTGCTATGAGAACAGGGTTGCCTTTCTGGTTCATTCCTCCTTGGAAGTTAACGGATCTGTTACTCTGTTCCCCAGAGGTGACATCTCGATAGGAGGGAGTCGGCCCCCCTCCCGAGGCAGCAGCCATACTGCCTCCAATATGCTGTGCTCACTGGCGCTCCGCTCTCATCCTTCCTGGCCTGGTTCGGCTCGAAACCCTAGCCCTGCATGTCTGTTACGTATACACTGCTTTTATTGGAGCTTGATTTCTTATTTTATTTTTTTCTTACATATTATTGGTTAACATGATTCCCATTTTATTTCTAAATGATGATTATTTGCATCGATTGTACTCCTGCAATGATGCCAGAGGTGTTATTGTTTTCGAGAGAATTTTTTCGATATCAGGCATTGTGCTTTCTTACTCAGAGACTTCATTTTATCAGAATAGAGTATTGTGTTGGCTTTCGCTCCGCGAAAATTTTATTAGCACCAAATCCAGAGTCATTCAATTAGATGGAGGGTGTTATGAATAATGTTAATGGCTCCAAAGGCATTCAATGACAACACAAATGTCATGTTACATGATTGTTTTTTGTAATTACTATTATTTTTATTATACAAGTAAAAATAATATAAAATTTATTAGAGTTATTTATGAGATCAGTGCACATCACATTTACTTTCACTTTTTTTGTGAGCATGTCTTCATATTATTCTTGCTTTAATTTCACTATATATGTCAACATATAAATGCCTTATCCCACAAATTTATAATAACATTAAAAATAAATTCAAATATATTCTAAAAATTCATTCAACAATACATCATCATACATTCCTTTAAATTAATAAATTTACAAATCATAAATCAAAATCTTCTTCTGTATATATGCATAAAAAATTATTCTTTATAGAAAGGTTAATATAAAATTAAATCAAAATAATTATTTATATATAAATTTTTTTTAGCCACTAACCAATAAATTTACACAAAAATTTCAAGGTCATATATTCTATTTTAGTGGGGTCACATGTCACCTCCCAAATATTTAATGCATGCTTATTTAGTTATAATGGATGTAATCATAATTATATTATTATTATTATTAAATTTATTATAAATAATAAATTTTAGAATAATATCATAATAGAAAAGAATGTAATCACAATTGTGTTATTTTTTAATTTATTTTATGATTAGTGAAGTTTAGAATTATATTATTTATGAATTCTGTATTTAATGCCAAAGCGTGGGATCAAGTGTCATTATATTGCTAAAGTGTTATCATATTGCTAATGTAAATTTTGAACTTTTATAATTGTAAATTGTGATTTTAAACCAATTTTCATGCTCTACATTTACGTAATTAGTTGATGTACTCACTTACTAATAGCATTTACAAGTTTTCCAATTGTAAATTGTGATTTTAAACCAATTCCCATGCTCTACATTTATGTAATTAGTTAATGTACTCACTTACTAATAGCATTTACAAGTTTTCCAAAAGGTTTACTATCTATTCTAAACTTTAAAACTAACTTGAATTTAATATTTTTAGTTTAATTTAGCTATATTTAAACTAAGGCACATGCACTAACTATTATGTAGCACTTGTTTTTATTGTTTAAAATATAATTATACAGATATAAATATATAAATAAATTTAAAAATCTAAATAACTCATAAAGCACTCAATTTATACATTTAACATTTTAGTAATTTGTATAGAATTTTTTTTTGATAATAATCACATATAAACATATTTTATTAATTGAATTTTGAAAATACTCATAAAAAATATGCTTAAAAAAAATAAAAACATAAAACTATATGATTATAAATATTGTTTTAATTAAATTTAATTAAAACTAAACAACGTCTTATTTTTGATTAATTCAACAAATAAATATTAATTTAATTAAATAAATATATTCTAATATAAAATATAAAATATAAAATTTCATAAACATTATATCACAATAAAATTAAAACCACCCATCACACTCTTAAAAATAAAGAGAACATAGATAAATAAAATCTCGTAAAATTATATATATATATATATATATATATATATATATATATATATATATATATATATTTGTGAATTTGGTAGTGCCTCTCTTTTTCTATTTATATTTGTAAAGCAGGTTACAAAAATATAAACTTCAGTCTATAGCCTCAACCTGCCCATAGGACCAGGTCTGTTGGCCATCTCAGTGCATGAAAAGCAAACCAAAACTGAAAAAGTTTCATTCTTCTACATCTAGCATGAGCTATCTGTTCTACTTTAGAAATATCTACATTCTGGGAAAATAAACTGAGTTCGTATAAGTCCAATAATATCATATAAACACATAATTAAGAAAATAACTACTCTTCAGATGAAGAGACAGGAGCTGGATCTTTCAGTGTTGATCCTGGCATGTCAACTTGCTGTAGTTGCTGCAGTTGTTTTTCCATTCGACCAACTCTATCATCCAATCCGCTAATTATGTCTGTGGCCTGGTATTGAGTGATCTTAATATGTTGCAGTTGATCCTGCATGTGCTGCATCATATCCAGCAGGCGGAGTTTAGTATTTGTTGGGTCATGCCCAGCATGACTGGGATTAATACTCTAAATAACCTTTGCTAGAAGGCTCTTTAGGATCCAGTACGTGTGAATGGTCTGCTGAAATAGTGTGAGTCGACCTCTGGTGTTGCCAGGTGTTAGCCACCTATAATATTTGTTATACCAAAAGGTGGCTAGGAATGTTTGAGCCTTCAAGGAACAAATTTCATTACTAAAAGTTGTTGGCTCTTGAAGACTCTTGAAGGCCTCCTGCCTTTCCTGTGTCCAAAAATTCACTGAGATTCCCATTTTTACTCTTAGAAATCCTGCTGATTTCCAAGCCAGAATACTACTGCAAAGTCATCATTTTCCCCTTCTCCCAATCAAAACTAACCTCCATTTGCTTCCCTATTTTTCCATAAAATTCCTCTATTTTGTCGTGAGTTCTCTTCTTCCACTCATGAAAATCACTTTCCCATAGTTGAAAACCCATTTTTTAACTATACCAAAACCCTCAAATCCTTTGAAAAACATTAAAAATCACAAAAAACACATGTTTGTGCATAAGGGTTTAAGCCCTTTAGGCCAGATCTCAACCACTTCCCCCACATACCCGCACCCTAGAACCCAGTGCTAAACCCCTCACAGCACTTATCGCATCGCAAACACAAGAGCGCTAGTCTTTATGCCATTATAAAAGTTCCGATGCGATCGCGCGATCGCATCGCAATATTCCAATGAGAAGATTAAAGCGCCCTGGCCCGATCCGCGATTTGCGATACCCCCGATCGCATCCTTATTTTGTATGTATATACCGTGGGCCTACCTTCCGTACTTTAAACCTTATAAATAATCCATCCCCATTCCTTTTTTCCTTTGTAAAATGAAAAAACCCGCTTTTCCAAAGTTTTGGTCTAAAAACTGAAATCACGTGTTAATATAATGGGTTGATTGAAAAGCCCATCCCCGATCTTCCGATATGCGATTAGCTCCTCCTTTCTAGCACCCGATCATATCATCCTTCCATGCGCCCTAAGGCCCCGCAATCGGGCGCCATGCCATTTTATATTTCCTCTGCCCAAAGTTTAAAACCTTTGGGTATATATTAAAACTCATCGGTTTATTATATTTTATACCTCCGTCGGTCCAAAGTTCAAAGCAATCTCCACCGTCGATCTGTTCTGTAGATCGACGGTGTAGAGTTCATCTCCCCGTGGTCCCCACTGCCCATAAGCCGATTGCCCAAAGCTGGCGGTATCCATCGCACCGCCTTTGGGGTAAGGGTGGTTTTTTCCCGATGGCCAGCAATTCCATACAACGGTTGACACACGTCCCTTGTACCTTTTTCAGAACCGCCATCCATCATGCATAACTACAGTCCATCGCGCATTATTGTTCGGACGCGGATGCCCAGCAATATTGCCGTGGACTGTCTGATCTAGGGCGGGCCATCCAATGGCTATCGCTCGACGAAGATGCACGATAGTTAACTCTGATGCACACGTGATAACTCAGGGTACGGCGCGCCATCCAGTTCATCTCCGCCGTCGATCTGATCTGCAGATAGACGACCCACAATTCATCTCCCGATTCCTCTGTTTTAATTTCAACCTCCGCTCCCGACCATCGATCTCTGCGCAATCGATGGCCCAGATTTAATCTTCTTCCGCCCGTTCTATGATCTCTCCCAATTAATCCCGACCGTTGGATGATGCCATCCAACAACCACACTTCCTCCACACGTCCTCTGCAGAAATAAACCTAAAACACACAGGATTTCTTAATTATTTTGTGTTTTATGCAGGTTTTAAATGGTTTCCGCTATTATATTGAAGAAAGGCCAGGGGCCGGGAATGACGATTCCCGTGTCTTTAGTCCATGAAGAGAACCATTCGCAGGGTTGGATTCAACGTTTTATCAATGCTCCATGGGCACCGATACCATAAAAAGCCCTGTGCGGCCTTGCACATCGACAAGACACTGTTTTATTCAAAAGAACAGTTAAAAGAGTATACGTTTGAAGACTAAGCACAACAGAATGAAGATTGAAGACATAATTGTGGGGATCACGGCTAAGAATGATTATCAAAAGCCTAATCCCCCCAAATTAAACGCAGTTAAAGGGAAATCATAAGTGTTTAACAGACAGAAAAGGCTTCCACCGCTTCAAATGAGGCGAATTGATTCCTCAGCTACCATAAGAGCCACCTGTTGCCTCAAACCTTTCAAACAGAGGCCGAAGTTATTGAAGAAAATCAGATATTCACCTCCAACGCAGCCAGGGAGTTACTTATGCAAAGAAACTTAATAAATAAAATATCTGCGGAGTTATTCCACACAGAACACAGAGCCTCAAAGTCAAATAAAGCTCCCACAGAGCTTAATTCATAAATGTAAAACAGTTAATACAGAGAACCACTTGTAAACTTCTTCATCGAGCCCCTCAAAAGGCCAAGAAGTCCTGAATCTGTATTAATTGCCTTGAGAGATCTTTTATCAGATCCCACCTCCTCATCCTTCTATAAATACTTCTGTAGAAGATGAGAAGTTGTTGGTTGGTTGTTGTTTGATCACAAGCTGTAATATTGAAATTCTCTGAAATCAATACATAGTCCTTTGAAGTTGAAGAACAAATTGAAGTCTTGGAGATCTTGATGATGTTGTTGCATGTTTGTTCCTGAGAAGGCTCTATCATTGGATTCATGAGCTTGGCTGTTGGTGAAGTATTCTGAATTGTTTCATGTTTTTCCCTATTTTCATTATGTTCAATAATTTCTCACTACAGTAGGATAGAAAGTATTAGGCTAAGAAATGACTCCTGGAAGCACCTTAGACCTGTTCATCCTTCATTGTTTTATGTTTTCTTCTGTTGAAGTATTTTAGAGGCTTTAATATTTCTCTTTAGTCTTCATGCTTTCCTTAATAGTTTGAACAGTTGGTTTCAGCATGATTTATGGTTCTCCCTGCTTGTCCGTTGCCACTTAAAAATTGTTATTGAAGTCTCCCTTGGAATTTCTTTGCTTATAGTGAATCAGAGAGGTATGTTTAGATCTTGCCCTTTGTTCTCACTTAAATAGTTGGCTTAAAGGTCGTTATAATTATGATCATAGATGTTTTTAGGTGTTCCCTCTTCTATGACTGTGATTATTAGTAAATCTTATATGTTTTCTAAAGTCCTTTAGAATAAAATATTTTAGGAAATATCATAGATGTTTTTAGGTGTTCCCTCTTCTATGACTGTGATTATTAGTAAATCTTATATGTTTTCTAAAGTCCTTTAGAATAAAATCTTTGAGGAAATAGGGTGTTCCCCGAATCTTAGATTTTACTTTGAAAGTTGTTTTGAAATCATTGTTTGCTTAAAGGTATGATTTGTAGAATTTATGGTTAGCCCTATCTATCAAAGAAATCTTTATTGTTTCAAATTATGCTTTCAAATTCCCTTTGTTGAGAATTAAAACTCTCTTTCCAAATCATTAATGTTCATTCCATTCCAAAAACAAAAGGATCCTTTGGCCAAGTTAGATTTGCCCTTTGATATCCCATATCCTTTGATAAGTGTGTTATGACCTTTTTTTTGACTCCATTGCCCAATGAAACAGATATTTTACTGTCCTATATATCTTTCCTAGACCTTTTATGTTATGCTGTATCAATTCAATCCAACCAAACAAACAAATACCTGCACTTAATAAATAGTCTAAAACCAATACCAAAAGCACACAAGATAAACTTTTGCAAACAAAAATTTTGAGAGATCCCTCTCTAAGAACAGGAGGACTAGATCCTGTAACTCTAAAGATTGGTTCTGATGTTGCCTTGTCTTTTGATTTGCCAAACTATCAAAACACAGGACACCAACACCAGGATCAGTGATGAAATCCAAGATTTCTGCCTCTGTTTCATTATCCTCCGGGTCTGTTTGGATGTCCCGTTCCCATCCTCTAATTTCCTGACGGACAGTTGCTCAATTCCCCATAACATAATTGGCTGCCAAATTCTCAAGAATATCTAAATTTGATTTACATCCACGTTTCTTTGGGGTTTTTTCATACTGGACCTGTTTCCCTTTAGCAGCCTGAGCAGTTGACCGGCGCTTCCCCATGGTAACTAAACACCTATAGTGCAAAACAAAATGACAAGAAAACAGTAAAAGAGAGTGAGCAACAGCTTGGGACCACCCTGCACAAAACCTGTGAATATCGACAGTGCGTCGGGTTGAGAAACAAGATATTGACAAGAGAGGCACGATTTGCCACTGAGTCAAATTACTTAGGCAGTGAATACAAACATTATGAATATACAAAGAGCCACAGACCAAAAGCCTTATCTCCCATTTCGCAGACTTGAAACCCTGAGATAACTTAACCTAGGTGAAATTTAATTGTGTCAGCCTCGTGCCAAATCTTGTGTTCAGGTTAATAACATTGACAGGAACAGGGGTGAGCCAAGGGTCCATACAAGGAGCAGGGTTTAGATGGAAATTCTCACTGTCAAAACCGCTGTACAAAACAACCCGAAAAGACCAAGAGAATCGACTCATTTTTTTGGAGCGTGCATAGCTATGGGACCACCTATAAACTCCTAACAAACCTCTTGCACTGTTAAGAATCAGAACAATTACCCAACTCCAGGGGTGCCCGACTCTACCCACATAATGTAATCATAGCAATGACAGAGTGCGAGATAGGATTAACCTTGTATTGATCCAATAATTTTTCCAATTTAGGACAGTATGAAAAGAATGAGCTTGGAACTTGCAAGGGTCTCGGAAGCATGGTTTTACTGGCTTCAGAGTAGGAATAACATAACCCATAACCATTAACAGAACCAGAATAGTCTTATGACGCACTCTCCTATACAAGACAGTTCCAATTACAACGAAGCATGGTTTTACTGGCTTCAAAGTAGGAGTAACATAACCCATAACCATTAACAGAACTAGAATTGTCTTACGATGCACTCTCCTATACAAGATAGTCCCAATTACAACCATGAAAGATAGAAGTAAACCATATACATACCCCGGCTGAGTTGCTTGGTTGATTGGTTGAAGAATGCTTGGCTTCCTCCTCGGCTGCCTCCAGACGCTTGCATGCAAAGTGCGATGCGTGAACGAATGGAGGAGGGAAGGCGAGCCACTTACCTTAACTAAAACATTCCTTCCACACCCTGACAAGCCAGGCTGGCCTGCCTGCAACATTATTAAAGGCCGATCTTTCGTGCACCGCCATAATCTGTAATTCCAATGCACCATTATGAAGTGTAAGTGTGCGAAGGACAAACAACCGCCAGCGTTCATCTCTTATGACGCTCTGCCGGACAGGTGGGCACCCCGATCAGGGGTTTGGAGATCTTTAATTACAATCAGTTGAAGGGAGTGGAGCTCCACATCCCAGATGGCTTCAATGGGGCGGCCGTCGATATGTCGTTCTGGATGTTGACAACCCCAATTAGCTAGATAGTCTGCCGCTGCATTTCCTTTCCGTCTGATATGGCCTAGGAGAAAGTACTGAATCTGTTTCATCAGCTGGATTACTTCCTGAATGAGAGTAGTTGTTCTCCAACTTTGAGTGATTTTCTCCCAGGGTGTGCCTTGCTGTAACTTTCGGAGGATACCTATGACCAATTCTGAGTCTCCTTCAACGATAAGTTGCTGATAATTATCTCTTATTGCAATAATAAGACCTTGTTTAACTGCAATAAGTTCAGCTTCGTTATTTGTTGCATGGCCTAAGTCTAAGGCAAAGAACCAGCAGACTGCTCCTTGAGAGTTACGGAAAATGCCTCCTGATCCAGCTTGCCTCAGATTTCCTTTTGAGGCTCCGTCATAATTGAGTTTAATAAAACCCTGTTGGGGAGGCGCCCAAGTTTCTACAATAGATTCGATTGGAGGTCTGTATTTCCACAGGCTTTTGGATAGCATCTGCGGTTTAAGGTTTAGAGAGTCTAATATCTGTGATTCATATCCAACAGTCTTCCAATCCTCATCTGTCTAACTCTCTACTAGGATAGTTTCACGAATATTTTCAATGGATCGCTACCAAATGTTTTGCAGTGGTTGTGCTGTGTCTTCAAACACCCTGCAATTCCTATCTTTCCAAATGTGCCAGAGTAGGAATCCGAATGAGAGTGTCCATGCTCTGTTAATCACTTGACAGTGAAACCTCCCCTTTCGCCAGCTGCTGATGGTTTCCGTAATGCTGTCATTATTTTTATCCGTTTGCCGAAATAGTTATTCCAAGTTCTCCCACAGTGTCTGCATTCGTAGGAAAGAATTCAGAAGGTGTTATATTGTTTCGGCCTTTGCTTCACAGAAGGAGCATCTAGAAGGTCCTATCATCCCACGTTTTTGAAGATTTTCCCAAGTCAAAATTCTTTTATGGCTTACTAGCCATAGAAAATATTCCACCTTAGGTCAGTGTTTCAAAACCCATATTTTCTTCCACAGTGGCCAAATTGCGTACTGGGCTTGTTGTGATTGAATATAGTATCCTTATTTTATTGTATACTGCCCTTTTGACAAATAGCCCCATCTGAGTATATCAGGACCCGCAACTTGTCGTATTTTTCTGGTCTTGAGTTCTTTGGCAAAATTGTCCCATTGCTGTGTGTCTGGAGCTGCTAGCCAGTATGTTTTGTCCTTCCATTTCCACCATAAATCACCCAAGTTTGGGCACCAATAGTGTTTAAGGAGCCTTTGGTTAGGAGTATTCATGGATAGAAAGATCTCACCCAAGTCAAGCCGACTGAATAGTTTCTCCCGTTGTTGCCAAGAATCTTCCCAGAAGAGGGCTGTACTTCCTTCCCTAATTTCCCAAAAACTGTGAGAACGGATTAAATGTCTGTTCATTGCTGCAAGGTTCCAAATTGATGAACCTTTTGGTGTCCTATCAATTTTCAATCGCCCAACAACTATGAAAGGCATGTCATATTTGGTTCTCCATATGTTCTTCCAAAGATCCAGTCCTCCCTGTAGCCAGCGCCACCATAGTTTAGCTCCCAGCACATTGTTCAGAATACAAGGATCACGGAGGCCCAGTCCACCTGTAGCTTTTGGTTTTAATAACTTATCCCAAGAGAGAAGAGCCCATTTCCTTTTAGCTTGGGCACCCTGCCATAATTTTTTTTTAAACATGTTTACCAATTGCAAACAGACTCCTTTCGGACAAGCTCTTCCAGAAAATTGGTATAGAGGTAAAGCTTGAAGCACATATTTTAGCATTATAAGACGTCCTAGTGCATTCAGGGCTTTGAAAGCCCAGTTCTGTATTATGTTCTCCACTCTTATGAGGATATCCTGCCAATCTGCTATTCGAGCTGGGCCTGGGTTTAAAAACATCCCATGGTATTTCAAAGGGAAGGTGCCCTTTTGGAATCCTAAGGTCCTTGCTAGAAAATTTTGAGTCCCTAGCGTGCAATTGAAGAAATAGACATTAGACTTATCATTGTTAATCTGAGTTCCTAAAGCAGCCATAAAGACCTCTAGAATTTTGGGGATGACTTTGCGTTCTTTTAGTGACGCCATACAGAACAATAAGGTATCGTCAACAAATTGTTGATGAGTCAACGGAAGAAGTGGTCCCCACAATTTTAAACCTTATATCTTCCCTTCAGCAAGATGGGCTTTAATAAGTCTGCCTAATCCTTCTGCTGCGATAATAAAAAGAAAAGGGGAAAGGGGGTCTCCTTGCCGAAGTCCCCTTGAGCTATTGAAAGGAGCAGAAGGACTGTCATTCAAGAGGATTGAGAAGTGCGGGGAGGAAATGAATGCTCGTAACCATTGAAGCCAACGGTCGTCAAACCCAAAGGCCTGCATTACCTCGATTAGATACTGCCAACTGATTCGGTCATATGCTTTCGACAAGTCTAGCTTAATCAACAAGCCTTTTCATTTGTCCTTCTTCAGGGAGTGAATGGCTTCCTGAGCTACCACTATGCCATCCAAGATTTGTCTGCCTTTGACAAAACCAGTCTGTTCCAGGGAGATTAGAGTGGCCATTAGAGGTTTTAAGCGATTTACCATAACAGTGGAAAGAATTTTATAGATAATGTTACAGAGGGCAATTGGTCGAAAGCCAACAGGGGTATCTGCATTTTTCTGTTTTGGAATAAGGGTGAAGAATGTGGCATTCAAAGCGGGATAAACAGCCTTATTCCTATGGGATTCTTCCACTACCTCTAAAATATCCTGACCTAGGAATGGCCAAGCTGCCTTAAAAAATTCACTTGTAAACCCATCTGGCCCCGGGGCTTTGTTTTTAGGTAAGTTTAAGACCACCTCTTCCACCTCCTGCAACGTAATTGCTCGTAGCAGAGCCAAGTTCTGCTCTCGAGTAATCACGCTTGGAATATGTGCGGTGATCTTCTCAATAGCTTCCTGTCGATTAGGTAGCAGTTCAGTAAAGAGATCTTTGAAGTGGGTCACCAGTTCTCTCTCCATATCTTCATGTTTAACCAGACAGTACTGTCGGCGCTGGACCATTGCTTTGTGAAAGAAGCTAGTATTTTTGTCACCTTCTTTCAGCCAGTGCACTCGAGATTTTTGTTTCCATAATATCTCTTCTTGCTTTTAGCGCTCTTCTTGTTGGCTGAGAATGCGACCTTCCTCCAGAGCTAGTTCCTCTATTTGGCCTTGGAGGATAATGCGCTGTTGAATCTCTTTCATTTTTTCATTCAGCCACAATTGATCCTGATGAATGTTACCAAATTCAAGATGATTCCATAATTTGATTTCTTCCTTCAATTTTTTTAAACGAAGCTGGAATGAATGCATCTTATTGCAGCCCCTGATCGGATTTGAAGTCCACCAATTTTTAACCTTTTCCATGAACTGGGGGTCTCGGAGCCAAAAGAGTTCAAACCTGAATGGTCAATTGTGTTGGCTTGCTTTGACATCAATATCCAATCTGATCGGCCAATGATCTGATCCCAAAGTAGGTAGGATGGCAGCTTCATAATAAATATCAAGGCTCACCAATGCTTCTGAGGCTAGAAAACGATCCAGCCGAGAGGCAACCTGAAACCGTTCTCCCCTTCTGTTATTCCATGTAAAGTGGCCATTGACTGTAGGTATATCTACTAAGCGTAGATCTTCTAGTAGCTCTTGAAAGAGTGCCATATCCGGATCCTCCCATCTTAGCCCTCCCTTTTTTTCAGAGAGGTTCAAAATCATATTGAAATCCCCACCTAAGAGCCAATAGTTTTCATTATGCATTGTACTCAAATTTCTTATATTCTGTAAGAATTCTGCTTGCTCTCTAGGAATTGGAGGTCCATAGATGGCCAAAATGAGGATTTTTTCCTCAGCCCCAATCTAGCGGAAAGTTGCTGTCAAAATTCTGGGGAGGCCTAGCCATCCCTCTGCACTAATTTCAGCGGTATTCCAAAGTATAGATATTCCTCCCGAGGTACCCACGGAGTCTAGAGCCATAACTTCATATTGCATTTTGAAATATTGGAGGATAGCTTCAAGCTTTTTCCTAGAGACTTTCGTCTCCTGTAGTAACATAATCTGTGGTTTCTCGACCTTCAGTCTGTCTTTCAAATATTGTTGCTTACCCTTACTATTAAGACCTCTAATGTTCCAAGAAAGCACCTTCATTAATGATTTTTAGGTAGTTTTTGGAATACCGTTGTTAACGGTATTATTTTCCCAGTATTAATCAACATTTCTCCCACTAACTAGATTGATTCTTGCAAGGTTCTCCGTCCTCGCTTTTTGGATGGTTTTGCTGGAGGGGGTGCTTTCTTGTTGGCAAATTTCACTCGTTCTTGAGCTTCTTTCTGAGCTTGCGCTGTGAGGTAATGTTCTTGAGGTCTGCTAGTATAAATCAGTCATCAAGGTTCCTCCATTTGAAGAGAAGGCGTTTCAAAATTTTCTCTTCTACACTCAAATCTTCTTTATTTTGTTCAACCTCCATGGGGATGAGTTCTTGTGACTGACTGTCTTCTGGCGCATCCATTTCCTGCCCTACATTTCTCTTGGAAGATTGATTTTTCTACGTCACCTCCGTTACCCCATCTACAACACCTTCTGCTACAATTTCACTAGCTGATGGTTCACCTTCTTCCTGTAAAACCTCATACCGATTTTCTGGTATTTTCATACTCTGCTTTGTAGCCGAAACAGATCCTGTATTCCCTGAACGGGGAGGCCGTTTTTTTGCAAGTATAGGAACAAAACCTTCTTCATCCTGCCGGGGGTGCTCCTCTGAGCCATTCTGTCATGGAGGTGGTTGTTCAGAGCCATTCAGGGGGCAAGATTTGTACAAATGACCATACTCATGACAACGACATCAGCGGAAAGGGATGTGCTCGTAATCCAACAACTGCAGCCAGATCTTACCTTCATATTCCAGTTCGATCATCTCTGGCAAGGGTTCTGAGATATTCATGTAAACACAGATTCTAGCAAACGAAGTATAGCGACCCCGAGCAGTTGAGTCTGCTATTTTGACAAAATTACCTAACGAATTTCCTATTCCTTCCAAAATTTCAGGGTCCCAAAAATCCATGGGAAGCCCAAACAACCGAACCCAAACTGGAGTAGCCAGAAATTGCTCTTGTTCATGGTTATAACATTCCTCCCATTGTCGAAGGAAAAGCCTAACATTGCTATAAAAATAGGGCCCTCCCTCAAAAATGCGTTCTTTATCAAGTAGATTAGAAAAAATAACTGTAAAAAAACCCTTTGCCCCAAATTTCAGATCAATGTGACCCTTGGGCTGCCATTTTATTTGAATCCATTTTAATAAATCCTTCTCTTAAGGCCAAATACCTATAAACTTACAGATTAGGGCATGATTCTTTATATATCCTCTGTATTCTTCCAACTTTGATGCTGGGACGACGAATCTTGGTTTCTTAACTGCTCTTGGCAAGCATTGTCCCTTCATTTTAGCTTGCCATTCTACTCCTAGAACAGGGGCAGTCCGTTGCTGAGAAGTTCCTAAATATGGTGGCCGCATCGCGTGATCGCCAGTTGTGACATTGCGGTAGGAGGGTGGCAGCCCTCCTCCCAAGGTCGCAGCCATAAAGTGCACCAGTCGGCTGTATCAGGTTAGTCTCGAAACCCTAGAAACCCTGCGAACTCTTCAACCTATGCGTCGAGCCATCGTTCTTGGAGCGCTCGTTTTTCCCCTAACATTGTCAACATATATTCTTATTATTAAGAACACCTTTGCTTTCATTTAAATAAAATCTCGTAAAATAATATAATTAAAAAGGATAAATTCCAATATAAGATACAAAAGTTTCATAAACATTACATCACAATAAAATAAAAACTACCCGCAACAAACTCTTAAAAGTGTCAATTGAAATAAACGAAGGAAAATAGAGATAAAGAAAATCCAAGGAAAAATGGAAAACACAAGGAATAGAGAGAAGCTAGGCAAGAAAATGGTCTTTTATTTTACTATCCTATTTGACGTAGACTTAATTTAATGGGCTTTCCCCTCTAGATAGTGGATGGGGTGTTTATTTATATATAGAGCATGAGTAGGATATGGGACATGTTGTTTTACTATGATATATTAAGCATACATATAGTTGCGATATAATTAAAATGGTATGGCAATGTGATTCATCCGCTTCTTTTATGGCATTGTGTTTTTATTATTATTTTCTTATAAATGGTTGATTATAAATTAATATATTGTTATTGTGATGATGTTTGTTATTATTTTTATTTTTAAGATGTTGATATTCTTTAAGTTATTATTTTTTTCCAAATTTTCATATTGTTATGTGATTAGTGGATAGGTTAATGTTTAAATTTAATTTTTCTATGTTAAATTTTGGATAAGTTTATGGAGGTGGAGGAATTGTCTGGACGGTCAAAAGTGGCTAGAATTTGGGCAAACAAATTTCAAGAAATTTTGCAGTTGGAGTGTTTGAATAATGTTTTTTATGGTGGAAATGGATTCAGCACCATCAAAAACCTCTGGAGTACCCAAAATCTTGAAGGTTGACAACTGCAACTTGGATTTTCAGAATTCTCTGCCGGATTTTATTAAAATCTTGCCTGAATTTCCATGATTTTCATGGAAAAAAAGTAGGCTGGTTAGACTACGACTTAAATTTTTATTGAGATATAAATATTTTATAATTGACATTTAGATTCCAATAATTTGGGGAAATTCGAAAGTATTTATTGTTTCCATTATTTATTAAATAATTACTAAATAAATCCTTCCCTTCAAATGTTTTTATGCATGAAAAAGAATATGATCAATTAAATATCCTTGGAAGTCTTTACATTAGTAAACCATTAACTCAATTAAGTAAACTTCTGCTGAGGCATATCATTACAAATATATCGATTTCTTTTATATGTGGACATTGTACCCATGTTTCTTTTCTTTAGCATCAAAAGCCATTTCCTCTCTTGACAATTGCAAATCTTCTAGTTTACACAGGCTCTCACTAGCCTCATGCTCATGAGATTCTCTTAAAGGATGCACGCATGGAAACCATGGATTCTTAAAATTTACAATGCAACCAAAGAGAGGTAAAGTCTAATAACATGTTGGAGGAATAGAAGATGGAAATAAATTCTTCACATAAATTGTGTATTATATATTCCTTTTTGCATAGGGTATATGTGCTCTCGCAAGAGAACCTCACATATTTTCTTTGGGACACATAATTTGTTAAACCCTATATAAGATCCATATAAACCCAAGAACCCCTTATTAAGCCCTAGATATTAAGGGATTTCATTTCTATTGTTATATTGTTGTGTAGGCCAGAACCCAGCTTGGCCCAATTTTATTATAATTGCATCCTTTGTCTACTATATATATGCTAAGGAGACATAGTCTTAGGATAATCAAATATTGTCTTGTTCATTCTATTTATTGTATAAGGAGGTTTTCCCATCAAAGTGGACTATAATTATTGGTTTATTATTATCATTTTTAAAGCACAAGGATTATAACATTTGGTATGAGAGCGCTTGATCCTAGGGTTTTTTCACTTCAAACAAGTCATTATGGAATTTTTTCTATAACATTTTTTCGAGGAGGTTTTAGATGGTGAAACTTGGAGGATTTTCATAAGACATGTTAAGAAATATTTGGTTCAAGTTTTAGATTTCGGTTCGCTATAATTTTGGAGATATAGTCCAAGGAAGTTAGGGTTTCTGAATGCTCTTAATTTCTATCTCAAATAGATTAATTTGGAATTTTCGTTATAAAATTTATCTGTGAGGGTTTAGACCCTAAAAATTTGATCGTGTTGAGGAGAAAAAATGTGAACATTTGATCCAAGTTTTGGATATTGGTTCACTATATTTTTGGATATATTCTACAAGGAAGTTATTGTTTCTGTATGCTCCAAATTTCAGTCTCAAAAGGGCTAGTTTGGACTTTTTTCTATAATTCTTTTGTTTTATAAGGTTTCATACATTGAAACTTGGACCATATTAAGGAGAAATCTCAGAGAATATTTGGTTCCATTTTCATATTTTTTCTCTATACTTTGGAATTGTACTCTATAGAAATTAGGGTTTGTGAATAGTTGTGAAGTAAATTTAATTCATGTCATATTGGTATTTTTGCTATATCTTCTTGTCTAGAAATTTTCAGACTATGAAATCTTTAGGAATTTCATGAGACATATAGAAGTACCTCATGTAGAGGTACTAGAATTATATTTCAAGGATTGGATACATGGATTGATATACAAGTTTTCTTGTGAGAAGAGGCCAAAACTTCAACAAGTTTTGGGAAATTTACTATAACTTTCAGTTGGAACATCAGATTCAGTTCACACCTATGGAATGGTAGAAAATACATATAATAAGTATTGCAAATACATTTTCCAGATCCAAAATGTCTTAAATCTCAAATATATACTATTATTCAACCATTTTGATATCATCCAAATTAAGTTACATAACTTACTATTGACCGAACTATTCATTAGAAGATCCCCTCTATTTTTCTAGTTGTAATAAACCGGGGGGGGGTTATTATTCTTTTCCAACATTCCTCCAAAGAAAGCTACTACACAAATGAGATTTACTAAAGGTTCATCTTTGACTCTTGAAGAAAGTGAAGACTTAGAATTTTGGTTATCTCAATTATAGAATAAAGGTAATGAAATGGATTGTAGTATGTTGAAAACGATGGATTTCTTAGGTTCTCAGGAAAATATTAAAAGAGAAATGGAAAAGAAGATGAATAAAAATAATGAAGGAATAGAAAATAAGGAAAGAATAAAAAGGAAGATGAATGAAAATAAAGAAAGAAATAAAGATGAATGGAAAGAAGGAATAGAAAAGAACATAAATTGAAATAAGGAAGAAATACAAAAATCCATGATTTCCATGAAAAATATTCTCTTAGAGAGGCTTCCTAGAAAGGATGTCGAGATCCAAGGATATCATGAACATAAGGAGAAGCATGATGTTGAGAATCAATCTCATATAGAGAGTATGCTAGATCACAATTGGAGAGAACAAAATTTTAATCGCAGAACCATAATCATGAATTTTTAATCCAAGACCCACGTCATCAGGGCTTCAAGTCAACACCAAGGAATTAATGCATTCAGAAGATTGATATGAGAAAATTTGATGGTAATGATCTTGTAAGATGAATACTTCAGATGGAGGAATACTTTTATCTACACCAAGTGGAATCCTTACAAAAGTTAAATATCACGTCCATGTTTTTAGAACAAGACCAACAATTATGGTATCAATGACTTTGTGAAAGAAAAAAATATTATATTATATTGGTCCATTTTTATAGAGGAGATGATAACATATTATGGCGATATTAAGAGAAACACATTATTTAGTAAATTGGTAAATATTTGACAAAAAGGTATTGTTATAGAGCACATTCAACCATCCAAAAGTGGAGCCTTAGAGTAAAGAATATTTCAGAGGATAAATTGTTATACCAAGTTTATAGGTACTTTAAAAGAAATGATCCAACATGAGGTGTGTCTCTTTGAACCTAAATCTCTACAGCATGCTTTCAATCTAGAAAGTAAATTTGAAAGTAAAAAATATGGTCACTAGAAAATTGATCACTAATAACAATAGAGAAAATCAAGCTCCCTTTCGTAAATTGTCAAAAGTTGACTCCTCAACAAATGGAAGAAATAATATAAAATGGAATATGTTTCAACTGCGAAAACAAGTATATTAAAGAGAATAAATGCAATGAGAAGAAATTATTCTACATAGATTGTAAAGACGAAGAAGTTCAAAAAGTGGAAACTTCACAAGATTTAGAGCTAGAAGAAACTACTCCAACAATCTCTTGTCATGCATTGGTTGGCATCAATACTCCACAAACTTTGAAGATAGAAGGATATATCAAAAGGAAAAGGGTAATGGTATTTATTCATTTAGGTAATACCCATAACTTCATTAATTACACATTGGAAAAACTTCTTAATTGCTTTGTATATCCAACACCTGAATTTCAAGTGATAATTGCAAATGATGGTGCCATAAATTGTTCAAGGAATTATAATATGATTAACCTGAATATGGGGGAGTATTTATTAGTTAATTCCATGATTGAAATATAAATGGGTGTTTTTGATGTTGTATTATGGGTCCAATGATTACAATCAATGGGAACAATGTCCCTTAATTTACAAGAACTTTCCATAATAATTTTTTTAGAAGGAAATGAAATTTATCTTAGAGGTATCCAAGGGAAACCCAATAAAGTGATAAGATCTAATAGCATGAAAAAATTTCTAAAAAGGGGACACCGAGGTGTAGTTTCACAATTACGTTCATTAGAGTTCAATCATCTCTATCCTCTTCTCTAGTGGATCTTCAAAAAGTTACTAAAAATCATGCTCAGGTATTTAGAGAAATTCCTAAGGGTCTTCCACCTAACCGAGAACATGACCATTCAATTTATTTGCAACCTATAATTGTACCACCAAACATTACGCCATACATATATCCATATGCACAAAAGAGTGAGATTGAGCATATGGTTCAAGAAATGTTACATGTGGGTATCATTCAACCTAGCTAGAGTGCTTTCTCTTCACCAGTGGTGATGGTTATCAAAAGGATGGTTCATGGCATATATGTCTAGAATTCAAACAACTCAACAAAATAACAATCAAAGATAAGCTTCTTATTCTTTTCATGGTGAATTTTTAGATGAATTTCAAGTAGAAATTTTCTTTACTAAGTTGGATATTCGTTTTGGATATCATCAAATTAGAATGAGGCAAGAAGACATTCCCTAAGTAACCTTTAGAACACATGAAAGTCAATATAAGTTTTCAGTTATGCCATTTGGACTTAAAAATTCACCTTCAACATTTCAAAGTTTGATGAATTCTATTTTCAAACCATTCGTTAGAAAATTAGTGCAAGTATTTTTATATGAAATAGTAATTTACAACAAATCTTGGTAATAACATGTACAACATGTTTACAAGGCCTTGAAACTATTGGAAGAAAAAAGACTATATCCAAATCCTTCCAAGTGTTCCTTTGGGGTTCAATAAGTGGAGTTTTTGGGTCATATTGTATCATATGATGGTGTCAAGGTAGATCCTAAAAAAATAAAATCGACAAGGGAATGGCCAATACCAAATCCCATAAATAAACTCAAAGGGTTCTTAGGATTGACACGATATTACTGAAAATTTTTCAAGAATTATGGTAAAATAAAAATACTTCTAACAAAATTATTGAATAATGAAGTATTTTCTTGGACTAAAGAAGAAACCAAAGCATTTTAATAACTTAAAGAGGCTATGTTTACAACTTTAGGATTGACAACACCTGAACTCACAAAATTATGTATTGTGGAGTGTGATGCCTCATGCCATGGAATTGGTGCAGTTTAAATGTAAGAAGGAATACCCCTTTCCTTTGAAAGTAGTGAAATGAAAGGAAATAACTTAATCAGACCCAACCGTGAAAAAGAATTATTGTCCATACTACATGGAAATAAAAGATGACATCAGTACCTAATAGGAAGACACTACAAAGTAAAACAAAAATCATGATTGTTTAAAGTAAGAATATCTTCAAAATAGAAACAAAAATGGGTCACAAAGATGTTGGGTTATGACTCTGAAATTATCTACAAAATGGGAAAACAAAATATTGTGGAAGATGCACTCTAAGGGAAAGAGAAAGACACAAGTAATTTACTATGTGCTATTTCCATTCTACAATATCATTGGGTGGAAGAATAAAGGATAGGATGTCAGCAAGATGAGAAGATATGCAAGATCATGCAATGCCTATAGGAGGACCCTGATGCTGTAGAACAATTTATATGGAAAAATGATTTTTTATGGTATTAAGACAACTTGTACTTATGTAAGAATTCTCAAATCAAGAAAAAGGTCCTATTGAAATTGCACACTTCTCCTATAGGAGGAGATTCAGGGTTCTTGAAGATATACCATAGGATCAAGTAAGATTTTTTTTTGGGAAGGTCTTAAAAAAAATCTGTAAAAAATTGTGGCTCTTAAAGCAAGTACTGTGATAGAAGCATTCATGGAAACAATTCAAAAGCTACTTGGAATACCAAATATTATTGTAAGTGATAGAAATCCAAATTTCACTAGAAATATTTAGACTAAATTATTTTCTTGTTTGGGTACTCAATTGGATCACAACTCATCTTACCATCCTCAATCTCATGGGAAAATTGAGATTGTGAATAAATTTTTAGAAGGATAGCTACGTTGATTTGCATCTGATAAATAGATAAAATGGGTCAAATGGTTTCCCTTAGTAAAATGGTGGTACAACACATCTTTCCGTACTTCATAAAAATTTCATAATTTATGGAAATTTATAGATATCATCCTCCATCCATCATATCACCCTTGAAAGGGAATATTAAGGCTCAAGCAATAGACGACCACATCCAACACCAATAAGTGGTTTTCAAACTATTGAAGGAAAACTTGGTTATGGCACAAAATAGGATGAAACAACAAGTAGATAAAAATTACAGTGAAAGGGAATTTGAAGTTGGGGATTGCATATTTGTGAGACTACAATCATATAAACATATTCCTCTAAAAAAAAACAGAAGGGAAATAAATTAGCTCTGATATATTATGGCCCCTATAATGTGTTTCATAGTGTTGGAAGTATGTCCTACAAATTGGATTTGCATCCATTTTCATGTGTACATCCAGTATTCTGTGTTTCTTTCTTAAATAAGGTAATTAGTGATAATATACCAGTCTAAAATACTCTATTAGAGATCAATGAATAGGGGAAAATAATACTAGAACAATATATTTTTTTTGGAAACAAGCACTAAGTAGCTAAGAAATCGAGCAATTTCTAAGTACCTCATCAAATTGAAAAACCTACTAGTGGAAGAAGTGACATGAGAAGACGAATGTTTTATGCAGAAATATCCACATAGTCAAGTGTTGAGGACAATATTTACTTGAAGGAGAGGGATTTGTTAAGCCATATATAAGTCCCATGTTAACCCAAGAAACCCCTTACTAAGCCCTATATATTGAGTGATCACATTTCTATTATTACATTGTTACGTAAGCTAGAACTCATCATGGCCTGATTTTATTACAATTGTATAATTTGTATCCTATATATATACTAAGGAGACCTAGTATTGGGATTATAAAATATTGTCTCATTCATTGTATTTATTGTATAAGGAGGTTTCCCCCTTGAAGTGGATTATAATTATTGGTTTCTTCCCATTTAATAGGCACAAGGATCACAACATAATATTAGGGTTAGGAGGACATAGGATGAGACACATGGAAACAATATTATAATATTATTACCTTGGATCCCAAATTTCTTCCCCTCGCATGGCATCATAACCCATTGTTAATCATTAACAACTTTTAGGTGGATATTATATTATTATATTTCCTTTTGATATTTTTTTTTCATAACTTATGTGTGCCATGTTAATATACACATGGTGGCACCAATAACATAACATCCAAATTGGAATCCAATTCTAAAAGTTGGGATTATAAGCATTCATTGGTTGGTTCATTTCCTTGGGCTCTACACTAGGAATATTTGCAATTTATTTTACCTAATTACAACAAAGTGTTAGGGATGGCAGGAGTATGAAGGGTTATCTCTAACCTTAAAGGAATCTAACTAATAGACTATTCATGTGGCTTTGGCTAGTTAGCAAACAACCTCGTTTAAGTCTATGGATTATTACAAGGTTTAATATTGGCCAAAAAAATCTTAGATAAAAAACTTGGCGGCGGCAGGAGACTTTTTTATTTTCATATAGCACTTAGTGATAGGTACTTTTCCTAAATAATTCAAACTCATAAGTATAGTAGAAAGAGTTCAGGCTCTACAAATATCCTTCTCCAAAATTAGGTTTTACCATCTCTCTCAAATAATGGTTTCAAACTAGAATTAGTGGTCCTTATCCACAATGGTCACCCAATCACTATAATTATACCTTAATCATCGTATTATTCGAATAAAAAAGAGGTTTGTGGAGTGGGGTTAAGACCACATTGTTCATCATGGCCTTCCCTCCCATTATTTCACTTTCAAAGGAGTGCGTTAACGATAATAAGTATACTTAGATTATATTATTGTTCATGGGTGAAGGCCAAAAGATGTATGAGTTAAGTTTCATTCCTCCATTTATAATGTACTCTACACACTCCAGGATCATTGAAATGGACCTGAAAGGATTGAAAATAAATCTTAGAGTAGGTATTAGGTGATCACTAAAATATAGCGCACTCATGGTGGAAACGATGAGCTCTTAAAGAGCGATAAGCAGTGAATCTTGTGGTGTAAGAGATAGATTGAAGATGCTTTGGGGAAATTAGAGGAGGGAATGGGAAAAAATTGTTCATGTTTCCAAATTTATTGGCTACGAGGTTCCCTACACCATCAAGTAGTGTGTCATTCCATTGGTTCCTTCATTTCAATGCATTTGATCTTTCTCCCTCATAGCAAGATAAATTCAATTATCAAGTGCACACCACTTGGGATTTTTCTTGGGAAAGTGACAACGAGGTAATTTTGTAATTTCTAGTTCTTTAGAAAGTTAATTTTAATATTACAATGATTGCAGAGACAAATTGGAATATTGATCTAGATCAGATTTTTCAAAGGATATCCAATTATTCTATATGATTCAATCACCTCCTCTTTTTCAAATTCATGATATGGGTTACTGGTATGGTTGTGTGTCTTTGGTGTTGAGGGGAAACTATGTTCATGTGCCCTCGATGTAGTTTTGGTTGTTCACTCTTAGGGTGCTTTTGGTGTTGTGGTATTTTTTCATAGCTTTTTTGTTCTTTAGTTCCAAGATTCTTAGGGGTTTTGAAGCCTTTATCCCCTCTTGAGAACTAACACTTCATGGCTGCCTTCTTAGTCTTCAAATTGTTGTTAAGGTATGCTAGTATGGTTGCATGCCTTTGGCTTTGAGACATAATTCTAGTGTGCTCTTGGTATTTCTTTGGTCATGTGCCCTCAATGTGTCCTTTGTGTTGAGGTTGTGTCACATTGATTTTTGGTTTTAAAGTAAAATTGAATGTAGGGGTATATAATCTCATCTTCCCTCTCAAGCTTAGATGATATACATTAGATGATAACCTTGATGAGGTTTCAATTGCATCTGAAATTGGTTGGTGCCCCATTATACTTCCTTAATGTAAATGCTGTAATCTAGGAGAATAATTTTTCTAATACGAAAATTCTCATTATCGTTAATTTTTTATATATATAATAAAGTGTCATTAAATCTCATTCCACCTAACTTGACACCCATCCAATCAGCTATATTATTACCATATGAAGATAATAAAACATAAAATGTCATATGAGTTGATATTATGATATTACACATTGCAGTAAGTCAAATCAAGATTGAGAAAGTAAAGATATTAGAAATCAAACATAATAAAACAACCTCAAAGCAACTAAGACTATAAGAAAGGACAATCTAACATAGGACACTTCAAACAAGGATACTTGGAAAATGTCATAGAAAGACAAGAAATGTCTAAGGGAAGGGAAATTTCTATTTTCATCTAATTACATGATTAAGTGTGAGATGCAAATAAGAGTGGAGGATAAGGACATGTGTAGTAGGCACTTTAAAATAATAAATACACCTAATGAAACCACATAATTAAATAAATGGTAAACGACAATAGGAATACATTTTTTTACCTCATGATACATCTCGCATTGGGAAGATTAAAAAAAATCAAAAAAATTAACTAAATTATAAATTTAGTTAAATTATTATAATTATTATTAATTATAAAAATAATTAAAGAATGATTTAGGCATATGTACATTTAAAAAACATGTAACAAGTTTAGATTCACTCCATGACTTTATAATACCACATGCCAAAAAAATTCATAACTCATGTTCATATGAAATTATTTTTAATCAAACAATTTAATTAAAAATATAGAAATGACATATCTATTTTTGAAATAAATTTCAACCATTTATTTATGATTACTACTAAGAATATTCTAGAATATTCCATGGAGATTAAATACCTACAATCCATATAATAATTATTGATAATTAAATTAAATTATGAAGCCTTAGTCTGAACTAAACATGCTTATTTGCATAATTAAAATATTTTATAGAGATTAAATCCCTACCATCCACCTAATAAACATTGATAATTAAATTATAATTCTGAAAATATTGTTCTCAAATATACATTTATATCGACGTAATAATAAATTAGTAAATATATACACAATATATAATTTTGTCTATATATATATATATATATATATATATCATTTTAAATAATAAAAAAATGCACTTGTAGCATGTGAAAGATTATATATCAACAATTATGAAATTAAGATTATAAGTTTTTTGGCTTCTCTTTATCAACTAGTGTTATAATGCTTTCTGTATACTTATGTGTGGGTGTGTAACAAGTTATCATTGTTTATTAGCCTCGAGGGTCAACTTAGTTGGTCGAGTCCTCATTGTTTAAAGCACCTTTATTATTTAGAGATCACTGATTCAATTCTCTAAACACTCTTGGGTCAAGCTCTATGGTTGAGCCGAAAGGAAGTGATCCCTTGGAGTGGATCCTCCTGTTAAAAATTTTCCATGGACATAGCGTTCATTGATCTCTGGAGTCTATAAACCACATATAAAGGAAGAAAAAAAGAAACAAAACATGTTAGCAATGCTTAATTTGCATGTACATTTAAATTCTTGCATGTTCTATACCTATTGATAAATTCTTCTATATGCAACATCTTAAACTTTATAAACATAATACTAAGGTTTATATACCCTATGTTTATAAACATCTACCTCATCTATATGTGTTTAAACATGTCCCTATTTGTGGCAACCAAATCCTTCTTATATAACTACATTTAAGTGCCCATCTTAACTTAAACCACCATCCTAGGTTCTAGGCATATAAATATAGTATTAAAAAAATAGTATTAAACCACCATCATAACAAGTTAATTCCTTGTTATGATTTGTTATAAACTTTACATATAATGTATTTTAATTTAAGTTAATAACAACATAGTTGATTAAACACAATTTATATTTAATTTAATATTTATAAATGCAAATACAATTTAACAAAAATGGCATGACCTCGATTATCCTTTTTATATCATTAAAAACATTTTAAACAACATTCATGATCTAAGAAGAAAATATAATAGATACATTATTTTTCACGATTATACAAACATAACCATGAAAACAAGATAATGAATTTTAAAGCTAGCATATATACTAGTAGTTGCCCCTAAAGGTGCAAGGATACATCGAAGGTATGGAAGATTGAGAAGATTATCTGGCCTAGATTTGTGAAGATTTTTCTTTCATAGTTGTGCTTGAATTTTCTTGCCAAGATTTTGAAAGATTTTTCTTCCATTTTTGTGCTTGAAGTAGCAAGTTTATCTTGTGGTTATGCAGATTGAGAAGATCATCTAGCCTAGATTTGGGAAGATTTGTCTTTCATAGTTGTGCTTGAAATATCCAATGGTTTCTAAAATCGGGTGTCTACATCATGAAATATAAGGTAGTGGGCTGTCACAAATTGTCATTTCCTTCCTACAATCTTTCACCGTAGACAATTCCCTACAAATAGGATTAGGTCACAAAGTTACGAGATTTATGGTATTCTTTTATTTAATCAGAAGGATGGGTGTCCTTCAAATTAAATACAAGAGTCTAAGATGGGTGTATTTCTACTAATTTTGTTGCATTTTTGGCCCCTTGAAGTGGAATATCTATGCATCCATTTTCTATTGGAGTTTTCCTTAACCATTTTCTGTAATTTCATTTATACATTAGCATAAAAAATCTATGATTGCTAGGAGTTAATAAATTTCAAGACAATTAAAAATGTGAAATATATATATATATATCTATTTTTTTTTTTTTTTTAATTTCTAAAATATTTTTTAAAAATTAAATTTGAAACTAAATATAAATTATTAATTTTTATAGATTAACCAATACAAAAATCAACTTAATATTTAAATTTTATAAAATTAATTAAAATTAAAATTTTAAAATATTCAATTTAATATTTAAAATTTATAAAGTTAGTAAAAAAATTTGTTTATACCATGGATGTGAAAATTCAATGACATCTTAATCCTGAACTTCTGAGTTTTCAGATGCCATTGAATCTTCACATCCATGGTATAAAAAAATCAAAACTCAGAAGTTCAGGATTAAGATGTCATTGAATTTTCACATCCATGGTATAAACAAATCAAAACTCAGAAGTTCAGGATTAAGATGCCATTGAATCTTCACATCCATGATATAAAAAAAATCAAAACTCAGAAGTTCAGGATTAAGATGTCATCGAATCTTCACATCCATGGTATAAACAAATAAAAACTCAGAAGTTCAACATCAACCATTGAAATTTTCAAATCCTTGGTATAAAAACACACACAGCGTACTCACCATAGAAGCGTGTAACTTGCATTACAATTCCATATGGCTAAAGAACAACAACATTCTTGTAAATATTATATACATATCCATCACAATTATTTCTATATGATGCATATAGCACAACATGAATAAAAAATCTGTGATTTTGATCTCTTTAGATCAGCCCTTGCTAATAAAGGCATCCACTTTAGTGTTCATGCTTCTGGACAGAAATTTCATGCAGATGGGAGGATTGACTTTAGCTAGAGCCAGAAATGAGGCCGGAAGAGTCCAAATGCCATGTCCACATATGAGACCAGAAGCCACTGCAGGAACCATTATGCTAGCGTCTTTGCGGTTGATCTTCTGCCAAACGAATATAATGGCCGTCCCCACGCACATATCGATGCCAAAATAACCTCCAAGATAGAAAGGTATAGCCATGGTCGTTGGCAGGGGAACATACTGAGACACTTTTTTGGGTACACGGTCTCTTATCAAATTGATCACAATGGTTGTTGCAAACAAACAATAACAGAGAGTGAGGTAGTGCTTAGGAAGGGTACCAAAGCCCTCTACTCCTAGAATGGCCATTTCTGAAAATCAGTGCATAGGGGGCTGGATATTCTCCATTTTGATCTCCCAAATTGAAGGCCTTGTAGAATATCCAGAATGTACAGGGTGCTATTATGCATCCCACGACAGTCCCAATCACTTGACTCACAAACATAGATCTTGGGGATGATAAGGTCAGGTATCCAGTCTTGAAATCTTGCATCAGATCTGAAGCAGTGGACACTATAGACATCATCACTCCACAGGCATCCATTCCTGCTATTACACCACCATCTTCCTTCCCTGCCCATGCTCCAAATATAAATATGGTAATTTCCCATAAGTTGAGGCCAAGCTCCAATCTGTGGGCCTAGACCCATATGCATTACAAAATGCCAACACTGGTGCCACTATATATGCTACCAGTACAAAGTACCATTTCATAGGACGAAAAATCTATGGAATGACCCCTATGGATATAGCAGCAAGGGCTACATACCCTGCTGCAACCACCGAAAGGGGTATACCGTCCTTCATAAACATCTCGTTCCACCGCTGCTCATAATAGGGTACTGTTGCATCCACTGGTGCCTCGTTCCCATCACCGGTTACCACTGGAAGCTCTCTTTGAGACCTCTTCTTCTCTTGACTGTATATATTGGTCACAGTAATATAGAATATTTTGACGAAATTGTATAATCCATCACCCAATATGAGAGCAATAGACACAAAGACCTTGTAACCTTGGAGTCCATGCATACTTTTGTCATCTGTAGTGTACCAGTCTCCTTTGTGGTTATGTATGAGAGGCCACATAAGACCCCAAGAGATTAATGCGCCTAACAATATGGACAAATTCACCAAGTGGGGACAGATCATCCCAGCTCCTACATATGTCACACTGAAGTCGAAATAAAATCTTCATTTTACAGATTTAGGGTAAGTTTTCATAATCATCAAAATCTAGTTAGAATAGTTGTTAACAATTGTGGGGCTTTTGTTCAATTTCCCCCCAAATCTGAATTAGCTCTCATATTACATCTCTCAATTTAAATTTACAATAAAAAAATAGACAACCCAAATACATAATTTTGATCCCTAGCTTTTAATCCAAAAGTAGGAAACCACGTAAAGCCACAATCATCGCCAGATGTGAAAAACCACTAGAAAAATACCCAGAAAAAACTGAATGTAAAATATTTTCCAAGCGCTCTAACTTGCTTCCTGAAAAATTTAGGGGTAACACACTGTAAAATCAGAAATTTGTGTACAGGTGGAGTAAATAAACTACACTCATCTATTTCATACATAAATTTCTTTCCATTACAATAACATTACCTGGCTAGCTTGTCTCCCTGAGGAGTCTGGAATCCATTAATGAGAACCGATGTTGCTGTACCACTTGGATAGGTGAGCTTGTAGTCTATCACCATTATCTAAAATTTTCAGCTAAGAAACATTCAATATTTGAAAAGAAGCCAAAAATAAACAAATTCCTAAATCACCAACATCAAAATGATCCCAAATTTCCTTACCTTCCGAAGAGGCACCATAGCTAACAGTCCTAGAAAAATCACAATGAAAAGAAAACCAATAATCCAAATAAGACTTGGATCTTTGATATTCTTTGCAATATTCCCAGCTATATCTGTGCCTGCCTGTTGATAGATCTTTCTGCTCATACCAAAAATATATGACCCAAATCCCCCTGCCATCATACCCAATTTAGAAAACCAAAATCACATAATAATTCATCATAAAAGGTTTCATACTGACTCATACATACCGCTGAATGCAATCCCATAACAAGCCACCACACAAGTTTGAATCACAATATTCTCTTGTCTAGTGAATGGAGTCTTCAATAACCCAAAATTATCGAGGAATTTGGTCCATGTTTTGATGAAAAAGAAACCCAACAATCCGGCAGAAACATTGAGAGAAGGGATGATTCCGGTGGTGAGGTTCAATTTCATGACAATTATACAAAACATAATACCCAACAGCATGCTCAAAAAAATTCCTTCGAATGTGATCTGATCCCACCAGGGAGGCACCTTCTTGGTGTCAAAGATCTGCTCTATGCTCAGCCCTTTCTCTTCAATCTGACCCGGCATTCCATCCTGGTCTTGCCAAGCTTCGCCAGAGCTTAATTCTTCTCCGTTATTTGCATGATGAACTCGTTTCACAAGTCCTCCATTGTCTCGGCCATGGCCATGGCCCTCCTCTACTTCCAAGGATCTGCTTTCAGAGCTCAGCTGATCCATCTTGGCACCACAGAGCAGAGAATACAAAGAACCTATGAAGTCTTACTCATATTTATGTTCTCTCTCCTGTGTGAAACTAGCCATTCTTCTTGACTAACTAAGAGTTGAATTTTCTTGACTAACTAAAAGTTCAATTCCACAATGGCAATCTATGTTGACCAGAAGGGCCACCAACATGGAGAGGAATTGGGGATTCCAACGGATTTTATGGAGGGCACGTGATAAAGATTTTCATGTTCTTTGGATGCTAGAAAGGAAATATCCCAAGAAAAGGTTACTGAATCCTCTGTTTTTTGACAAGGTGCTTTGATTTCCAGGAAATTGTACCCATTCAACAGAGAAAGAGATGACAGCTCTTGGTGAGAGTAGGCTAAGAGCTCGTCTTCGAGATGCAGCTGCTCCAAAGCTTTTATCTCCCGGTAGAATTTTGCAGCTGAGCAAACAGGTAGCTTGCAAGACACCACCTATGAATGCTGGTACCAATGCCATATTTCTGAAGCCCAATGCGGCGTTGTTTAGATAAATGGTGGGCTCAGCAATGCTTGAGGGTTTTCTCAATCTCAGCGCTCTGTTTTCAATTCAACAGACAATAAATAAGACTGTTAATGCAGTTTAACCAGACACTACAACAAAAATATTTAACCGTTATTGTGGAAGCACCTATAAAAGTGTGGACATGTGTCACCTGCACTGCGGACAGAGAGCCAACACATAGGGGATGGGGATGTTAAGCACAGAGAGATGCCAAATCTTACCTATGCGATTCCAAACCTTACAACTGTTCCTCGAACGAACGGTGGAGAATAAAAATGTTGACAATGTTGGTGGCGAAGTGTTTCAAAGAGAAACACCTTCGGTGTAATTATTAGCACAAATACATTAGTAAATGTGGTTGATATACGCCAAAGGCTTATAAATATGATTATTATGAATATTATTATTAATTAATATTATTTCTATTGTTAATTAATATTATTATTTTTATTGTAAATTAAATTTAATAACATTATTAATTAGTAAATATTTAAAATTAGCTATTTATTTTTTATTTTTTATTAATTAATTATGGGTGAATTAATTATATAATCAATTGACTAATTCAATTAATGAATTAATTGATTCATTCATTATTAATTAATGAAATAAATAAATAAAATAATAATAATAATTATTATTATTATTATTATTTCATTCAGTAAATAATTCATTAATTAATTTATTATCATGCTTTACCATCAATGATTTTCATGCTTAGATAATCTTTGTCACAATATGATGTTGGACCACGGTTGATTTTCATACTGATAAAATATGTGGCACAATGTGACATTAGACCATCATTGACCATGGTTGACCATGATTCTAAACCCATGGGATTTATATTAAACCCTATGATTAATATTATAAACCTTATGAATAATATTATGCCCTAGGAATATGAGCCCTTAGATTAATAAACCTAAGGGATCGATATTATAAACCCTAGGGAATAGTAAACCGACAAGATTAATTCTAAAACCCCAAGGTATGATAAACCCAAGGGAGAAATATTAAATCCAAGGGATTAATATTATAAACGCAAGCTACATGAACCTTAAGATAAATATTATAAACCCTAAAATAAACATGGTTGACCATGGTTACCCATGGTTCATTTTCATATTGAGACAATATTTATCACAAAGCGACATTGGACCATGATTCATTTTCATATTGAGAAAATATTTGTCAAAACGTGGCATTGGACCATGGTTGACCATGATTATAAACCCTATAAATAATATTACACCCTAGGAAAATGAATCCTTAAATTAATAAAGCCAAAAGATTAATATTACTAACCCAACAGATCAATTCTAAAACCCGAAGAACCCAAGGGAATAACATTAAACCCAATGGATTAATATTATAAACCCAAGTTATATAAATCCTAAGATAAATATTATAAACCCAAGGTATTAATATTAAAACCCAAGCAATTATAAACCCAAGATATATAATCCTTAAGGTAAATACTCTAAACCCTAAAATAAACATGGCTGACCATGGTCGACCATGGTTGATTTTCATATTGACACAATATTTGTCACAATGCAACATTGGACTATGGTTGACCATGATTGATTTTTATATTGAGACAACCTTTTTCATAATGTGATGTTGGACAATTTTTGACCATGGTTGATTTTCATATTGAGACAATTTATGTCACAATGCGATGTTGGACCATGGTTGACCATGGATTACCATGATTTTCACTATGTGACGTTGGACCAAGAGACAATATTTGTCATAATGTGACCATGGTTTATTTTCATATTGAGACAATATTTGTCACAATGTGACATTGGAACATGGTTGACCATCATTGGTTTTCATATTGAGAAAATCCTTGTCACAATGCGACATTGGACCATGGTTGATTCCAATATTGAGACAATATTTGTCATAATGTGACATTGGACCATGGTTGACCATGGTTATAAACCCAAGGGATTTATATTAAACTCTAAGATTAATATTATAAACCTTATGAATAGTATTATACCCTAGCAATATGAACCCTTAGATTGATAAACCCAAGTGATTAATTCTAAAACCCCAAGTATTAAAAACCCAAGAGAATAATATTAAACCCAAGGGATTAATATTATAAACCCAAGGTATATAAACACTAAGATAAATATTATAAACCCAGGGGATTAATACTATAAACCCAAGGGATTAAAGCTATAAACCCAAGGGATTATAAACCCAAGGGAATAATATTAAACCCAAGGGATAAATATTATGAACCCAAGGTACAAAAACCCTAAGATAAATATTATAAACGCAAGGGAATAATAAACCCAAGTGATTAATACTAAAAACCAAAGGGATTATAAACCCAAGGGAATAATATTAAATTGAAGGGATAAATATTATAAACCCAAGGTATAAAATCCTAAGATAAATATTATAAACCCTAAGATAAATATTATAAAGCCAAGGTATAAAAAATGCAAGATAAATATTATAAACATGGTTGGCCATGGCTGACCACAACTGATTTTCATATTGAGACAATCTTTGTCATAATGCGAAATTGGACTATGTTTGACCATATTTGATTTTCATATTGAGACAACCTTTGTCACAATGCGATGTTGGATAATGGTTTACCATGGTTTATTTTCATGTTGAGACAATCTTTGTCACATTTTGACGTTGGACCATGGTTGTCACAATATGACGTTGCACTGAGAGACAATGTTTGTCACAATGTGACATTGGAACATGGTTGACCATGGTTGATTTTGATATTGAGGCAATCCTTGTCATAATGTGACATTGGACCATGGTTGACCATGATTTATTTTAATGTCGAGACAATTTTTGTCACAATGTTACATTGTACCATGGTTGACCATGGTTGATTTTCATATTGAGACAACTTTTGTCACATTGTGACATTGGACCATGGTTGACCATAGATGACCATGTTAGGACAATGTGACGTTGGACAAAGAGACAATTTTTGTCACAATGTGACCATGGTTATTAACATTGGTTGACCATGATTGAGTAGGGTTGATTTCAATATTGAGACAATCTTTTTTACAATGCGACATTGAAACATGGTTGACCATGGTTGATTTTCATATTGACACAATCCTTGTCACAATGCGACATTGGACCACAATTGACCATGGTTGACCATGTTTGATTTTAATGTCAAGACAATATTTTTCACAATGTGACATTTGACCATGCTTGACCATGATTGATTTTCATATTAGGACAATCTTTGTCACAATGCGACATTGGACCATGGTTGACCATGATTGGCTTTCATATTGAGAAAAACTTGTGATAAACCCTATGATAAATATTATAAACAAAGTTATATAAAATGTAAAATTTATCTTTTCACTTTTTATCTTTTCGTAAAATACAAGGAAAAAAAGTGTCCGGAAATACCTTATCTGCATGCTTTATCATTTTTCGAAAAGACATAAAAGAAAAAGCTTGAGTCCTCATTTTTTTTAGAAATGTAGATAACCACTGGAAATTAAAATTAAAGAACATTCCATGTAAAATAATTTCCATTTGGATCATGGATGGTCCAAAATATAAATTATTATGATTATGAGTGGTGGTGTTTGTAGTATTATCCTCAAAGGATGGATGAAAGAGTGTTTGATTATGATCATAGGTTATTATTCTAGAGTGATGTAACATAATGATCAAACTTCGTGGAGATGCAACACTTCCTGAGGTTGAAGCTGCCTCATGCGGGTGATCTCGACAATGTTGTGAGACCACTGGAATGTCCATCGAAAGAATGATGTGTTGAGCAAAGGCATGATGAGTGGAAGACAAGTTGATTTCCACCTAATTGTGAATTTCCATTAAATCGTTGTGGGGTTGGGGGGTTTGTGTTGGGGTACCCACTTTGGGGACTAATAACACATATCCTTAAACACTTACTTCACATATAAAAAATACATAACATCAAGCTTTCACTATGTCGAATAAATCTAATTAATTATAAATCAAAATGAATACTTTTATATATTAAATTTTGAACTAATTATTACATTATATTGTATAGTTTCATCCAAACCACATGTTGATATTTCATAAAGACATTGCATTGGATGTTAATTTGACGTCCATTTCCAAATGGATTTCTTATACCACATGTTTTAAAAATTATAAGGATTTTATCAAAATATTTATAACTTATATTGTGCTTTAATATTTATAACTTATATTGTGCTTTAGTTTAAAGTATATAATAATGTGTGAAGTTGTTAAATAAGTGTTAAAATGATTCGTTTTAAACATGTTGATTGAACTTAACTAAACCTAATTGATAATCAATTACATCTTTACATATAAAATAATAAAATTACAATTATTTTGCTTTAAATTAAACAACATGTTATTTGTAAAAATTAGATTTGAATTAAACAACATATTATCTTATTATCTGTAAAAATTGAATTTTAATGGAAAAGATGATTTTTTTTTTTCAAACGCCTTCACTAAATCTAATTGACAATCAATTATGTATTTATATAAAATAATATAATTACTTTTATATTGATTTAAATTCAACAACATACTACTAGTGTAAATTAGATTTGAATGAGAATGACAAAAAAAACTCATCCATTAAATTTAATTGATAGTCAATTACATATTTACATATTAAATAATATAATCACTGTAAATGAGAAAGAAAAAAATTAATCCTCTCAAATACCTAGATTAAGTTTAATTAATAGTCAATTACATATTTAATTCAATGAAAATTGAATTTGATAATTATTTCTCCTAGCCACTCTACCTTAACCTAATTAATAATTCATACTACTTCAAATTCAACTATATAAACCTAATTAATAAACAATTACATATTTATATATAATAAAACTTATTTACTTTCATATTACATATAGTGAGATTCTTATTTCTCAAGGAAGACAATAAACATGTTTATATTTATATATAATATAACTTAACTACTTTCATATTACTTAAAATTCAACTATTTACATATAGTGAGATGCTTATTGCTCAAGGAAGACAATAAGCATGTTTATATGTATGTTATAAATGCAAAATCTAAATGTGTTGAATAAAGCAAATCTTGATATAGTTTATTGTTATATGTTTGTTTTTTGAGTTTGATGATCGGTGGAATATCTATTCAAAATACAAGATGAAGAATACTCGTATATAATTCATATTTCAAAAATTAAGACAATATAAATAACTATAAAAATCTCCTTTCTCATATTACAAGACTTTTCTTATTTAAAAACCAAATCTCTACAAGATTTCAGTCAACTTCAAGTTGGCATCACACTGTTAAATCACTCTCTTTCTGATGATCTGAATATCGATCCATGTGATCTGCCATTGATCCATTCTTTTGATCTTCAATAATTGTTCACAATGATCTCCTTGTGCGATCTATGATTTATTAGTCACTGCCCATGCTACATGGATTTGTTAATTTGATGACATTGAGATATGGTGGGTGTTGTGATTCTGGTTACCAGTACCTAAGCCGGAGAAGCTCCAAAGTTGAAAAAGGGATAACTGTGCTTTGGAGAAACGAACATTCCACTGAAATGACCATAACCCAACCCAGCAGCCAAGCCAAAAAGAAAAAATCATCAAGTTTTCATCAACATGCACAAGTCTCTGTTCAATAAATATAATTGTTTATGCATATGAGAAAACAAAAGAAATGTTAAACAACATGGGGAATGGCACTAAACAAGGGTTTATTGCTGATCACCAAGCTTTCTCAAAATAGATTGTTATTATTCTAAAAAAACAGGTGGAAAAGTTTCTCAGATTGGTGGCACCATATAATTTTCTATTTAGAGGAACATTATTTAGGAGAACATTGCTTTGGTTAATTTATTTCAAAAACATATAAAAAGTGTTTGAAATATAATTGATTTTATAATTACGCTGTAAGGCGTTATTATTTGAAAACAAATTAAGTAGCTGCCCATGTGTACTATTGTTGACTGTCAGATGTCTTGTTAGACGATTGAAGAATGCTGAGCCATAGATATAAAACAGTTAAAAAAACAAAAAATAACTACAAACCTTAATATGCAATATCCAACATTAATCAGCTACAGTCATCCTTCTCTGGGTAATAGCCACATTTGCTGTAGAGAAGGGGCAGCTGGAAGAATGAGGAGGGAGACCTGCAGCCACAGCTGGAATGACCAGCAAGATTGGTAGTTATTAGTTAGATCTAGTAGTTTTCAGATTTGGTTTTAAATGTCTTTCTTTCATTCATTGTTGATCTATCTCATCTGCTGATGTCTGTTCCAGTGAAGAACTGAAGAAATTTGCGTCTGAGTGTTGCTGCTGAGGACTTCCACTGACTGAAGTGCCATATCTCTTCTGCTACGTTTGTTCTAGTGAGAAGACCGTCCTGCTGCTATGTTTATATTTTTTTCCCTTGCAACACTGATTATGTAATCCCCTTGCTACAAAGATTTTGAAGTTCTGAATATGCAAGAGAAAGTCAGAAAGATTTTGACCTGACTTGCTCCAAACCCCTTTTTAAAGTGTGCTAGGGATTCCACAGAAGATATCCACAGTTCAGTGCTGTTCTTTTAGGTGTTATCTTAAAATTTGCTTTGAAAGGATCAACGGGTTACTTCCATGTATGTGACTTCATTAGCCTTCAAAGCTTCAAATCTGCTGGAGAACACTGCTGGAAGGAAAATTCGTTTGCTTCCAGTGTAATCCTCTTAACATTGACTTTGTATACCTCTTTAACACTCCTCTTTACCACTTGTCAAGGGGTCTGCAAATGCCGACTATTCATTCATTTTCAAGACTGTCCTGCTACTCTGTTTATACTGTTTTCCCTTGCAACACTGATTATGTAATCCCCTTGCTACAAAGATTTTGAAATTCTGAATATACAAGAGAAATTCAGAAAGATTTTGACCTGACTTACTCCAAACCCCTTTTTTAAGTGTGCTGAGGATTCCACAGATGATATCCTCAGTTCGGTGCTGTTCGTTTAGGTGTTATCTTAAAATCTGCTTTGAAAGGATCAGCAAGTTACTTCCATGTATGTGACTTCATTAGCCTTCAAAGCTTCAAATCTGCTGGAGAACACTTCTGGAAGGAAAATTCGTTTGCTACCGGTGTAATCCTCTTAACATTGACTGTTTATACCTCTTTAACACTCCTCTTTGCCACTTGTCAAGGGGTCTGCAAATGTCGGCTGTTCATTCATTTTCAAGACCGTCCTGCTGCTCTGTTTATACTGTTTTCCCTTGCAACACTGATTATTTAATCCCCTTGCTACAAAGATTTTGAAGTTCTGAATATGCAAGAGAAAGTAAAAAAGATTTTGACCTGACTTGCTCCAAACCCCTTTTTTAAGTGTGCTGGGGATTCCACAGATGATTTCCTCAGTTCGGTGCTGTTCGTTTAGGTGTTATCTTAAAATCTGCTTTAAAAGGATCAACGGGTTACTTCCATGTATGTGACAACACTGATCTCTTCTCTTGGTTTCCTGCTTTCGTCTTCATTTTTCCTTGAAGGCAATTTGTACATGTACATGGGTCCTATAGTTTGGGTTCACCCACTATTACTATTCTACAACGTTTACATTGTTTTAGCATCTTTGTTGACATCGTCTTAGCATCTTAGTATTTAGCTACATTTTCAGTCCCTAGGGTTCTTTCTACCCTGGTTCTTTTCTATTCTGTTAAGTTGTAGTGTCAAGTCTTAATGAATTTGGATAGAATGTGGTCTGGGTCATTGTTCAAAGAAAAACAGGCCCATTGAGAAGAGTGTAATTCAAAATCAAACATATTTGGTGATATTATTTTGTGTTGAGTTTATGCTGTGAAGTTAAGCAGTATGTGTAATACTAAACATTCAGACTACTAGAAATACCCCTTTTTGCATTTGGACATTTTTGTTAGGTAGAGACTGCACTATCATGAATTCAATGTGTGCCAAAAAATAATTATTAAAAATGTACATGAAGCCCTTTGGCTTACCTGGGATAGTCTTTAAGCGGCATTTACAGTGGTCATAAATTTGATCTCAAAAGCTTTCTCTCAATTCCTTACCCATTCCACTATATTTTGTGGTAATTCCTTCGATGGTCATAAATCAATCTGTAACTTCCATGTGCACAACCACAGTGGGTTAACCATTGAGTGACTGTGCAGCCAATAGTGAAACCTGGGAAGCCATGAAAACCGTCAATAAGTTTCACTGTCCGATGCTTTCTGACAATTCTATAAACGACCCTGGATATTGAATACTTGTAAAGTTTTGTTTTCCCCTCTTGTTATCTTTGGCTGTGACAATATCAATGTGTAATGTATGAGTTTTGCACCATTTGAAAATAGAACATCTTCTTAACAAATATTAGTGCATTTTAGTTTGTACATCATCCAATCAGAGATGCCCCTTTGTTCCCACCAATCCTAACATTTCAGACTTGGCAGCTCCCTTCTTCCAGATTTCTATTTCACATTAAATGTTGCGTCTCAGATTTATTGCTGAGACCTAACTCTTCATACCCTCTAGTATTAAAGGTTGGTGGATAAATGCCATAGTATGTGACAGATCACTGGTGCTGTAATCATTTTTGGAGTTCGCTGTGACAATGGGCAGAGATTATATTGAATTTCTTGCTTCATCTGAGAACATGTTCAATCAAACCTGAGCACAGAAATGGTAAAGACTAGGTATAGATAGGATGTGGAAGACATGTAGGAAGCTTAAATTTATTTGACATGGGAAATGTTTTGCATTTCAGAGAAAAAAAACAATCTAAGACAACCATTAAGATAAAGTGCAAGCTATGCTTACTCCAACAAAAATATATCGTGATCGGAAATTACAGCAATAGGTTAAACACCTATTATTTAACGATAATTTAAATCTACTCACATATTAATCCCAATCAAACCTGAGCACAGAAATGGTAAAGACTAGGTACAGATAGGATGTGGAAGACATGTAGGAAGCTTAAATTTATTTGACATGGGAAATGTTTTGCATGTCAGAGAAAAAAAAAATCTAAGACAACCATTATGATAAAGGGAAAGCTATGCTTACTCCAACAAAAATATATCGTGATCGACAATTACAACAATAGGTTAAACACCTATTATTTAACGGTAATTTCAATCTACTCACATATTAATCCTCAAATTCATGTACATGTTTGAGCACAACTCTACATCATGCGGATATACATCATGAGCACAACCCTTCAAGGAAAACTGGTATTTACTGAATTGGATATCAAGATTGTAGGCTCCATTTTATGATTTCACCATCAAATTCCAACCACTCATATGCAAGGTGTGCAGGATAGGAAAATCGTGTGATTTCACATGGATGGTCGACTACATGGACTATACAAGGTTTATTGAATGTAGCACCATGTGTTACAGAACCTGTGCCTGAAAACTCTTTAGAAAACAGAGTTAGAAAAGCTGCCATTGATGAAGTTTGTAATGAGGTCCTTACCTTACCATCAATTGATGAACTCTTGCAAACAAACTATAATCCAAATCAGTTCACTTTAGGAAAAATGAATTAATGTAACAATGGGCACAGTGGTTAGTCTATTCCTATTCCAGCAACTCTTTAGAAAACAGAGTTTGTGGTTTTCATCGATTGTTGAACTCTTGCAAATTGCAGATTTGAAAAAGGAAAAAACATGAGCCTTGATCCTAGAATATTTTTTTGAAAAACTTACGAATCATCTACATGTTATCACCTGAGGAGTTTGTACTATTTTGATTGAATTGTGCATTGTCCATAAATTCACCATATGTCATCTTCTGGTTCAACCAGTAAATGGGTCGGTGGCATGGGACTGCCAAATTATGGCAAGTGTCAATCACCTCTTAATGGATAGTAGAATTCTTAATATGTTTGTAAATTCTTTTCTATTTGTGTAGGTCCCAATCCACACTGTTCCCTACTGCTATTGTTGTTGGCTGTTAATAAAATACAACCAAGACTGTCAAATGGTCTTTTGTAGGTTAGAAAGTGTGATATTGTATCCGGTGGGAGTTGAAAAATAGAACATCACTGTCAGGTTTTTTTACATAAACGCCTTAAGGATAAACAGACCATAGCTTTACAAGATAATAATAATAATATTAACTGGCATTTCTTTTCATAAATTCTAAATATAAAAAATTGGATCTCTGAAAATCTACCAGAGCAAGGACTTAGTACCATAAATACAACTATAAATATGGATTGGATACCACTCCAGCAGGGTGCCAGGAAAAAAAAATCAAGAGTGCATTGGTATTCTCTGGGTCGGATACCAATACTGCAAGGTACTAGAAAATGCAAAGGCTTTAAATGTAGAATACTGAATCTCTGAAAATCTGCGAAAGGAAGGACTTAATAATGCTATCATTACAATTATAAAGATGGTTTGTATACCAAAATTGCAAGTTACTAGGAAAATGGAAGGGTATATTGGTATTTACTGAATTGGATATCAAGATTGTAGGGTAAAGGCAACAAATAACCAGCAAGTAATGTAACAATGAGTAAGGACCAGGTTTGTGTCTCTTTTGTAGGTGAAAACTGAAATACGTTGTATAAGGCTTCCATTGTAAACTTGCCCATTTGACCTTGAATACACTTATTGGCTGAATGCATCCTTAAGTGATAATATGCTTCATCAAAATAACCTTTTAATCTCTAAGGGATTTTCATACAAAGGACATATGTTTGCTACATGTATGCTCGAATTTACATTCTGAGTTCTTCTCTGAAGTCTCATTTCTGCCATTCCAACAACTAGACGATTTCACTGTACATTAGTACAATTTCTTTCCTTCTTTCCCCTAAAGCATTTTGAGCAATGGTTTATCATGCCTGCTATGAGTTATCGGGTGAACAGGCTTAGGATTCATAAAATTAAAATTCAGAAGTCACAGCTACAAGTACTGATGAAAATGGATAGAATGTGGTCTGGGTCATTCTTCAAAGCAAAATAGGCCCATTGAGAAGAGTGTAATTCAAAATCAAACATATTTGGTGATATTATTTTGTGTTGATTTTATGCTGTGAAGTTAAGCAGTATGTGTAATACTAAACATTTAGACTACTAGCAATACCCCTTTGTGCATTTTGACATTTTTGTTAGGTAGAGACTGCACTATCATGAATTCAATGTGTGCCAAAAAAGAATTATTAAAAATGTGCATGAAGCCCTTTGGCTTACCTGGGATAGTCTTTAAGGGGCATTTACAATGGTCATAAATTCGATCTAAAAAGCTCTCTCTCAATTTCTTACCCATTCCACTATATTTTGTGGTAATGCCTTTGATGGTCATAAATCAGTCTGTAATTTCCATGTGCACAACCACAGTGGGTTAACCATTGAGTGACTGTGCAGCCAACAGTGAAACCTGGGAAGCCCTGAAAACTGTCAATAAGTTTCACTGTTCGGTGCTTTCTGACAATTCTATAAACTGCCCTGGATATTGAATACTTGTAAAGTTTTGTTTTCCCCTCTTGTTATCTTTGGCTGTGACAATATCAATGTGTAATGTATGAGTTTTGACCATTTGAAAATAGAACATCTTCTTGACAAATTTTAGTGCACTTTAATTTGTACATCATCCAATCAGAGATGCCCCTTTGTTCCCACCAATCCTAACATTTCAGACTTGGCAGCTCCCTTCTTCCAGATTTCTATTTCACATTAAATGTTGCGTCTCAGATTTATTGCTGAGACCTAACTCTTCATACCCTCTAGTATTAAAGGTTGGTGGATAAATGCCATAGTATGTGACAGATCACTGGTGCTGTAATCATTTTTGGAGTTCACTGTGACAATGGGCAGAGATTATATTGAATTTATTGCTTCATCTGAGAACATGTTCAATCAAACCTGAGCACAGAAATGGTAAAGACTAGGTATAGATAGGATGTGGAAGACATGTAGGAAGCTTAAATTTATTTGACATGGGAAATGTTTTGCATGTCAGAGAAAAAAAACAATCTAAGACAACCATTAAGATAAAGAGCAAGCTATGCTTACTCCAACAAAAATATATCATGATCGGCAATTACAACAATAGGTTAAACACCTATTATTTAACGGTAATTTCAATCTACTCACATATTAATCCCAATCAAACCTAAGCACAGAAATGGTAAAGACTAGGTATAGATAGGATGTGGAAGACATGCAGGAAGGTTAAATTTATTTGACATGGGAAATGTTTTGCATGTTAGAGAAAAAAAACAATCTAAGACAGCCATTAAGATAAAGGGCAAGCTATGCTTACTCCAACAAAAATATATCGTGATCGAAAATTATAGCAATAGGTTAAACACCTATTATTTAACGGTAATTTCAATCTACTCACATATTAATCCTCAACTTCATGTACATGTTTGAGCACAACTCTACATCATGCGGATATACATCATGAGCACAACTCTTCAAGGAAAACTGGTATTTACTGAATTGGATATCAAGATTTTAGGGTAAAGGAAACAAATAACCAGCTTGCTCATGAGCCATAAATGTATGGAGTTGTATATGTTTGCTATTGGATAACTGTCCTGCCAAAATCTAAAAGATACTCAAATACTCTACAATATTGATATCCAGTAATTGCAGTGTCGACCATTACCATCTCAATATCTAAAGTATTAGATAAGGTTGGTGTGTAATTTGATTGACCAACAACGATCTTGAAGCAAGCACCAGTATAAGTTTCTCAATCCCATACCAAATGGAGAGTAGAATGCTTAATATGTTTGTAAATGCTTTTCTGTTTGTGTAGGTCCCAATCCACGTTGTTCCCTATTGCTATTGTTATTGGCTGTTAATAAAATACAATCAAGATTGTCAAATGGTCTTTTGTAGGTTATAAAGTATGCTCTTGCAACTCCATTTTTGGATTTCCCCATCAAATTCCAACCACTCATATGCAAGGTGTGCATGATAGGAAAATCGTGTGATTTCACATGGATGGTCAACTACATGGACTATACAAGGTTTATTGAATGTAACACCATGTGTTACAGAACCTGTGCCTGAAAACTCTTTAGAAAATAGAGTTAGAAAAGCTGCCATTGATGAAGTTTGTAATGAGGTCCTTACCTTACCATCAATTGATGAACTCTTGCAAACAAAATATAATCCAAATCAGTCCACTTTAGGAAAAATGAAGTAATGTAACAATGGACATAGTGGTCAGTCTATTCCTGTTCAAGAAACTATTTAGAAAAAAGAGTTTGTGGTTTTCATCAATTGTTGAACTCTTGCAAATTGCAGATTTGAAAAAGGAAAAAACATGATCCTTGCTCCTAGAATATAATTTTTTGAAAAACTTAAGAATCATCTACATGTTATCACTTGAGGAGTTTGTACTATTTTGATTGAATTGTGCATTGTCCATAAATTCACCATCTGTCATCTTTTGGTTCAACCAGTAAATGGGTTGGTGGCATGGGACTGCCAAATTATGGCAAGTGTCAATCACCTCTTAATGGAGAGTAGAATGCTTAATATGTTTGTAAATGCTTTTCTGTTTGTGTAGGTCCCAATCCACATTCTCTCCTACTGCTATTGTTGTTGGTTGTTAATAAAATACAACCAAGACTGTCAAATGGTCTTTTGTAGGTTAGAAAGTGTGATATTGTATCCGGTGGGAGTTGAAAAACAGAACATCACTGTTAGGTTTTTTTACATAAACGCCTTAAGGATAAACAGACCATAGCTTCACAAGATAATAATAATAATATTAATTGGCATTGCTTTTAATAAATTCTAAATATAAAAAATTGGATCTCTGAAAATCTACTAGATCAAGGACTTAGTACCATAAATACAACTATAAATACGGATTGGATACCAGTCCAGTTGGGTGCCAGGAAAAAAAAATCAAGAGTGCATTGGTATTCTCTGGGTCGGATACCAATACTGCAAGGTACTAGAAAATGCAAAGGCTTTAAATGTAGAATACTGAATCTCTGAAAATCTGCGAAAATAAGGACTTAATAATGCTATCATTACAATTATAAAGATGGTTTGTATACCAAAATTGTAGGTTACTAGGAAAATGGAAGGGTATATTGGTCTTTACTGAGTTGGATATCAAGATTGTAGGGTAAAGGAAACAAATAACCAGAAAGTAATGTAACAATGAGTAAGGACCAGGTTTGTGTCTCTTTTGTAGGTGAAAACTGAAATACGTTGTATAAGGCTTCCATTGTAAACTTGCCCATTCGGCCTTGAATACACTTATTGGCTGAATGCATCCTTAAGTGATAATATGCTTCATCAAAATAACCTTTTAATCTCTAAGGGTTTTTCATACAGAGGACATATGTTTGCTACATGTATGCTCGAATTTACATTATGAGTTCTTCTCTAAAGTCTCATTTCTGCCATTCCAACAACTAGAAGATTTCACTGTACATTATTACAATTTCTTTCCTTCTTTCCCCTAAAGCATTTTGAGCAATGGTTTATCATGCCTGCTATGAGTTATCAGGTGAACAGGCTTAGGATTCATAAAATTCAAATTCAGAAGTCACAACTACAAGTACTGATGACAATGGATAGAATGTGGTCTGGGTCATTGTTCAAAGCAAAATAGGCCCATTGAGAAGAGTGTAATTCAAAATCAAACATATCTGGTGATATTAGTTTGTGTTGATTTTATGCTGTGAAGTTAAGCATTATGTGTAATACTAAACATTTAGACTACTAGCAATACCCCTTTTTGCATTTTGACATTTTTGTTAGGTAGAGACTGCACTATCATGAATTCAATGTGTGCCAAAAAATAATTATTAAAAATTTGCATGAAGCCCTTTGGCTTACCTGGGATAGTCTTTAAGGGGCATTTACAGAGGTCATAAATTCGATCTAAAAAGCTCTCTCTCAATTGCTTACCCATTCCACTATATTTTGTGGTAATGCCTTTGATGGTCATAAATCAGTCTGTAACTTCCATGCGCACAACCACAATGGGCTAACCTTTGAGTGACTGTGCAGCCAACAGTGAAACCTGGGAAGCCTTGAAAACTGTCAATAAGTTTTACTGTCCGGTGCTTTCTGACAATTCTATAAACTTCCCTGGATATTGAATACTTGTAAAGTTTTGTTTTCGCCTCTTGTTATCTTTGGCTGTGACAATATCAATGTGTAATGTATGAGTTTTGCACCATTTGCAAATAGAACATCTTCTTGACAAATTTTAGTGCACTTTAATTTGTACATCATCCAATTAGAGATGCCCCTTTGTTCCCACCAATCCTAACATTTCAGACTTGGTAGCTCCCTTCTTCCATATTTCTATTTCACATTAAATGTTGCGTCTCAGATTTATTGCTGAGACCTAACTCTTCATACCCTCTAGTATTAAAGGTTGGTGGATAAATGCCATAGTAAGTGACATATCACTGGTGCTGTAATCATTTTTGGAGTTCACTATGACAATGGGCAGAGATTATATTGAATTTCTTGCTTCATCTGAGAACATATTCAATCAAACCTGAGCACAGAAATGGTAAAGACTAGGTATATATAGGATGTGGAAGACATGTAGGAAGCTTAAATTTATTTGACATGGGAAATGTTTTGCATGTCAGAGAAAAAAAACAATCTAAGACAGCTATTAAGATAAAGGGCAAGCTATGCTTACTCCAAAAAAAATATACCTGTGCTTGAAAAATTTTTAGAAAACAGAGTTTGTGGTTCTTGACAAGTAGACTTTAGTTCCCTCCATTTCCAGTTAGAGCTATCCAGTTTAGGATACACATCAAGTTAATTAGAGTTGATCCCTTTCTACCATCTTCCTTACGGCGTTTCCTTTGCAACATTAGGTGCAATTTCTAGTTTAATATGAGGAGATATGTAATTGAGTTAACCAGTTTATTTTAAAATACAATTAAAATGTATTTTAAATAATAAAAATATAACATTAATGATCTTACTTTTATTGTGATTGTTATTCAGCTGAGAGAACAAAATTGTAATGGCCTAAATGTTTGTTTGTAGATATTTACATGTCTAATGAATTAAAACATAATGAAATGTTAAAAAATATAGAGTCATGGAGCACAAAGTTATAATGGTGTAAATGTTTGTTTGTAAACATTTACATGTCTAATGAATTAAAACATAATAAAATGTTAAAAAATATAGAGTCATGGAAATTTTGTAGCCTTTATAAATGAGTGTAAATAGTCAATTAATAATTAAAAGTTAAAAATAATAAAAATAATAAAATTTATTTTGTTATATTGTAACTTTATTTTTTTGAAATAAAAGAAATATACATATCATATTAAAATATATAACATATAAATTAAGATCCATTTAAGCATATTTAATATTAATTAATAAGCACATAAAAACTTAATACTTACTATATAATGTGAGATTCTTAACCATGGGGCTCACTTTACAATGGATATTATTGACTTGTAAATAGAATTTCTTACAATATGCACAAAAACCTTAACTCATTTCACAATAAAAATATTTTATTTAAATTTAATTTTATAACAATTTTAAATTAAATCTAAAAGAGAAAATATTATAATTATTTTTCAAATAGATTTAAACCATAGATACTATTTGAAATATTTTTCAATAGAGATTCCATAGAGATTAAATCAATTTTTTAATAAATTAAAAATATAATACTTTTATATACACATGTGGAATTTATATAATATAAATAATATTATTGAGAACCATCATAGATCCATCTTAACTAAGGATCTACCAGATAGAAATCAAACCTTTTGCAAACATTTCCTCAAGTTTTGCACTCAAAAAGAAGATTTCATATTTAGAGATTCAATCCCTCTCACTTTATAGATCTGGAATTAAGATGGATCTATGTTGGTTAATAATACAACCCAATATGAAAGAGTTGTGGAAAAAACATTTCACCTTTACTCTAGAAGCCATAAATAAAACATGTAGATGTGTATATTAAGTAATATAATTTTATAAGAGAGATAAAGTAATTAAAAAAACACTTATATTTGCCTTATAAATATTGCAATATAAGTCTTGAATAAGCTATTTTAATATATACATATACATGCGTATTCGTATCATAGTAAAATATTTCAATGTCCAAGAGGAAGAAATAACTAAAAGTAAAATAATTGAGTTATTTTCTAATAAGATGAAGATGTGTAATCTATTCAATTTTTAATAAAAAATTAATATGTGGCATTCAAAAAAATTAAAAATAATAAAAATATTTAGTATAGGTCATTAAAAATGGCATATATTTAAAAATATATTAATAATATAAAAACATTTTAATATGGAAAATGTGGTTCATAAATAAAATATATATGCCATATTAAATAAAAATTTCAATATCAAATATGCATATATGCATGTATTATATAAATACAATAAATTGTTATGGTTAAAATATTTTAAAAGGTTTCGAGTAGTCTCACTATTTTACGTTTTTGTCCCTTTTAAAAATATATTTTTAGCCAGTTTGTTGGGATTACAAATTTTAAGTTGTGTAGTCTGCTCAATCCATGTTCCTAAGGAGACTTTAAGGAATTGTGTCCATTTAAGCATTCAAAAATGCAATTTAAGCAATGAAAAATTACACGTGAAATCCATATTAACCATGGATATATCAAGTTCCTAGAGGGATTAAATCTGTTGAGGTGCAAACAATTTTCCAAGTTTTGTACTCTAAAAGTGGTCTATATATCAACAGATTTGATCCCTCTAAGAGCTTGGTAGAGAGATATTTACTAATTCTTTTTAAGGACGCAAATTTTGTTCTTTAATAGATGCATAATGGTTCAAATTTAGATTTAATGAATTTATTTTTATATGTGAACACTATAAAATAGATATCATAATAAAATAATCTTTTTCCTTTTGTATTAGACATGTCTTGAAATTGAATAAGAGGGTTCAAGGGAATTTCTAGTTGTGTATGATTTTTGGATGTGTGACACTTATTTTGTATTTAGTTTTGGAATTTACTTGCAATTTGTGACAATGCACATGAAGAAATAAGGTATTAAAATCATAGTTCATAAGTAGAGGACTAAAAAAGTTGTTTGGTAAGCATTGCCAAAATTATAAAGACAATAGTCTTTTAAAGCATTGAATTGTAAAATCTAAATGATAACGCATTGAATTTAATAATTAAAAAAGGAAAAATATCAAATAATTTTAAATCAAAAGGTACTTTTAAGACAAAAGTGAATTATAGCACTTGACCAACTTGAAATTGAATAAGGCTTGGTCAATTGAATCATGAAAATCAATCATTATAATCACAATTTACAATGAATGATCAGTAATATTTGACACCCTAAGATGACATAAAATTAAGCATTATGATATACAAGAAGCAAGTGCAAGTGACCAAGACAAATAAACATATAATCAAGTGAAAAATGGGTAAAGAAATCAATTGTTTGTAGAATGCATCTCAAGAAATCAAGGAAATAACATATTATATCAATGAATTGCATAATTTGCTTCTTGATCTTAAAGATCAAATAATAAAGGATCAATTAATTGAAGCACTTAAAATATAATTAAGATAAAGATAAGATAAAATTGAAGACATGTTTGATGCAACATCTACAACTAAAGTTGATGCAATTTGTGACACAAAGTATCATAAAAAAGACTAGTGCTTGTGATATATATGAACTCATATAAAAGGTCGATGTGAGTTGTAAAAGCGAAGAAGTAATAGAGAAGATTGATGCAACATATAATACGGAGGACCTCATCCAAAAGTGTGATGTGAATTGTAACACATATGAGATCATGAAAAAAGGAAATGTTCATTGTGATACAGAAAACCTAACGAATATGGAATAATGTATTCAATGAAGGAATGAACAAGGATTGAAGATGAGTCACAAGTACAAAATGATAGCAAAAACAATAGTTTTTTACAAACATCTTGTTTTGAGTTCAAAAAATTTTCTTCAAAGTTTGGATTTAAGAGCATTTCTTGGTTGATTTTACAATTTTGGGACGTGTAACCCAGCTTCACGTTTCCGCCCAAAAGACAATGTGAAGAAGAAAAAGAACAACTGAATGGTCTTTCTAGGATGTTTCTCGAGCCTTGGGAAGGGTTATCATTCAAGAAAAGTCGGCATGGATTGGGATGACAAAGGAAACAACTCGCATATTCCATATTACTCAAAACCAATTCAATTTGTGAGTGAAAGCTTTTTTTGGAAGATGTTCAGAATCTTGATAATAAGTGACAACATTGTAAAAGAGTTGGTTATATGGAGAGTTAAGGTTTTGATCTCCATCCTTGTCTTCATTATGGGAAGAAAAAATCTTCTTTCTGAAAATTTATCTAAAAAACAAAATCAAGTTAAGAAAAAAATCCATTATGGATAGTCAAATTCTAGGAGATGGAATCAATAGGTAAATATGATGCCAATAAGTCTCATTTCCTAGTCAAGATAGAGGTAAATATATAGAAAAATGAGAAATGAAAAAAAAAGGTTATCAAACATTTATTTTAGATGATTTTGGGCATGGCCGAAATCCAATTCTATATATTCTTTGAATTCAAAAATTAGTACTTTCCACATCTCATGGGTGGGGGAGCATAAGGATAAAAAGAAACTCCACTACACCTTTAGGGGAGGAGTAAAGAGATGAAGTAAATACAGTTAATGGTAAACCAAGAAAATAACTAAATGAAGTGAATATGGTTAATGTTTAACTAACAAAACCACCACATAAAGAATCCAAATATTACGCTTTGAAAAAAAAAATTCTAAAGCTCCATCTTGGATCCTTTCAACAAAATTTTGATCACCTTACACTTGGCAAGGGGGAAATGTAAAATAGGATATTCAAGCTTCAATAATAGAAGTCTTATTAGTAAATAAAAAACTCAATCATTATTTGTGAATTCTAGCATAACAATTGGTCCCCTCAAAATCAATGATAATCACAAAGAATGAGAATGTTGAGACACCATAGTAGTTCACTTCCAAATAATGGTGGTTTTTCATGCATACATCCATCAAAGCTTAGTTTAATAGTTTTATATTGAAGATGATACATGTTATTGGTACAATTATTCAAGCTTGCAATTGGGGTGGGGGGGGTAGAATGGGGGTCATAGAAAATTTTAGGGGCGAATTTTCGCCCATGGGCGAAAATAAAGGGTTTTAAATTTTTATTGGGCGATTTTTTTGTATCATAGTATGTTATTTCAAATCGCCCCAAATTTATTTTATAAAAAATTACATCTAGAGGTTATCCCACCTTATTTTAAGGGAGAGGTTAAAAAAAGTAAATTTATATTTCAAATCGCCCCAAATTTATTTTATAAAAAGATTAAGTCTGGAGGTTAGCCCACCTTATTTTAAGGGAGAGGGTAAAAAAAGTAAATTTATGTTTCAAATCGCCCCAAATTTATTTTATAAAAAAATTAGGTCTAGAGGTTAGCCCACCTTATTTTAAGGGAGAGGGGGAATTAAAGCCCTTGATAGCTCCAGATTTAAGATGGATCTAGGTAAAAATAAAAATCACACTATGTGAAAACAATTTTACTTGATCCAAAAAAAATAACATTAAGAGAAAAAAAAAATTCATGGTATTGACACATGGTATGAGAACCCATGGTATTTACCCATGGTATTCATGTGGAACATAACATATTTAAAGGGTATTATTAAACCAATCTAGATCCATCTTAACTTAGGATCTACCAAGCTGAGAGAGAGATATCAGATATCAAATAGCTTGTGACGCAAACCTATTTTCACTAAGTGAAAATAAATTCGAACCCTTTTGAGGTTTGGTGGATCCAAAGTTAAATTGGATTTACACTCGTCACATTTTGTAAACCTAGATGATGCTTCAGAAGTGGGCATGTTTTTTTATGTTATACATTCCTAGATGAGGCTTTAGAAGTGGGTATGTTTTTTATGTTATACATTTTATTTTAAAATATTGTTAGGAGCGGTAAACAATTTATTTACCCATAAAGATAGAGATTTAAAGATAATAGGGCAATTGACATTATGGATTGTGTGAATTTGAAGATGATGTAACAAATATTCTTGTAATTTTCTCAGAATGTTCGATTTCGTGAAATATTTTCCCTCCTCCATGGAATTCCTAATTCTGATATCTCTAGGGTAGACGTTTTTTTAACAAAATATTCTTGTAATTTTCTTAGAATGTTCGATTTCATGGAATAATTTCCCTCCTCCATGGAATTCCTGCAAGACGAGTCTCCTCCTTTAACTGAGCCTCATGAGTAGCAAACTCTTCTCTGGGAAAGGATTCATCTTAACTTCAGTAAGTTCAGCTGACCTTTACTTTCATTTGAATACCTTTATTGACAATATCTAATATCAACAAGTTAAATATCATTTTAGCAAAACCTTATTGAAATTTAAACTATATTATATTTTCTGAAAAATAAATCTAATTAAAAATGAAACTTTGAAAATTTATTTTTAGCAATGGCACGTTGTTTTTCACCCTAATCTCTTCAAAGTTTAACTGCATAGGGTTGTTTAAAAATGATATCATCATAAAAAATCTCTATGATAGGTAGGAGGACCCATCAAATTTAACCCCTGAAGCCACAGATTTTAAACCTTCACAATTTCAGAATAAGTCTAGGCGGTGTTATTAATTTTTTTTTACTTTATTCTTAGTTTATTTTAATTAAGTATGAAAACATTTTCTTTGAGAAGTAAGTAAATAATCTCTAATTATTTTATATTTTTATTAATTTTTATGAAAATTATGAAAACATTTCCTTAGAAAGTAAGGAAATAATGATTCTACATATGTATTTTTTTTATGAAAATTATGAAATGCAATTCTAGCTAATTTTTATTTCTTGAAATGTATCTTTAAATACATACAAAGCTAGATTCTACAATTCCAAAAAAATTACTAAAAACTAAAAAGTGATTTTTATCATAAATACTAAAAAAATAAAAATAAAAAAATTATGGGTTCTAATTAACACATGGGTTAATTTTAATTCAAATAAAATATAACCTCAATCCCACACATAAATTTATCTGAAAAATTGCAATATATATATATATATATATATATATATATATATATATATATATATATATATATATATATATATATATATATTTTAACCAATTCCATTAAAATTTGTAAGGAAAATATATAATACTTCTAACACATAATCTTAATCTTATAAAAAAACAAAATAATATAATTAGAAAAGAACACTGAGTTTCAAAAAACTAACCCTATTTGAGGTTTTCGCCACTTCTACCTAATTTGATAACCAACATGGGAAGGAATCCCACATTGTTCTTCCAATAAAAACATCCAATACCATTGTAAAGTATGTTACTATTAATTTTAGATATTATTAAATTAAGAAGTATGAATTTTTAAGGAATAATCTTCCAAATAAAACGTCATTCTTATCATTCATACAAACACATTATTAAATTTAAAAGAATTACTCGACAAACGTTTCAAGGGTGCATACAAAACTTCCCAGTTACTGCAGGATTAAACGTAGGCATAAACTTAGTAGCGAAGTTGTCGAGACACAAGAGATCTAAGTTATTAAAGAATCAAATGTAGGCATAAATTCAGTAATGTGGTTGTCGAGTTCCACAAGAGATCTATGATAATACATAATCTCTGAATAGCCGCATACTAAAGATTCATTGAATAAGGAAAAAATGAGATAGCTTTAATTATCTGAGTCTTCACCACCTTCCTTGTATATGAATATTTGTGGTACAAAGAGTGAGTTATCCATCACCTCCCTTTCTTTTTAGCGTTAGTGGCCTTAGGTTCCCATCTAGGTGCAGAGGGAACAATTCGAGAAATTCTCCCCTCTTTTCATATTCCGTTGAAATTGCTAGTCCCTGCTCATTCAATAAAATGTAACTTAAATTAGAATTTGAACAAAGTATTTGAGAACTTTGAAAACTAGAATATGAACAACGTATTTGAAAATCTTAAAAATTGGTTGCTGAATGGGGAAAATTCATGTGCATATATGTTTTAAATTAATAATAAAAGCGAAGGAATTTGGATGTAAATGTAATATCTGACAGCTGAAGAGGAAAAGTATGTAACAAAAGAAAATATTTGATTCAACTTTTAACACTGAAGACTCATTTCAATTCTTGAATAGGTTGGAAATCTAATAAAGAAGAACTAGCCTAGCCAATTATTTGACTTGCCTTTTCATTTTAATTGTAGTTTTCTCAATATTTTGGTAATCCGATAGATATGAATAAAGTTAATTTTTAATTGTTTAAATTTGTGCATATCCATCAAAATTTCGAGAACATTTCGAAACCTAAAATGAGTTATGCTCAAATCCTTTTGAAAACAACTTAGATCGCTTTCTTATGCATTTAACAAAATATTTCCCTATTAATATCCAAATCATAGAAATTGAGAATCGATAATCTACTTACTTGAGATAAAAATGTAGCTATATTGATCGAAGTCTCGCAGATAATGTTGCAGGTTGGGGTTGAACACAGACAATGCCACAAAATAAGAATTTTTTAGGAAAATAGTTAAAATTATTGAAAAATATAAACAAACAATGTAGAGTTTACCAGGGGTTGAAGGGGTGGAGGCTGGCCCCAGAGAGAGCTCTGTGATTTCCTTCTCATATTGAGAGGACTCCTGCATGGAAATTTGTTGTTCTTTCTATCTCTTGTTACAGTGAAAGTTTTGAAATCAATAAAAAACACTCTTTTCTTCCACATATATGTAGGGTTTGAGTAAAATCACAATATCCATGACCTCATCTGGAGTAGGGTTTGAGTAAATTCACAATATGAATTACATAGAATATGGCAAGGTTATCAAGATGTGTAAAGACCAATTTTGAGCAAAAGAATTTATTTGGTTCAACATCACATGCCTTTTGGGGTGCCTTTCCAATTAATTTTCCCTTGGGATGTGATAAGACATTTGTGGTAAAACATAATAAAAACATGCAAAAATATTTTCAATAGTGTATAACAAGAACCTAGAGCAACATTACCCATGATTTTTCTTTTCCAAAAAATGGAAAATTGTATATCATAGTTTTTAAATAAATATTTTTCTTATTATTTTGATGTTTTTATACATTGGTAACGAATCACTAATATTTTACAATGTTGTCTAATTTTTTAGAAGATTAAATAATAATTTTCAATGCTTTATAACCTAGTGAAAAATTCGCCAATATTTAAGAAAAATTTATAATTTAGTGAAAGATTAAAACGAAGTATATATATATATATATATATATATATATATATATATATATATATATATATATATATATATATATATATATATATATATATATATATATATATTAATGAAAAAATAACCTATACATTTTTCTATATACCATGGGGATTCGCCCATTTATTATAAATATAAATTTGGGGGATTTCTTAAAATTTTCCTTGGTGGGGGTGTTAAAATGTTAGTAATAAGTTTAGACAATCACAAAGTTCGAGACCATATTGATATGAGTTATAAGCCTTATCTTTTATGAGGTGTTTTTGTGATCCACTAATGAGTTGTCAATGAAATCTAGATCTAGAAATGTCATATTGATGCTCTATAAATTCATATAATGATAGCAATACAATGTGTTGAAAGTGATTTTAGGTATTTTGAACCAATATTTGTCTTATCTTACTTTGTGATAAATTGTTAACAATACCTCTACAGTTGTTTATACAAACAAAGACACAATCTCCACTAGTTATGCTACCCCTCAATTCCATCTTTACCAATTAAGTTTCCCCTCAACGTCATCTTCATGGATTACCCTACCCCTTAACTCAAAAAATTTACGTACACCACAACCTACAAATCCTAAAATCAAACCTCCAAACCCTCAAGTCCTCACAATGCACAAATCTCCTCTCAATTTTCTTCATCGATTCGTCTCATAGCTTCGCAACCATTTCCTTATTCCTAATGTAGTCAATGCTATAGAAAAATTAAGAAAAAACAAAACGAAACACAAACTCCCAATCTTTCAACCCCAAAATTATGAAAAAAAGTAGAAGTACAAACACCACAACCTTAAGATACATAATTAATAGTTCTTCTTTCTCTAAGGACATGAAACCAAACACATTTCACATTCATAAAATCTGCACTAAATATTATCTTTCCAATAACACCTTTAACCACAAAGAGTCATAAACAAGTTTCACTTAAAATAATATGTTTGTTAAAAGTGTATCTAATATAACAAAATGCGATAATAAAATATTGACTATTAAATCTTTAAAACTAATTGTTATTTTAAGCCATAAATCATTGAATGCCAAAAATTCAATTTCATGAACATACCGAAATTTCAATAAAACACACACATATATATTACAACTTTTCAATAAAACACACATATATATTAAAACATTTTTTTATAAAAAAGTTTACAAAATCCATATTTTTAATTAAAATATCTAAATATTAAAAAACTCATTTGTTAACCATAGTAATACATTAACCTAGAAAAAATTAACTTTATAACCTCTCAATTAATAATATACCTGGATCAAGTAACTTAAGCAATTGAATTAATACTTAAATTATCTTAAACACAACTTGTAATGCAATATTGTAATACAAAATATATTATCAATGTTCAAAAGCAATCACGTTTAAAAAGTACTATATGCATGCAATGATATATATGATATAAAGTTTTCATGATATGATTAGTGTTTTACCACTGGCATAATACTCTCCAAGACAACATTTTCAGTTTGCATATATAATACTCTCCATGATAACATTTTAAAAGTATTATATGCATGCAATAATATATATGATATAAAGTTTTCATGATATGATTAGTGTTTTACCATTTGCATATATAATACTATCCAAGACAACATTTTCCATTTGCATATATAATACTTTCCATGATAACATTTTCTTCCATATATATCATATAAAGATTTTTCATGATATGATTAGTGTTTTAGCATTTGCATATATAATACTCTCCAAGACAACATTTTCTTCCATGGTATTAGGTTGTATTTATTTGGCCAGTTTTGAGACAGGAAAAGTCAAATTTAATGAAAGCATCCGAGACACAATCAACCACCACTACGGATAAAGCCCACTTTCCAATCTTTTTAAATAGTCGAGCCCATACACAATTATAAGAAATATATAATTATCCATAATTGATACTTGGGTAGATATATTTTCCCTCTTATTATCCATATATGTATCCACCAACTATATATGCCTTTGATTATTGGAGTAGTATTCACATAGTCATGGTGTCCACTCACTAACAACAACCACATGGCATATAGAGACATGGACGCATGTTATCTTGGACTATATGCTACTCCAAGAATATGGAGACATGGACACATGTTATCTTGGACTATATGCTATTCCAATAATTTTTTAAGACATTTAAATTATTGACATCCTCAATAAGATTAGGGATCTATAACTACCTATGGCCAATCATTACCATCCAATGCCCACTTTATTTCTAATTCCCTACCTCCGTGCTGACACACTTTCACCTATACTTGCTTCCTTCCTGCAATATGCTTTAACTTTGTACTTAGTGAGATGCTTTTTATATGAACTTTATATTTCAAAATCGATTTTGAATCAGCGAAATTTTATTAAAGATAATTTGTTTTGGGATTGGTTTTTATTTTTTTATAGTGTATTTTATTTATGGTAAATGTAATTAATAATATTTTAATTAAATTTTTTTGATTAAAATTAGTATAGATTTATTTAAATTATGAATTTAGAAAGGATTAAAAATTTTGAGGTATAATTTTTTTCAAATAAAATTTGAATAAAAAAATTGTAATATATATGTAGATTATTTTTTATTGTTTAAATTGCATTTTGTATACATAATTCAATTTCTTGAAAAAAAAATTGGTCACTTGGTTTGTATAGGTTATATAACATAAAACTTGTAATTTAAACAAAATTTTGTTGGATTTCGTAAAAAATTGACAAAAAATATACTTGAAAATGGGCCAAAATGTAGAATAGTGAGACTAAAAATGTTTCAACCATAAGATCTTATTTTTTTCAATTGTTGCTATATAATATATACATATTTAGTTTTTTGTCTAACCATATACATACCCACACATATATATTGAGTTGGCATTGAAATCTTTTATTTAACATGGTCATTGAAATATTTTATGTATGACCCATTGATTTTTTATATCAATAGTGATATTTTTTATATGCGACATATTAATTTTATATTAAAAATTGAATGAATTGTACATTGATTTTTTTTTCATTTCAATTACCTTATTTTGACACTGAAATATTTTATTATAGAAAATATTAAAATATAATTTTTTTTACCTATGTATACATTTTTTTTGTAAATTAAAACAATTTATTGGTCAATTTTTCTTCAAAACCAGAGTACAATGTTGTTTCTTTATTCCACATGGTGATATTTTCACTGTCTTAAGGGAACCAAAGAGAATCATCCCACTATCTTCCTCAAAGAAACCTTAAAAGAACCCAAAACCAGACATTATGGTAAAGACGAGACAATACAAAACATGAAAAATGACCAGGTATGCTAACAATCTTGCAGATCATTAAGAATCATAAGAAGAGATAGGGGTTGGGTTAAGTGCAGTTGAACCGGGAGGAGAAGGTGTATCAAATTCATATTGAAGATTCCCTTCATCATAAGCCAACCTTGCGTCGAGCCTATCCATGAAAAAATGTTGATTTCTTAGCATTCTCTTAATACCCTCCAAAGAAGAAAATACATTGTATCTCTCAACTTGTTTATCCTTTAGTTCTATGTCAAGCAGGATCTTCATCTTCTAGTGTAATACAACTGGCTTGAGGTACTGCTTTCTCCTTCACCTAATATGACTAGGTTCAGGAATCCATCAGGAAACCTCCTCCATAATTTCCGAGTCAAAATAAGTTTTCCTCTCTGCACCCACCATGGTTTCTAGATTCCTAATTTCATGTCAACTCTATGTCAGAACTACATTGAAATACACCTTGACTAAGTCCTTAACGAATTTACTAGCCTTACGATGGCCTTGAGAGTTGATGTCGCCACCACCCCTCCTACAACACATGCACTACCTAGGAGGCATGGCTCGTTAGAGAGGCTTAGACCTCAATTTACCACCAAAATACCCACAACCAGCTGTCAAACTACTGATCCAACATGTAGCATGAACATTTAGAAAGCATTGACTAATATTATAAGAAAAATAAACCCTTTGCAATTGACTCCAATTTATAACATAAGACAGACCACACCTATCGTGTACATAGCGACAATATTCACCCCCTCCCTTAAAAACCCCCATTCTCTGAGTGAAGATAAAAAGCCATAAACAAACCCAAATAAAAGACATGCCACAATTGCACCCCCCCTTTTTTTATCCAGGTAAATGAAGCACCAGGAGTCGACATGAAAAAACCAAGCACCACTTTCTAGATCCATCAACTAGAGAAAACCATTAAAATATCAAGCCATATGTAACACAAGCAAGGTATGAATTCCACCAAAGATATTTCAAAACATCACGTAATATAAATCCATAAAAATTTTCCAATGCTAAGGAAAACACTACTATGAATGAATATACAAAAAAATATTTAATATACCCAGCGCCTAATCAATAACATAAAATTATCATACCATGTGTAATGAGAACCATGACTAAAATCCTTCATAACTACCCTAGAAACCAACAAACCAGAAATCATTAACAAATCAACTGGACCAATACTCACAACATCAAGAGAAGATAAAAACAAATTAACATAAGCTAGATAGAATAGGACTTGCGTAGTTGAACCATGACTGGAAATGGAGGAGGACGCACGTCTTCCTACAACATTTTACAGTGACTTGAGAAGATTCCACCTTACACAACCAACCTTCAATTCCCTCCACCACTTATAAACAACAAAGTAAAACACAAATTTCCCATCCTAGGAACCAAGCTTACACACCAGCCACAAGGAAGTCGGGTCCTCGACCTCACGCCATGCCCCTCCTTCTTCCCTTATCTCCAATATTAAGTCTCTTTCCCACCACCCTACGAGATCATTTATAATCCAATTGTTCTATTACATTCCACTACATGCTAGGGACAAGGTGATTCCCCTTCTCATTAATATCCATCACATCGACAGAGTGGCGGGCTCAACCCCAAGACCCCCCTTCGCATATTGTTCTCACCCCTATCAAGGATTTATTTATATATACATATACATGAAATTCACCTTTTAATATATATATATATATATATATATATATTCAAATAATTTGTTTGTAATGAAATATTTTTAAAAGGTATAAGAATCATACATCTTAGTCAGTCAAAAGTGAAAATTTTTATATATTTTTACTTTTATTTACTTTATCTCTTTCTAAAGTTAATATAAAGTTATGTTACTTCACGTGGATATCAAAATATTTTATTTATTGTTAAGAGTGATATTGAAATATTTTTACCACATCTCCTTCATACCAAACATTTATATTAATTTTTATTTTTTATTATAGTATACATTACGTTTTTTATTTTTTATTTATAGAGTATTCTATTTTTATTTTAAAATGGGCATGTGTCAAGTCAAGTTGGGTAAGAAAGGAGTTGCACATCTCCCTCATACCAGGATGTAGAATGAACCTCTTGACATAATAACCTAAGTTAAACATATTTGTTAAGTGAAAAATCCTTATGATTGTTTTATGGACGAATTCCTTCTGTGGACATAAGCAATCTTCCTAGACCTAGTGGCCAGATCTAGAAACAACCAAGAAAAAATCACTTTTCTTTCCTGAGAGAATTTTGAAATATGGAAGAAAGACTTACTTGGAAACCAACGTAAAATATATTCTTCTTCCCACTTGAAATATATAGCTCCAACTCCAAATGTTATAAGTGGAACATGAAAATCATCCAAAACAAGAAAGAGAACCAAAACATACAAATAAAATATACAAGAAAATCCAAAAAATAAGCCAAGGAATCATTATTCTACTTATACATAAATGAGACACAATGTATAGGAAAACACGGAATTTTTGTATTAATAAAAGTTGGATAAGATTACAACCTTGTAGGCCTTGACCTTGTAGATCTCTCCTAGCTATCATGTCCTTCCTTTACCACAATAGCAGGCCTTCAATTACACCTCAAGTACGTGGATGGATTATGGACCTCTAGACACAAATGGGTAGCATGAGGGCATAACTAAGAGTCTCCAAAAGAGAACCCAATCCTAATAATAGATAGTACGTTTATAGGAGAAATGAGGACCGATTATAGATCCATTAAACTAGGGTAAGATCCAATTTAGAAGGGGATAAGCTCAATGGGATAAGTGATAAGACCTCATTTGTAGGAATTCAAGGAAATCCTTAATAGAGAATGGAAACTTCCACGACATAAGCCTCTAGCAATAGAAGCTTCAAAAACATATTTAATTTTTTCCTCATTTCAAGGGTCATCGCACTTATAGTGAAAGAAACTTGCACTAACTAACACTTTTCCCTTTTATGAAACCTCCAACAACGCACTTAATGAACTACAAAAGTGTAATGGGGACTTAAATTAGGGTTTTAGCCTATATAAAGCATAATTTCTTGGAACATTTGGAAAGGGGATGTTTCTCCTTTGTAAGGGATGATTGCAAAGTGTGAATAGATGATGATTGATTTTGGTTCAAGGTCATCTAGTTGAATGTGACAAAATGCCCTGTAGCAATGATTTATATTTATTTTTTATCATTATAATAAATATTGATGTATCATATATCCTCATGGAACACAACGTTAAATAAGACACTATATCTAAAGAAGCATTTCTCTAGCATGTAGGAAAATTAGTGATTACAAAAAATGTCATTGATATCCTTAAGTTGAAAGCCAACAAATTATTTTGATTTGTAGTTGTTATAATCTGTGGGACCTTTCTTGTTTTTAGTTATGATTTTTTTATGTTATGGATTGTTAAAATAACTAATCTCTTAATAAATATATATGGGAGTATGTAGTTGAAAAGTTATTTGTATACTTTTATGTCAAGGAAATAGCAAGTATACAATTTTTTCACTGGAAAAAATATAAATATAAATATTGGTTAAGTCTAATTGTTTTATGTTTTCGTTTTTTCCCTCTTTCTTCCCTTATGAATTTTCATGGCCTTTCAAAGGAGGATCTAAATATTTTTTGTTTGAGTTTGATGTTCTTTGTCATAGTTATGATTATTCTACGGATTCACAAAATTTGAAACTATTCCTTGCCTCTTTGAAAGATGCAACCCTCCGCTGGTTTATATGAAGAAGATATTATTGAAGAAATATTAGGACTATTGTAAGGTATATGATACAAAAGAATAAATATTCAAATTGTTCCAAGTAGATTATGAAAGTCTGAAGTTACATGGAAAGGTTATAGTAAAATTTACAAAGAATAAAATAAAATAATTTAGACCTAGAAACCTCGTGTATCCTTTTTCTTAAAGGATCTGAGAGGGTTGTCTTGAAACATTAAATCTCAGGGGAGTAGGATATGTTTCTATATTATCATATGAGGATATGTATGAATTTTATAAGCAATATTATAGAGGGAGCTCAAAATATGGAAAGAGTATAGGGATGTGGTCTCTAGAATTAGTAGGTCAAGTGGGGTAGGGTGACTAAATCTGAGTTGGGAAATTATTAAATAATTTTAAAACTGATATCCTTAGCACACTTAGCTCCAAAATAGACACCCTGTAAGCTAAAAATAAGAAGGAGGATGTTGAGTTTTCCTTGGCCATATTTTTCTCTAAATGTTGAAAGAAACATACTCTTCAAGAATGCCCTTTAAACAATGTCGAGACATGTAATATTTGCAAGAAAAAACATTCCACTCAAGATTCTTATTCTCTACTAGGGTTTAAGTAAATTTTTCAAGAAGCCAATAAGGAGATCGAGGAAATTTTCTTTGTGGCTCAAAATAAACCATGCCCCCATCGATCATATGGACCTACATCCTCTAACCCTTCCCAATATTCCACTTTGAATTTTGGATGATACCCTCCTATGTTATGGACATAATTCCCACCTCAAATGCAAAATCAAGGTTAGAACCTAGGATGCAGAGGATCATTCCTGTTTGGAAATTTGGCGCCACAAGGTCCTCCTCAAGTACATCTATAATAACTTCAAATGCCTTCTAACCAAACTTCTCAAACTCTATAGATACCCAAATTACCTACCCATCCTATCCCTAACCTGAAAAATAATGTAGTACAACCTACCTACAATGTTGAAGTAACTCATTTTACTACTTATACTCTTTCATCAATGGAATGCAAAAATATCCATCTGCTTTCTAGAAAATTAATCCAAAATAAAAATCCTCATAGATTCATCCAAGAAAAATATTATGAAGACAAATATTTGGAACTAGAATTGCTTTCCCAAAAATATCAAGGTACTCTAGTGGAACAATATCATGAAATTAACTAGATATTGCTCCTTATCCAGAGAGGTTATGTCTTGAAAAACCCTCAGTGCAACTCGAGTTTGATTTCTTGGGATAATTAAGAAATATATGTGTGAAGATTCCATTGTTTCAAGCCATTAAGTATGTTAATATGTCTGAAAAAATAGTCTGGTAACTTTGTTTAAAGAAACCAGGAAGGAAAAAGAAAAATCCCAATATAGTTCATGTGATTGGGAAGTTAGCAGATCTAACATCAATAAAAGTTCTTATGGAAAAGTATGAAGATCCTAGAAACCCCATCATGTTTGTTAAAATTAATAATATCCCCATAGCCAACACATTAACATATTTGGGGGTAGCCATAAACATTATGACAAAATAAACCATGGAGAAACTTAAATTACCTGGTCTATGACCAAACCCTACCGCCCTTCAACTGGTTGATAGGTCTACCATATAACCATATGGAATGGTGGAGGATGTTTTTGTTTCGATATATTAATGGGAATATCCAGCCGATTTCGTGATTTTCCAACCTAAATATAATCTTGGAGGTTATATGTTAATCATAGGAAGACCCTATCTAGCCACAATAGATTCCTATATCAGCTGTAGGTATGGGGATATGACTATCTCCCATGGAAATTCCATCAATAATCTTACTCTTTATTCTCATGCTAAGCCTTCCTTAGACCATGAAAACTCTCTTTAGTTTGAACACAATAATGAAGAATCTTCTCAACTTGGCTTGACCCTCGACCAAGCATCAAATTTTAAGGAAAATACAGAGGATGATCTAATTTATAACTTTATATCACATCCTCACATCAACTACAATTCACCACCTAGTCACGTTTTGGGGAAATAATCCAAAGAAACATGTTCACCTATTTAACTAGCACAACAACTAAACTCAATAGCTACACCTAATACTGTTATATAAAATCAAAATAAGGATATTGAAATTTTCCTTAGAAAATCCCTGAACATTAATTCCCAGCTGGAACCTTGTAGAAAAATAAACTTATAGAGATGCTTACGAAAAATAACAGTGATTTTCCTCGGATTACATTGATATGAATGTGATTCCTCCCAATTTATGTACCCATCATATTATATAAATGAGGATTCCCAATCTATTAAGATCCCAAAGGAGGATGAATCCAACGTTGAAGGACATATATAAGGTTGAATTATGAAATTTTTCGAATGCAAATTTTACTTACCCTATCTTTGATATAAAATACTTACCCTATCTTTGATATAAAATGGGTCTCACTCTTGGTCATTGTCCCTAAAAATAATGGAAAATGGTGAGTGTGATTCGATTATCAGGAGATACATAAGGCCACTTTAAAATATTTTTTCCCCTTACCTTTCATTGATATTATACATTCTAGCAGGGAGTACTTTTTTATTTTCTTGATGGATTCAGTGGCTACAATCAGATTCAAGTAGCCCTTGGAAATCAAGAAAATACAACCTTTACCTATCCATGGGGAACTTATGAATACTGAGTGCTCCCATTTGGGTTATGCAATGCTTCGAAAACCATACAGGGAGTTTTTCTTGGGATATTTTCTAACTTGACTAATGAATGTGTTGAAATGTATATGGATGACTTTACAGTATACAAGGAAACTTTTGAAGAGTCCTCAAGGAAACTTGAAAAAGTATTAATTTTATGTCAAGAGACAAACCTTTCTCTCATTAATAAAAAATGTTAAATGCTCCTCAATGAGGGAAATGTGTTATGACACCATATCTCTCCTAAAGTGATTAGGGTGGATCCCACTAAAGTAGAAGTAATTCTCAAACTATCAATCCCAGATACATAGAAGGATGTCCACAACTTTTTGGGATATGTAGATTACTATCAAATATTCATAGACAATTTTACTAATATAACTTCCCCATTATTCCATATCCAAATGAAATTTATATACTTATGTTGGATTGATCAATATCAATAGGAATTTGATACCCTTAAAGAGAAATTATCCACTCTCCTATTATACAAGGCCCTAACTAGTGCCTGCCTTTTCAGATTCATATTGATGCCTCAAATACAACCATTGGTGCCATATTAGGACAAAAGGAAGACAAAAAACCTTATGCCATTTATTATGTCTGTAAGAACCCAACCTCAGTTGAATTGAATTACACTATAACAGGAAAATAATTATTTGTCATGGTTCACACCATAAATAAATTTTGGCATTATATTACTGGGTATCATGTATTCATACACATTGATCACTATGCCATTCAATATATTATGAATAAACCTATTACTCATGATAAAGTGACCAAGTGGCTTCTTCCACAAGAATTTGATGTTACTATCCTTGATAAGCTAGGAAAGAAAAATGTCGTTGCTAATTTTTTATCACAACTCCAAAAAAATATGGATGTAATCCTCTAGAAGATGTTTTTCTAGACAAGAATTTGTTTTCTTCATCTATTAATACACCCTGGTTTGTAGATATTTCTAACTACTTGGTTGTAGGGAAACTCCCACAACGTTTTTTTCCTAGAGAACGAAAAAAGGTTGTCAGAGATAGTGTTTTTACTCTTAGATCCAAGGGTACTTGTTCCAAAATAGGCCTAATCATGTGATCAGGTGATTTGTTCGAGAAGATGAAATTTATGACACCCTAAAAGCATGTCATAATGAGCCTTGTGGAGAGAACTTTATCGATAAAATAACTACAAACAACATCATGCAACAAGGATATTATTGACCAAATATCTTCAGGGATGCTAAGAAATATGTGAGAAGATGTGCTAAATGTCAAAGAATGGGAAAATTAACACAATCTAAAAAAAATCCATTGCAAGCACAAGTTATGAGAGAGCCTTTTGAAAAGTGGGCTCTCGACTTTGTATGGTCGATTAACCCGCCATCAAAACAAAAAGAATATATTTTGATGTGTATTGACTGTGTAACTAAGTGTGTTGAGGTTAAGGCCCAACCTAAGGCAATGGAATAGGTACTGGATAATTCCCAATATGAAGAAATATTTGTTCATTTTGGTGTCTCGTGATAATTTTTTATAGAGTAAGGGACTAATTTCACTTCTAATCTCATCTACTTTATTAATGAGAAGTTCACAATTAAGCATTGGATTTCCACTTTGTATCACCCTCAGGAAAATGGACAAGTAGAAGTTACTATAAAGGTTTTAGAGACTATCTTAAACAATACGATACAACATCATCATTAGAATTGGGTTGAGAAACTCCCAGAGGCCTTGTGGGCCAATAGAGTCACATGGAAAATGCGTTTTACTTCTTATGAGCTTGTATACATGAAGCAATTTTCCTTCCCATCGAGTTTGTAATCAAAATGCTAAGGATAGATCTGCAAGTGGGAATTTATCTTTCAGAGGCTCAATAGGATCGATTAGATAAACTTAATGAACTTGATGAAATCCATCGAGATGCATACATCAAACAATTGTTGTCTAGCACTAGCAAATAAAGTGGCATGAAAATTTCATCAAGAAGAGGAAATTTAAAGAAGATGACTAGGCTCTCTTTTTTTTCTCAAGATACAAGGCTTTAAAAGGGAAATTCTATACCCAATTGCTGGGACTATATGAAATTGAAACAATATTTAGCAATGCGTTTGCAAAACTCTGCACTATCGATGAAGCATGGACACAATTAATGGCTACCGAGCATCGCTTAATGTTACATCAAAAGCCTAAGTCCAAATTAGAATTAATTAAGGAGTTGATAAAGAAATCATATCTAGAATTTGTAGAAAGGATGGCTGATCCACCTACTTCTATGACCTCTTAATTTCTAGTCCAATGAAAAAAAAAGGAAAAAAGATATAGCAATGAAAACCTAGTTTTTTAGGCACTACCAATACTCAGTGATGTTCCAAAACCAAGTACTAGATAATATCACTAAGATGGATAAACTTATAGCTGTGAAAAAATTTTGAAGCCTAAAGGAATAAAGGTAACCCTATTATGTCTCAATCATTTTTTTGTAGTCCAATTTATTAGACTTTATTGAAACAAAAAAAATCCCTCTTTTTGAAAAACCAAAAGTTAAAATCCCAATGAAAGGGAAAACCAAGGTTTCATAACTTAAACACTCTCCTTGAAACCATTGACCGGGATGAGGGCCCAAAATTCAAGGCGAAACAATACTCACAAGAGTGCATTATCGAGGTACAACACCTCATTAATGGTATTATGGATGGAATTTTCCCAAATACATATGCCTTTATATAGCTTAAATCATATTTTCATGAGTGGAAAACAAATGATGAATTGTATGACCTTCTAATTGTTGATAAGGAGATGCATCACAAGTCATTGAGAAGAAGCGAAAATGTTTTTTTAACATGTATTTAGCCTAGGAGGTGAAATGGGAAGCATAAATTCAGAAATGGAAAGAGAAATCCACATAGGAAGAAGGCCTTCAGAAAATTTGTGTGAATTGTGATTACATGTTGTCACTTGTCAGGTACCCTCCCAAGTCTACCTTCTACTCCTCCATGAAAAATGATGACCTTTCAACTCAAACAAATTATGGTGGGTCAACCTCATCTGGTGAATCAACCACAATAATTTAATGATCTCTATTTCAATGCTAAAAATGCAGATCATAACCTCTTGTTCAAACTATATTTTTTTAATTTTTATCCTGATAGAGAATTTATGATGGAGACTTAATCCTTATGTAGGGGATGTATACCTCTGAGCTTTTATGTATTATATATCTAACTTGATACAATGGTAAAAATGCTCTAACTTCTATGGGAAAATGGATATTGCGACAAAATTAGTGGTTAGAGAAGAATAATTTTTTATTGGGATTGTCTGTGAAGACATGCACCATCCAATAAAATCAAAGGTACACGATTATAGAATTAATATATCTATTCAAGACAGAATCATTCAGGGCCCTTCTAATTGCACAAGATATTTTGGATGGATTACCACTTTCTTCAGCAGAGGTATCCACTTGGGTACCCCTATTTTAATTTGGCTCTTAACCGATCCTCCTTCTATGCCAACTTTGTATTAAGGTATGGGGAAAGGTGGATCAGTATTAGATTCCACATTCCTCTCATATGGTGTCCCACCATATTTTATCAAACACCTTTCCAGTGGGATGAACGGGAAGAGACGAGACACTGACAGAAGTTTGAGCAATGTATCTATTATTAATATGTATGGGAATTCGGTCACCCATCGTATGCCTAGAGAAACATACATGTTGGATTTCTTGAGTAGGATGATGATGTTGCATGATGACATGCAAAAAAATTAGCAAGGGAGAGATGATGGGCTGCAAAATTATGCCTCTTTTCTATAGAGTCATCCACTATGTTTTTATCAAAATAACCTTTTTCCACCCTTTATTTTTTATAAAACCTTGTATACATGAAACATCTAGTAGAATCAAAGGTACATGGTTATAAAATTCAGAGATATAGTTAGGACTGAGCCATTAAGGGCCCTTCTAATTGCATGGGATATTTGGGGCAAATTACCCTACTTTCTTTAGGAGAGGCATCCACTTAGGTACCCCTATTTTAATTTGGATCTTAACTGGTCCTCATTCTATGCCAACTCTATATTAAGGTATTGAGAAAGGTGGATTGGTTTTCAATTCCACTTTCCCCTCATCTAGTGTCCCACCATATTTTACCAAGCACCTTTCCAGTGGGATGAACAAGAAGAGATGACATTTTGATAGGATTTCAAGCGATGTAAGTGTTATTACTATGCAGGGGAATCTGGTCACCCGTCGTAATATGCATGGAGCAACATACATGTTGGACTTCTCGAGCACGATGATGATGTTGCATGAGGACATGCAACAAAATTAGCAAGGGGAAAATTATGAGCTACAAGATTATTCCTTTTTTTCTACGAATTAATCCTACTATGTTTTGATCAAAATACCATTTTCCACCCTTTATTTTTTCTAAAACCCTGTATATACCCCAAGAAACTCAAGGTATGATTTTTTATTTCCAGTTATCTTATTATCATTTTTAGATTAGAATTAAAGGATATTTTAAGAGTTGTTGTAATATATTTTTCATATGTTTGGAATAAATGGTGCTAACTTAAGTGATTGCAGAGATACAACCACCTATTATTACCAGGTGTCATGTTTTTTATCAAGGGATCAATAGTTATAGTGGTAGCCCAAAGTTGGCATGATGTCTAGATTTGGAGAACTCACGGGTATGTCAGATGATGTAGAGAAATGTTAGATTTATCATATGGAAAGAAGCATGGTACACATTTCCGCAACCACTTTCATACCATTTTGGAAGATGTTGTGTACAATTTTATTTTCCAACTGATTCATTATGGATAGATTCAGTCTAACCCCGAGTTGGATGTTGTATTGTCTAATTACCACATGGATCGTTATGCAACTAACCGAAGTACGCATGTGATGCCTCAATGTGTAACACTCTTTATTTCATCAAGGATAAAGTAGTTATTTTTTAATGTAATCAATTTTTTAATATGCCTCTTTATTTAGACACCAATCAGATAAATTTGATAAAACTATATCAGCTAATTTAGTTAGTCATTCAAACAACGAGCAATCTCTGAAACCATTTTTTGGACTTAAATTCCACTTTTTATTATATAAATATATACTAATTTTGAAAGATGATATAGATAATAGACAATATACAATGTGAGAAGTGTTATGTGTTTTAATTCAATTTTATCTAATATAAAATCTTCCTTCTTGTGGACGTTTCAGATTACCTAATAAAGCTCGCACTAGTGAATTTATAAGTTAACTAGCAATTGCACCACATGTTGCAAAGGAAAAGCCGTAAGGTTGTGGTACAGGAAAGAATATCATCTAAGAAAGAAGAGGTAGTAAGAACTTTCTCTGCTCCAACTTATCCTCTAGAATAAGGGGTGGAGAATTATGTTTACTGGACCTCAAATCAAAATATCCATATTGGATAATTGATGTTGAACAACTTCTTTGTTATTAATTGCATGTACGAAGTGTTTTTCATAATGGATGAGAAATTTTGGCCAAAGTACTCAAGACCTCTATATGACGAAATCTACATGTTTATTTATTTTTTTCTGCATGAAGGATGCACTTGGTTTTTATGACCAAGTTGGGCAGACTTCACCCTTCCATGAAATTATTTGGTTCTATCACATTCACAATGTTGAATTTCTCTAATACTACTCCTAGAACTCTGACTTTGCTCTACAACTCTAATTATTCAATGGAATAAAAACTGATCACTATGACATGTTGTACTTCATAAAGGACTACTAAGAAGCTTAAGTATGGTAAATCCACCTTCACCTGTCATTTGAACATAGAGCATAGAGTTATCTTAATTGCCAGTTTTATGGATAAGAGACATTTGGGTCGCCCTTTTTAACCCTTGGGGATGATTAATTAATTTCAGTTCAGATAATTTAAATATTAATAAATTATCTACAATCATATTTCCATAATTCCTCTTTGAACGATCAATATTCCTCTTATTTGGAACTTTTCACCTCAGTCACAATAACAAACATCATGAAGACCCAAAAGTAAGAAGAAAAAATCAACTCATAATCAAGGAATCTAGCGACTTCTTTAAGGATCATAATTCAAGACTTTAGTGCCTTTTAAAGATCATTTATTTTCCCATCAAATAAAAAGCAACCATAAAATTTTGTAGTGACAAGAATGGGAACAAATTTTAAATGTAATAGCTCCCTTCCCTAGTGATAGTACATTTTTGTTTTGAAATGAAATAATTTTCCTGATATTTTAAATAATAGATTCTTCCCCAAGTGACCCTTTAGAGATAACTTTTTTTTCAACTGATTTCAATAGGTAAGTGTCTTTTGTATAGTATTTTCCGAGTCATTGAATTTAAGGGCAGAGGTAAAGAAACTACTAGACAAAAAATAACAGAGTGACTGAATGTAAAATGAAAATAACATTGAGGAATCTCTTCTGATTTTCTCATGTGGGTGTTCTTCAATGGATGAGGTAGCAGGAACTTTCTCCTCCAAAATAAGCGTTGGAGAATTATGTTGAGTGAACTACTACTCATGTAACTTTGACTCCTCCTTACAATTGAAATGTTTCTCTTCGCATAACTCTATCTCGGGTTATAATTCTAGATTTCTCTTTTTTATGAATAAATTGTCTCTATATCACTATTTTCTGTCTCTTTTTGAGCGCTTTCTTGAATCAGTGAGATAATGTAGCTCATCTGGATTCCAAAATCCTTGAGAAACCCATTTTCTGAAAAGTCCTCTTTTGTTTTTAATTCTGCTATTTGGTCCTCCATAGCCTTGTCAACATCGTTTCCTTCTAAAGAATCATACAGTCTCGATAAGTATCCATTGTCGTTCTTTTCTTCTTCCATATACTTCAGATCTAAATGAATGGAAAATGAGATAAGCTTCGTGACATTTTCCAAATTCCAAGATTTTTCATTGCACTTCTCATGTGTATCATGGAAAATGGATTCCATACATTCAACATTATGCCTTTTTAGGGCCTGTTGTAAGGTTGGAAGCTTCTCTTCACCATGTCTCCTTTCTTCTGTATCATTGACTTTGATACAAAAAATTGTTACCGACCCCTTTAAAGGTAAATTTAGTGTTATTTAAGAAATGAGAATTATGAACATTCATCATTATTGCTCAAGATAAATCATGTCCTCTGAAATAATTTGGAAATTTAAAAAATATCACATATTTTAAAAAAATTCATTATTAATTTAATTTTTTATATATTAAGAAATAATACTCATGAATTATAAAATAGTTGTAACATAAATAATATATAACAAAAAAAACCATGTATTTTTGGAATAATAAAATAGTTGTAACAAAAATAATACATAACAAGAAAAACTATGTATATTTGGATTTATGAAAATTTAGATACATTTTATTAAGTAAAATTTTAAAGGAATAATGGTTATAAACATTTAAAAGTAATTTTATTAAACAATTAGTTTAGATCCAGATTTAGGCCAACTTAGTTCCCCCTATAAAGAAACTACATTCCACATGAATACCATGGGTCAATACCATGGGATGTATTTATAGTTTATCATTATTTTGTTTTATTATTTTTATTTTTTATTGTATTTTGACCTAGTTAAAATGTTCATTACATTATGTCAATATTTTTATTTAATTTACTTTTATTTTTTATTTTGTGTAATTTGACAGTCAAAATTTTAAACATGACATTACAACCTTTCTATCATACTTTGTTGGAGAGCATAGTAGCTCAAAAATGTAATATTTAAATATATAAATAGTTATTTTCCTTTTTTTATATTGTTTTTTATCCATGTAATATAAATTAATTGGTTTTTTTGGAGTTTAATTTTATGATATAAATTTTATTATAAATAAAAATTTTATGCTTATGTACCCAAAAATTTAATGTTTATGTATTTTACAAAAAAAAAATTATTCATTAAACTAATTTATGTTAAATCTAGTTTTATTAAGTTATTAATTAAATTTTATTAAAAAAATTGAGGTTAAAATATAACAATTTTTTAATAACAACATTTTAACTTAAAAAGTCACCAAAACCTAAATTCAATCTAACTTATTAAAAAGAAAAAAACTAGCATTATAAAAAACATATATAAAAATATTTACTTGATCTAATGGCCTTAAACATTTCAATCGTCTAACATTTGATCAAATGGCTCAAACATGAACACAGTGGCAGCTAGGGGAGTTGCTTTCAAATAGTGACGCCTTACGGCGTAATAAGAAACAAGTTGAACCCCAATTTGGGCTGGCTCAAGGTAAATCCTTGTGTTGCATATATTTTCTATTCTTTTTAGCATAACATATTTTATATTTTTTTTAATCTGCAAAGTTAGTTGGTAATGACCTTGTTCAATTTATTAAGTTGTGTATGTTACTTTATTTTCTTATAGTGTGCTTGATTTCATTCTAAATTATTTATTGAATTTTATTTTATGCATTAGTTGGTTTGTATTTGGGCCATGATTTGATTTCAAGTTTGTAAGGTGATGATCTCCTAGTTATGCTACAAAATTTCGCTATTGTGAAATCAGTAGCAGTTGTTATGAAACCATAGGTCTATATTCGTTTAACCGTAGTAGGAACAATGACACTGAGATAAGTGTTGAGTTGTTATCTCAATAGGTGGTGCTCCACATAGCTGAATCGGATTACTAAGTTAGTCCATGTTAAGGCTTAGACCTCATAACGCTAGTAAGTTTCCTTGAATTCATTTTTCCACATGTAAAAGTGGTAGGAATTTTGATGCTAGTGCATACAATTCCAAGAGACTCACAAGTTGTTAGTCCGTGGCTCACAAATTAAATGATAAGTGAATACAAATACCTCCTTGAATAAGAATCAAATATTCACACCATCGATAGACATGCTACCTTGTCAATATTCCATTCATGTTTAAGGTGATTTCAAGTTTCCTTTTGTAAATACTGGGATAACTTTAAAATAAGATTCGATAATGAATTTGTGAAGCAATATAAATAATTGGAAAAATTTAATGGCTTTCAAAACAACATATATTTATAATTTTGCATTATGATGTCTATATTTTGTGTATATCCTTACTCCCAATGCATATTGAAATAATTTTCCTCCTTCAATTACGGTTTCTTCCTGTCTGGTTGTAAAAGAATATGTTTTACTTATGTAGGGACCATTTCCAGTAGGAAGTTTGAGTGGAGGAAGGTGTTTAGGATTTTTTATTTATTGATATTTACTACTTATTTCTATATATTTTTCCATTTCCATTATCCTTTGCAAAGTATTTTATGTAGGATAGATCTTTCAACAAAGACATTTTTTTAGGAATGGAGAGATATAATTTATACATCCAAGGAAATATTACAAATCCTTTGGATTTTCCATTTCATCTAGATATTGGAGAATATGGTATGTGATATGTGGTTTCAGTTTCACCTTACCAAGGAGGTGATGGGGATGAAGATATTCTATCACAATATTAAATAATTCAATTTCAGTTTTTGGTCAAAACAATGATATGTTTTATTAAAGGATCTTAGCTCGAGTGGTCTAGAAAAAACTTTGTTTCCCCAACTACATGGGTTCAAGTATCTAGAGACATGTTGTAGCTAGCGCATTTAAGGAATTTGTGAAATAGTTGTATCTAGTGTAATAGTGGTAGCTAATATTTCATAGTTATTGATTCTTTGGAGATTCTAATTCGATTTTTGAGAAAAAAAAACAAAGTCATGCTTTATCATCAATTTTTTGAATTCCCAAGATGTGTCTATGATCTTAAATTGATTTAGAATATGCATGCATATCATCAATATAGACAAGAGTAAAGTTTTAATGGGAGATAATAATATAATCCGCTCGTTGCTAAAAATAAGGTAAAGCGTTATTGAGACAAGAAGCATAACTAGCCATTCATGTGGACCTTATGTTGCACTAAATGTCATTAAGTGTGTGCCTTTGTCCGTGTGTGTGTGTGTGTTAGGGTTTTGTTTTCATTTTCACTTTAGGTGCTAGGACTTGGACATACCTATGAATAGTAAGCATTCCTACATCTGAATGTTTGATTCTTTGAACGGGGTCTAGATTTTATAATTTTGGGCCTTAGTCTTAATGATATCTTGGACCCTAAAGACTTATTATTCTGTAAACAGAAGTTGTCAAGTTCATTTTTGTCCATGTATTCTTTAATTGTAGGGATGATAATATGCAATATATCTTTTTGTGTCAATGGGCCAACCATAAGTTGTCAAGATTTGTCTAATTATAGGGAATTATATTCCATGGAGTTAGTTTACATATTCAAAAATTTATTATACAATATGAAAGTAAAAGAGTGAAAAAGAAAATAAAAAACTCCATTCTTTTTATCTTTTGTGTTAACTCACTTCGTTGAAAGTTATTTTATCAAATACTAGATTTTGAGTTCAAGTCACTCTTTTCACTAGGTTACTTTTTCAAAAATTTCATGCAATTTTTAGTATCATAGTATTTTATTATATAATATATTTCATTTAGATTATAAAATTGAATCACTATAAAAAAAAATTAAATTTATTTTTTAGTTATTTTTTTGAATACAACTTTAATTTATAAAGTAAATTCATTGTAAAAAAATATTTTAATTATTTTATAAAAATGAATCACTTTATAAGTAACTTATTTGTAAAATTAAAATTACAAAAAAAAATTAAATAAAAAATAAAAAATTATTTTTAATCAACAACCTTATTATACATCCATCACCACTTAGGCAACCCTCTACTTACCCATGCCATTTGGTTTTCATTTATATCTTTCTTAAAAAATTATAACTTTGACATTTGAAGTCCATTTTTACTACCAATTTTTAAAGTTACCTATTTGTTCAAGAGCTTTCCATCTAGATAATTATTTTATGCATTTGAATCGACATTACCTACATATTTTAGGTTGGATATTCCAAGTGCTCATTTTCTTACTAATAGTAACTCGTTCTCACTGGAATATCATATGGAGGATATACTATGAACAAAGGGGCATTATTATATTATTTCAGGAAAAGAAAAAACCCTCATTGATGACGCGAAGAAAGCTCAACGGGATGATAAAAATGGAAAAGCTCATGGATTAATGAGAATGCCCGTCCCTAGTTATTTATGATTTCACCTTCAAAGAATTGGTAACTTAGATGAAACTTGAGATAAGTTGAAAGCCATATTTAGTAAATGTGATGTGAATCTAGCCCACTATTTTGAAAACATAATAATTTCTTTAAATCCTAATGATTTTTTATTATTTATCTCAGTTGAAAACACTTGCAATTAACTTAAAAATTGGAAATTGGAAATTAGAAATTAAGGATGACCAATGTATATGTGTTATTCTTGCTAAGATTGGTAGTATATTTTTATTTTTGTATTTACTTTTCATTCCACCAAAGAAGTTGTAGGAGTTTCTTACACACCACTCTTTTTTGAATATTTATGTGATTCTTTAATTAGAGAGCAAGATATGCTCTTGCATTTTGGAGTGATAATCACTATAGGTATATCTAACTAATACTTAGTTCCTTAGAAGAAGGATTAATCCAAGTCCCTAAAGAAATATCATCCTAGTAACAACCCTCTTAGATAGCTTCTACTCCCAATGGTGACAAAGGACAAAAATAAAAATGTAACATGACTCACAAACATGGCCATTTTTGTGGGTGAGATGGTCAACTAGAGTCTAAATGATTTAAAAATATCAAGGCCTTAGAGGTAATAGTGAAGAAGCAAAACCATGGAAAATTTTAGGGGCTATTATTCTTAGGTGGGCTAATTTTCCATGTTTTTTTCCAAAAAAAATGATTTGCCAATTTCCATTTTGTTTCTAAAATGATTCGCCAAAATTTAATAGGACACCATTATTTTACCTTAAAAATCACCACAATATTATATCGATTAATATAAAATAATTGGAGATCTAAATATTTCTACAAAAATATCAACCAAAATTTTACAATTTCCATATTAGGGACTAGTAAGAATCACCAAGGTTTCTAAAGTTTGTGATAAACTTCCATCCTTAAAATTTTCCTTGAGCAAAACATCAATCTTGATTCTTCTTCTTCCATCTTTTCTTCTCATGGACATGCACTTTATGCTTATATTATTTTCATTCAATGCAACATATACTACTACTTTTAATGAGTGACTTATTAATTTTAGAACATCATATGCATATGGCTAAGGATAAATCCATTTTTACAACTCTTAATGAATGTAATACCAAACAAATATTTTCCAATTATGATAGATCTCTTAATATTGTAGGGCATAGAACAATTCAGCTAGATTATGACCATTTTAATGATGTATTATATGTTACAGGTCTCTCTTACAACCTTTTATCAGTACATCAAATCACTCATTTAGGTAAATGTAAAATAGTATAGTTTTAACCTCATCATGTTGTAATAAAATATTTAAAATACCATAAGAATGTCTTAACAACTGGAATTGTTGATGATATTTCTAGGTTGTACAAATTTGACAAATTTGGGCCATCATCTTTTGCATCGCTGATTATTTATCATAGTGTTGGCTTAATAAAAATTCAGCATGAGTGGTTTGATCATCTAAACTATTAATTTCAACAACTATATAATCAAAACATGATGATTTGTCTTCCTCTTGTTTCTTGTAGATATGGTGTTTGTGTCAACTGTTTTCACAGCAAACATCATCAGGATATTTTTGACAAGCATGCCTATTGACATGCCTTGACCACCTTAGCCTTTTAAAATATAAAAAATTCTACTAAAGATCCCAAAAAAGGTACATATCACTATGAGATTTATAGCACTTATAGGATACATCAATAATTTCCTTCGGAGACTTTTGGACTTCCCTTAGGAAATTACAATCTCTTGATGTTCTCATTATTTTCAAATATAATTCAGGGGAATAAATGTTTACACAGAGAAACTAAAACTAACCATTATTACAATGTGATTGTATCCTCCATTGCAACCTTAAGGAATTCATGAAGATAAGCTACCCACATCTCGTAATAGAAGTAAATCATCTTAATCCTACTAGGTAAAAAACCTTCCATGATGACACGGTATTTTGATGTGTGTTGGAGAGGTACTATGCATCCTTCTTCAATGATATTGTGAAGGAGTTCAAAATTTTTATTGCTTGGAGGTTCCACAATATGTTTCTTGAAATTGTTGTTGGTGAATTTATTGGTGAAGACACTAAAAATAAATTCTCTAACATTCAACATCTATTTCATTTTCTTATCCATCTCTTTATATGGCTTTCTTTCTCCTTGGGACCCAATAGCTAGCAAATTGTTCATCTTGATTAAACTCTCAGCTAAGGGAATTATTATACTGGTACTAAGCTACAAAACTAGAGATGTCCTTTTCCACATTTTCTTGTATTTTCAGGGATCTATTGATAGTAATGGAGTCATATTTCAACTATTTTTCATTTATCCTAGGGATCTCTAGTGGGGCCTATGGATATTCCTTGGTCCATTTCTCGAGTTGTTTCATAGAATTCCTTACTCCTTGGAGTTGAGTGCCTCTTTCCTTAACCAATTCCTAAATTGGCAATAGCTTGGTGGATATCTTATAAAGTTTTAGTAGGCTTGGGTAAAATTGTTTTATCATGGCCTTGTAATACTATTCACTTTAGAAGCATGAGGCCTATAATACTCTATGTTAGTTCCCTCCTGCATTAGAGATTTGTTGTTATCCTTTAACAACTAAAATTTTTTCTCAAGTTCTACTATGGATCCATATTTCTACTTCAACTATTCAAGGAGGTATTTTAGATTACTCCTGATATCTTGAGAAAATTTTGTGTCTGCTAAGGCCATAGAAAGTGGATGTTTTCTAGTTTATGGAAAAATGGGCCTTTTTGTGGTGACTAACACTAGAGGAAAATGAGGAGTTGATAGGTTCTTCTCCATGTGCTCCATTATCTTATTGATAATATGATCATATCTAAATCTACACAAGTTAACCACTTTCTTATTCCTAGTTAGTATGATGCCCGTTTCTAAAAATGGAAAGTGGCCACCTGTGATGATAGGAGCCATCAGTTCAACTGAGAGATTTCAATAGGAGAGATTTTCCATTTTCTTTGGCCTTAACTTCTTGTTGATGTATATTCTATTTTTATTGTGCTTTTCTCCATTCTTCCTCTACTTTTTTCTATCATTCTTTCTCCCTCCTCATGTTTTCACCTTCCTTATCCTTGAGCTCAAGTTCTTGAGCTAGCCTAGCTATTTATTGCTCATGTTTTAGCTTCTCCTCTTGAACAACTCTAGTTGTTTCCTACTAAGAATCTTTCTTATAGGCAAGGTATTATCTCTTATATTGAAATTTCTCCTTATTTGCTTGAGAAAATTTATATCCTATCCTAAAAATGACCTCTAAGATATTTAAGGAATTTTTATATTTCTCTTCCTTCTCCCTTGTCTTTGGTCAGTAGCCCTACTTGTTATGGCATGCCTTGCAATGATTTTTTACCACAAAGTTAGGATCATATATGTGGAATTCCATATCCCAAATATAGAATATTTCCAAGGCATCAAATTCCGCTTTGGCTTCTTTTATTTCTTTCAACTGATAGGAGCCCAAGTGTAATGGCATGTATGGCCAGGGAGCCTTCTTGTCCCACGAGAGTGCTCCACCTACCCTTTTACATGCCTAATATGTTATTCCATGTAATATCACTTGATTAGTTACAAATTTGTGTAGCATGGGAGGAGGTTTGGTTGCTCCAAATATTCTCATATATGTGCCATCTTGATCAAGAAAACTAATCATCAATTGTGGACATCACCTACTTGGATTTTTCATACATGCACAAAGAAAGCACATTGAAAAATATTTCATAGAGTGGTTTCAAGAGTTGATATTATAGTTTGCTGTATGACTACATGTATTGAGACTCCCAGAGTACTTTGTAGTAGATGTGGACTAGCTCCTCCTAAATTTTCCACTTCCAAACTATTTTCAGGAATGCATGCTTGACAAAAATGATATCCAAGAGGTAAAAGGCCATGAAAAACTAATATTTATGTCCTTCCTTCAGATTATAAGCTTTTCTAATGTTGTATTTCAAGAATATAGAGAGAGGGTGTCATCCCAGTTAAAAATTATTCCTTCAACTTCTATAGAGTTCAAAATCAGAACCCATTCTTCATATACAATATCTATATTTGGCTACCATAACATGACAACCACTAGCTAAAACAAATTATTCAATAGATTAGTAGGATGCTCCTTGTTTAATTTGGACTTGAAGGTTCCTTTGGTGGTACACCATGTCTTTTGTATCTCTATGGGAAATATGTTGAAATCAGATAGTCAATCCTCATCCAAATCCATTTCTTCCTTTGGGATTTTGTAATACATCTCAATTTTAGAGGCACTAAATGAAGCAATAGGATATTTGTGACTATCCATAACCATGGCTTCCTTAGCATCAACATGTTTCACAATCCACTCAATGGTGTTTTCATATGGAAATATAAAGAGATGGGAATCTAACTTATGTAGCCAATAACTTCTAACAACCCTATTTATTTTTTAGTCTAGGTCAACTAGATAGGTTGTCTCTCTGGAACAACCTGTACACTTTTGGCCACACATATGTTGTATATATGTCAGTAAAGCATGGAGTGTCCATAGAATTAGGAGTAATGGAGTTAGTGGATGGATTCTCATCTAGGGTATCAACCATGTGGTATTTGTAAGCCCTTTTCCTCAACACATACATAATTTCCCTAAACAACCCATTAAACAGATTAGTTCACAAATATTAAATCCTAGGAAATCTAAGGTTTGGGGTTGAGGCTAGTTGTGTTCTCCTATTGACCTATTCTTTATATTTTTTAACAAAGCCAAAGGCTCTAGCTATATGTGGAGAAGAAAAAATCAAGGCTTGTAAGAGTGACTAGGGAAAATATTCTGAATGCACTGCAACTCATGAAATCACAATCTTGACCAGGATGGTTCCATATCAAAGCAGAAGGATGATTCTCTGCACTGCCGAGGGTGAGGATAGTGTTTTTGGGAGAGACATCCATGCGTTCATTCACCCAATATTTGTTATTGAAACTAGGGCCAATTTTTAAATGAAAAAGTTGGAGAAAGGCACAAAGAGGATACCTAGGACTAAAAACCCTAGTTGATTTGGTGAGCATGGGAAGAGAAGATACAGTGATTAAGAGTGTAGTAGTAAAATTCATGAGATTTAGGAGACTTTAGGGTAAGGGTAATTGACCTTTGTGTTTCTCCACTTTCATTTTGTATTTAACTTCTTCATGAACACCCATCTATTTCCAATGGGATTTTTTCTAGCCAGCAACTCCACTAGATCCCAAACCTAATTTTTTTCTATGGTTACCATTTATTCAACCATGGATTTTCCCATAGTCTACCATCCTATAAATCCATTTCCTCCCTAAGAGTTTTAGGATCATCATATTTAATAGACAGAAAAAACTAAATGGAAATCATATGGAGTATACCTTTCTAGTTGTCTTCTTTCATAAATTGATCTCCTCAATACTAGAGTATGTGGTTCTTATTCTTCTTATGTGGAGGTTCATTCACCATATTTCAATTCAAACATTATCTTCTATAGTTTTTTCTCCCTTTCTATGACTTCTTATTTGTCAATGTATTTGATTTCTCTAAATGCTACATCTCAATTATACAAAACCTTCTTAGTTTCTAGCTTCCAAAGCCTATAACATTTCACACCATATTTATATCCAATAAATATATAATTTTTTAACTTTAATGTTTAGTTTACCCATATTCTCCTTTGAAACATGTACATAAGCATCACAATAAAACACCCTGAGATTTTTAAAGGAAGGTTTCTTATCATTGCAAACCTAATGTGCAGTCTTATCATCCAACAATAATGAGATTGGTTTATTTACTAGGTAACATGTAATAACAATTTCCTTGATACATAATTCATGTCCTAACCCGACACCACTGATCAAGATCCTTGATTTCTCCATTAGTGTCCCATTCATCCTTTTTGCAATTCCTTTATGTTGAGATGTGTATGATAAGTATTCTACCTTGTTATAGCACAATTCTTACAAAATTATTTGAATTCATTCCCACATAATTATCCACCATCATCTATCCTTGACATTTGATTTTCTTGTCTATCTAATTTTCCATAAGAGCTTTAAACTCTTTGAACTAGTTAAATACTTCAGACTTATTCCTGAGGAAATAAATCCATGTATTCCTTTAGAATTAAACTATAAATAATACATAACACATATATTTACCTATTTATGTAACTCAAATAGGCCCAAAGACATTAATGTGCACCAACTCTAATATTCCTGAAGCCCTCATAGCATGAAAGTAGAATCTTACCCGATTCTACTTCCCATAAAAATAATGTTCACAGAAATCAAAATTCCAGAGAGAAATTAGACATTCCTTCTACTATACCATCACCATGTATTACTCAAAATCCCTGATCTCTTATATTCCCCATACTGTGATGCCACAACATATATTTTATCTAGAGACTGTACAATTTTTTCTTTCTTTAGCTGCACTTTTAGAAACAACGAATTTTCTTCACCCATCAGTAAAAGTGATTCCTAGCAGGTTATACAGAGTTTCAGTTTCAAACCCTCTCATAAATACCATTTCTCCTTGAACCATCCTGCAAGTATAATTTTCAAACATTGTTTTTACATATTCATCTCTCATCTTACTTGTAGAAATCATTATTTTTGCCAATCCTGAGATGTTCAAAACACTAGGGAGTATTCTAATCCTACCACCCATGAGCTTCAACCTGAATTTTCATCATCCTATGATTTTAGTTGTCAATTCATCTCCTAGTAAAACATCACCGTTATCATATCATTCATATTTGAAAAATTATTCTTGGTGAGGAGTTGTATGTAAGGATTCCCTTGAGTCAACCAACCATGCCTCATGATCAGTATGTGTACTTGAAGAAGCCAAGTGAACATCCCATCATTCATTTGAGGAAGTTTTCACTTTTATACAAGGAGAATCATTAGATCCCTTCTATTTATCTACAAGTTTGGATCTAAAAACTCTTGTAATTCCCTTCTTTTCCACATCTCTAGCATACTTTTACGAACTTTTTTGGAGATTTAGATATTCCTCTAGATTTATATCTTCCAACTTGTGCACTAATTTTTATTTCTATTATGATAGAATTCTCTTACAACAACGCATCTATATTTTAACTTTCAATTTTTTTTTCTATCTCATCACCACCAATAACAAGAATGAGACAATGTCATTGGAATTTGTAGTTGCATTACTACTTGTGCAAACAACCATACTATCCCACGAGTTTGCTAAAGAACACAACAAACTAATACACTTATATTCATGTGAAATTTTAATATCAATAGATAATATATGACATAGCACACTATTGAAGTTGTTTAAATTCTTTTTCACCAAGCCTCCATCCTTTATCCTCATGTTAAAAATCTTTTTCATGTAGGAACAATTTGTTCACTAGGGACTTAGATAGATAAAACGTCCCTAAAATGCTCCACAATGCCATCATTGTAGTTTCTCCTATAATATTTAGTAATATTGAATCTTAGAGGCACAATTTTATTGTGTGCTTTGCCTTTGGATCCAAATTGGACCAATATTCTATCTACATCTATGTCAATGCATTACTCAGATCCACAATGATCCATTAATCTTTTCCCACCAATAGATATTCTAGTTTCAGATTTCATAACTCAAAAGTATTCCCATTAAATATCCCAATATCCATATTTGAACTACTTGTCATTTCCTTTCACCACAATAATTGATTCTATAGATATCCCACTATAACAGGGTCTACCACAAGCTTGAGGAAAACTCCTTAGCCACAAAAATATCCCCTTAAAGCTAAACTCACTCTAATACCAAATGTAGTTTTAACCCTATATAATTAATTATTGTAGGAATATTCTAATCAAATAGAAAATATGTAATGAAAAACACACGCATTAACACAAATATTTTACCCTAGAAACCCAAATTGGAAAAACTAGAAAGAATTTTATTATATTTTTTTCACAATGTTGCAATATATATATATATATCCCGCAACATCTATAAACCAACAATCAATCTACCATGGATTAGAATACAACCCTAGTTTTTTAATTGAAATTACAAAACCATGGTTTAAACCACTATATGCCACAAAATCACTAAAGCCTAAAATTGTGTGTAAAAACCACCAAAAATGAATTAAAAAAAATTCAAGGGTGTTTCCCCCACCCCCCTATGCCCCCATTTATTTTTCCTGGAACAACATACAACATGTGCCAATATTTATGCAAAGAATATAACACACACCCAACAACTTGACTAACTAAAAGTGTCTATGTATGAACAAGTAATCCTTCCAAGTCGCTTATTGCATTGGCGAGTTATTCCATTTGGTGAGGTACTTAGTAATTTCTTGATTTCTTAATTTCTTAATCCTTGTTTCTAGGATTTTTGAATATGGTTATAGTATGGTTTTTCCTTGTTCATTATATTTGGTAAAATATTTTGGATTGAATCTTGTGATTTATTACCTTCTTTAAGCAAGAAACATGGAAGATTGGATGTACACGTAAATATGGATGTAACTCCATTTTGTAAACCATATTTCTAATCATATGCAACACCTTGTAAGGTTCATATGCCTCGGTTCTAATTTATTTTCCTTATTTTTTTAGTCTAGGGGCATCTATTTATATAGTTTTAGTATAAAAAATACCCATTCTCCCACTTCAAATTCCCTTTCACTGCAATGTTGATCTTCTTGTTTATTCATCCCATTTTTTGCTAGAACCAAGTTATCCTTCAATAGTTTGAAAATCATTTATTGGTTCCCTGTATGTTCCTTCATTACTTGAGCCTTTACAATCCATTTTAGGGGTGATTCAATTAATGGAGGATGATATCCATAAAGTTCCCTAAATGGGGAATTTTTTTTATGATATATGGAAGGATGTGTTGTGTCAGCTCTCTTATTTGCATAAGATGAGACAATAATTTATCAACCAAGGTTAGAAAAATTGTGAAGTGCTTTCACTGTATATGCATAATTAGTTTTAGTATTTTTTCTAAGGTGTCACTTAATTATTGATATATATCATTAAAGAGGTTAAAAATGAAAATTAAATTTAAATCAAATATACTACAATTAAAATAAATGCAAAATACTTCCAACAATACTAGAATATTGCACTTCACTGGTATAAAATTAGGTTGCAAGATTTCATTGCCTCTACAAGTGTATGGATCATACAAAAATACTATAATCACTATGTTATTTAAATATTGAAAGCATATTTAGAAAACATTCATCAAGTAAATGCTATTTAAATAATAAAATGAAATATATGTTGTAAGATTTAATCTTCTAACTAGCATCTATTGTGTTCCCCAATGGTATAATTTTAGGTTACAATGTTTCTTCTTAGATCTATGGCTCGATAAATATTAAAATAATTCTCTAAATACCACTACAAATCCTAGATAAGAGACAAATTTAAGGTTTTTATAAATAAAAACTACAGGTAACACACAATATATGAAATTTCAAACTAGAAAAATAGAAAATATATGACAAAAAATAAACAGAATAAAGAGTATTTACCAAGTAAAAGTTTTTACAATGGAAATAGAGACATCTATGTACAACAATCCACATAAAACAATACACATGACAAAACCATGGGAGCCCTCGCACACATCAAAACTATTTCCTTTTGGAACTCAAATTGATATATTAATAGAATAAAAGAAATTATGATTATGTTTCTTCTATTCCCTATCAAATATTTATACAAACACAAAGCTAAAAATAATCCATATTGGATAATTGTATTATTTTTCATCCATATTGAAGCTTTTAAAGTAAAAAAATGGGAGGAATAAGCTCACGGGGCCATTTTTACTAGTGGATCTCAATTTGGTGAATTAGGGTTTTAAATTTTCATAGGCGGTTTGAGGAATTTAATGAATTTTTTTGGGATGCAAAAAATCTCACTTGTGCAAGAATCCCTTGCATTATTTTACACTTATATGCCTTTCTAATGGTTCAAGAAATAATTCAATTGGATTATGTATGAAAATGCTATGTCACCAGGAAGTTGACCTTCCTATGATGTCCGCCAGGATTCAAGAGGATGGAACATCAACTTATTACTCATGGAAAAGGGGATAGATATGTGATTTTCATGAAAAATAATATATAATATTCGAGTTTTAACTCATATTGAGGATTGAATGGGTTAAATTTAATCCCTAGTTGGCTATCCAGTTGTGTTATAATCGAGCCACTAGGAGGAAAAGCAATTCAATTCTCTTCTAGTGTATTTTGTTCCATAGTTGAGACAAGTAGTTGAGAGTGGATAGAGAGATGGTCGATAAGAGATGGTTTGTGTTATGTAGCAACCCATAGCCCATATTTCTCACTCCTTTATATTTTCACCATTTCCATCCAAATAAAGAGAGAGTAAAGTGGCCTCACCTTCTAGTTGGGTTTTCTCTTGAAAGGGTTTCCTAGGTCATATTTTGTGTTATTGTGGTTTTGTGAGTGATTTTTCTGTTTGTTCTCTATTTATACATTTTATATATTGCATGCATTAAAAAATAAAGAAAGTATAAGAAAAAAGAACCTTTATAGTATATCTTTTCAAATTTAAGTAAATCTTTATTAGATTTGTTGTGATGAAATGTCGAATGGAATATTCATAGAAATTTATACACCAAAAAAAAATATTATGATTCCTGTCCTTAGAGTGATAGCATAGTTATCTAGTATTTATTCTGATCTAATTCGATCCCCTAGAGGGTGTGATATCGAGCACAATCCTACGTTCTAGATAAAAAATGAATTTGGATCCCTTATGCTATGTGTGTTCTTTGTTGGCACTCGCTTTGACCACTATGTTGATTCAGGGGGTTTGATTACCCTTCTTCACACCCAATGGGAATCAAGCCATCCCATTAAGGTAGAGATTAAAACCCATGTGCTTGATTTCTTGGAAACAACCTCAACCATCTCAACAAATGAGAAATCACCAAAATAAATTTATTTTTAAACACACCAATAAAAATCAATTTTTTAGCATTTTAACTTGTTAATTTCTATAAATTAAAAATAAAATAGTGAAATACCTCATATGCTTTCATGTGTCTTTATTGAAGGAAAATTTAGTCAAATTAGATGGAAATATGACAAAAGAGGGAAAATCTAACCAGAATAGATAGGGTTTGAGTGTTGTTTGAGTGAAAAAACTAAGTGCCAAAATTATTCGAACTTAAGCAGGAACGCAATAGAATACATATATAAACATAAACACAGAAATGCAACAGAAATAAAACTTCATTTCATTAATATCAAATTATTGAAATATGGCATACAAAACGAAAAGAAACTAGCTCGGGTGATAAAAGCCTATCTCTGAGAAGATATGTGGTGGCTACATGCCTTTGAACTGTGTTAAAATTAGGCTCAAGGGCCTTTTTATTATTGAATAATGAGGTGAACCCTGAAAAACTAAAATTCTAACTCTAGGAGATGGAATACCAAGAGTTTGTGGGCGTTGTTAGGGTTAGTTGGGCAACCAACTTCCCAGGGCCATAACTTGGTCATATTATCTCTGTTTGGCATGTACAATACCTTGTCAGAAATATATCTTTGAGTACTACAATATTTTTCCCAAGCCCTTGCCTATGGTTATGGTCCTGCTACGGACCTAAAAAAAATGCCGTTTAGGGGGTCAAAATTGCTCCGGAAGTTCAGGACCCAAAAAAATACTAAAAATAGTAAATGCTGCTATAAACAAAGGAAAAAATGAAACCGAATAGGGGTTTAGGTGGAATAGGCGGCTTCCCACCAATATCCACCTAGATCAAAACATGTTGTACCACCATTCTACTAAGGGAAACCACTTGATTCATTATTTTTGTTTACCACATGCAAAGTAGGGAAAAGATAATTCTAAAAAGTCATTCACAATCTCAATTTTCCCATCAAATTAGCAATGGTAAGATTGATTGTAAGACAATTGAGTGCCCAAACAAGAAACTAATTCATCCCACAAATTTACAGTGAAAATTGGATTAATGTCAATTACAATAATATTTGCGTTCCATGTAGCTATTGGATTGTGTTCAATGTAGTTATTGGATTGTTTCCATAAATGATTTCACCATTATACTTGTTTTAAAAGGATTAGAAAGAGGGAAAAAATGGGTATGGTTTTTCAATCAGTCTACTACTTCCATAATGACATTATTTCCTTCAAATTTGGGTAAACTTGTAATAAAAACCATTGAAACTTATTCCCAATGCTAGCTTGGTATGGCTTACAGTTGTAGGAGCCTTGCGGTCTTGATTGACTATCCCTTGTTCTGTTGGCATACCACACATTAAGCTACAAAAAATTTCACGTCTTGATCCTTTGGTATGCTTTCAAGAACCCTAAATGACATCCTATAGTAGTTGAATTATCTTGCATACCTTCTCATATTTTTTCCATTCTACCCTTGTTTCTTCATCCCATAAAATTGTGGAATGGAAATAACACACTAATCCCTATGTGTCTTCCTCTTTCCTTAAGAGTGAATATACCACAATATTTTATTTCCCTTTTTGTAGTTAATTTCAAAGTCAAAACTTAACATCTTTTTAACCCATCTTTGTTTCTCTTCTGAAGATATTTTGTGTTCCAAGAATTACTTCAAACTTTCATGATATATTTTTACTTTGAAGTGTCTTTATCTTAGGTTTGGATGCCATTTCTTAGTTGAATGTAGTATGGAAAACATTTATTTTTCAAATATGGGTCTCAATAAAAATTTTCCTTTAAATTTTCCACTTTTAAAGACAAGGTGGCTACCTCCTTGCATAAAAACTACACTAATTCCATGGCCTAAGGCATCACACTTCACAAAGAGGATTTTTGTAAAGTCAGGTGTGTCCAGGATGGGAATTGTATACATTACCTCTTTAATATTTCAAAAGATTTGGTTTCTTCTTTAGTCCAAGAAAATGTTGCCTTATTCAATAATTTTGTTAGAGGTGTTATTACTTTACCATAATTATTTTCACACTTGTGGTACTACCCTTTAAATCCTAAGAATCCTCTGAGTTTCTTTAAGGTTTTATGGATTGTTCATTTCCTCGTAGATTTGATTTTTTTAGGGCCCATTTCGACACCTTCATGGTACAATATGAACCAAATATTCCACTTTGTGAACCCCAAAGGAATACTTGGAAGGTTTTTCATATAGTTGTTTCTCTTCCAATAGTGTTAGGACCCTATCAACATGTTGTAGATGATATTCCCGATATTTGTCGTATATTAATACATCATAAAAAATTTCTAGCTCATTTTTTAAAGGAAGGGTCTGAAAATATAATTCATCAAGCATTGAAATGTTGAAGGTACATTAGTAAGTCCAAATGGCATAACCAAAATCTCATATGACCTTCATGTGTTATAAAGGTTGTTTTGGGGATGTATTCTTTTCTCATTTTGATTTGATGATATCCTTAAAAGACATCCAACTTAGTAAATAAAATTGATCCTTGTAATTCATTTAATCAATGATAGGAATGGGAAATTTTGGTACTTCTAATACAAAACAATTAAGAAGTTTTTTCAATTTGTAATTAATGAAGTTATGGGTACTACCTAAATCAATCAATAATGATACCCTTTTCTTCTTTATATATCCTTCCAACTTGAGGGTTTTTGGAGTACTAAGAATATCCAATGCATGACAAGATATTATTATAGTCTCTTATATCTCTAGATCTTGTGACTGCTCCAATTAATGATCTTCTTCATCTTCACAGTCTATGTAGAATAATTTATTCTCACTGCATTTATGACCCTTACTATAGTTGATATCATAATTGAAACATAGTCCCTTTTATCTTATTTCATATTTTTGTTGAGGTTTCATAATGTTCTCTATAATTGTTAGTGGAAAATTTTATAATAGCCATATTTTTACTTCGTCTTTCCTTGCTAGAATCAAAGCATGCTCTTGGGATTTTGGTTCAAGGAAATGAAACTCATGTTGGATGATTTTATTTAAAGTTCCCATAAATAGGTCTAACAAATTATCCTTTGAAATGTGTTGGGTGTGGAGCCTAATTATCTTGTTTACTTTGTATCACAACATTGGACCCCTGTACCTTAAAAGGGGCGGCAATGCCACCCGTAATTAATCGCTGCAGTGGGGGGTCCAAGAGGGGCGACAACGCTTTTCGGAGCCCCCCCCTGGTGGGGGGTTTTGGGGGCAGTGCCTCCGAAGCTAAAAACAGATGTAAAATTGCCTTGTAAAAGTATAGTAATTTCTAGTCAATCTGGGCCGTTCATAGGCGGATGATCCGACGGTAGAAGTTATGTTTAGTTTAGGGTTTTTTTCCCTAGAAGGCAACCCCCTTGTATATATGAGGGTATTGTATTGTAGCTGTTTATTATGTGTGTATTCTTTGAGCGGGAAATAGATAGGGAGATTGTGAGAGAGAACAGAGGATATTACAGTGGATCTGTTGTAGGTTTTGTCTCTTCATTTTTGCTGGATAATAGAAAGGAAGGACTGGCTGTTCGGGGTGGCCGTAGCCCAAACTGGGTGAACCACGTATATCTGTGTCTCTCTGGTTTTTATGTGTTTTGTGTGCTTATATTTTTCGCATATTTTATGTGTTTCATTTCTCCATAATATATAATTTTCTAACAATTGGTATCAGAGCCGAAGGTATATTTGGCTGATAAACTCGCAGGAAAGAAGGGTTCCTGGTTCGAGTGGGAGCAATGGCAGAAGATGCTAAGTTTAGGGTCGAGAAATTTAACGGCCAAAACTTCCTGCTATGGAAGATGCAGATGGAAGATTATCTGTATCAGAAAGATCTTTCCCTACCATTGAGCGGAAAAGAAAAGAAGCTGGTGGCCATGACAGACGCGAAATGGAACATTCTCGATAGAAAGGCACTTGCAACAGTACGGTTGTGCCTTGCGGCATCATTCACCTTCAATATTTTAAAGGAAACAAAAACAGAGGGTTTGATGTAGACGTTGGCGAAATTATATGAAAAACCCTTGGCCTCAAACAAGGTATTTCTTATGAAACGACTATTTAATATGAAGATGTCGGAAGGTGGATCTGTTGCAGACCATTTAAATGATTTTAATATAGTTACCAGTCAGTTAAGTTCTGTAGGGGTAAACTTTTATGATGAAGTTAGAGCTCTATTATTCTTGTGCTCATTTCCAGAGAGTTGGAATGGTTTAGTAATGGCCATTAGTAACTCTATCTCTGGATCTAGTACTTTGAAGTTTGATGATGTTTTCGGTGCTATCCTTAGTGAGGAAATGTGACGGAAAAGCTCCGGTGAGACATCGAGTAATGCTTTGAGTGTAGAGTCTAAGGGAAGAAGAATGGAAAGAGGAAAGAGCTCGGGATATCGCAGTAAATCAAGGAAAGGAAGATCCAAGTCCAAATCGGGGATAGTGTGCTGGAAATGTGGAAAGAAAGGACACCTAAAGAAATACTGTAGATCTTGGAAGGGAAAAGAAGGAGACACACAGTAAGAAAACAATCATGAAGCAAATGTGACAGGTGATGTGTTACAAGATGCTTTGATTCTTTCTTTCGAAAATGTTACTGATTCTTGGGTTGTAGATTCAGAGGCTTCATTCCATGCCACACCTGATAAGAAATATTTTCATGACTATGTTCAAGGAGATTTTGGACAAGTTCGTTTGGGTGATGATAAACCCTGTAAAATTGTTGGAATGGGTAAAGTTCTTGTAAAAAAATAGAATGGAAACCAATGGCTACTAAAGGAGGTAAGGCATGTTCCAGATCTAAAGAAAAATCTGATTTCAACAGGGCAGTTAGGTAGTGAAGGTTGTGTGACAACTTTCACAGATAAAACTTGGAAGGTCACCAAAGGAGCGCTGGTAATAGAAAAAGGCAAAAAGGTTGGTACATTGTATTTATGCAATGGTATTTCTAACTCTGTTAATGCTTTAACTTCCAAAGGAGCAGATGCAGCATTATGTCATCATAGGCTCGGACACATGAGTGAGAAGGGGATGAAGATTCTTCACTCAAGAAATTTGTTGCCAGGTTTGAAGAATGTTGATTTGGATTTCTGTGAAAATTTCATTTATGCAAAACAAAAGAGAGTCAGATTTCTCAGAGTTGGGAAAGAAAAGAAGAGCGAAAAATTGGAGCTTGTGCATACAGATGTATGGGGACCTGCTCAGGTATCATCTCTCAGTGGCTTTTGCTATTATGTTATGTTTATTGATGATTCAACTAGAAAAACTTGGATTTATTATATTCAAAATAGATGTGATGTATTTGATACTTTCAAGAAATGGAAAGCTTTGGTTGAGATTGAGACATGAAAGAAGTTGAAGTGTCTCAGATCAGACAATTGAGGTGAATATTGCAGCAAAGAGTTTGATAGGTACTGTTCAGAGCATGGAATTCGTAGAGAGAAGACAGTTCCAAGAACACCACAAGAAAATGGTGTGTCAAAAAGGATGAACAGAACAATCATGGAGCGTGCAAGGTGCATGAGATTGCATGCAGGATTGCCTTTACAATTTTGGGAAGATGTTGTAGATACTGCTGTTTATCTAATAAATAGAGGGCCTTCAAGTTCCTTGGATGGTGGTATTCCAGAGGAAGCATGGATAGGTAAAAAGGTAAACTACTCCTTTTTAAAGTCTTTTAGTTGTGAGGCCTTTGTCCATATTAATAAAGAAAATAGAACAAAGCTTGAGGCAAAATCAAAGAAATGTACCTTTATTGGATATGGTGTTAATGATTTTGGTTATCGCTTATATGATTATGAAAATCACAAAATCATTAGGAGCAGAGATGTAATATTCAATGAAAAGGTCTTGTATAAGAATCAGTGGCAGGAAAAGAAACAGGAAAAAGAAAGCAAGGAATACACGGTTCTTGATGAGATAACTGAAAAAGTAAAGGTGCCTGAAAATAATAATAATCAGCAACCACAGCAACAGCAACTACCACAACAGCAACAGGCACCTCAAACACCTCAAAGTGGTGTTAGAAGATCTACCAGGATAAGTAGACCCCCTGAACGATACTCTCCTTCATTATATTATTTATTGTTGACTGATTCTGGTGAACCCGAATGTTATGAAGAAGCAATGCAGGTTGAAAGCAGGAAGAAGTGGGAGCTAGCCATGGATGAAGAGATGGACTCCTTAATGCATAACCATACTTGGGACTTAGTCAGGTTGCCTGCAGGTAAAACTACATTGTAGAATAAATGGGTTTACAGGCTGAAGGAAGAAGATGGAGGAAAACAGAGGTACAAAGCTAGACTTGTGGTGAAGGGGTTTGCACAAAAGAAAGGTATTGATTTTGATGAAATATTTTCTCCTGTTGTTAAGATGACTTCAATAAGAACTATTTTAAGTATTGTAGCAGCGGAAGATTTACATCTTGAACAGTTAGATGTAAAGACAACATTTCTCCATGGAGATTTGGAGGAAGAGATATACATGCAGAAACCAGAAGGATATGAGGTAAAAGGGAAAGAAAAATTGGTGTGTAGGTTAAAGAAGAGCTTGTATGGCTTAAAACAGGCTCCAAGGCAGTGGTATCTAAAATTTGACAAGTTTATGTCTGAACAAGGTTATACTAGATGCCACTCTGATCATTGTGTTTATCTAAAAAGGCAAAATGATGGCAGCTGTATTATATTGTTATTGTATGTAGATGACATGCTTGTTGTAGGGTCTAACATGTAGGAAATAAATGTGCTCAAAATAAAATTGGCAAATTCATTTGCAATGAAGGATTTGGGAGCTGCAAAACAAATCCTTGGTGTGAGGATAACTAGAGACAGGAAAAATCACAAATTAACATTGTCTCAGAATGAGTACATAGAAAATGTGTTGAAAATATTTAATATGCAGAATGCAAAACCAAGTAGTACACCTTTTGCTAGCCATTTAAAACTTATTAAGGAGATGTGCCCCAAAACCCAAGAAGAAATGGACTATATGTCTAAAGTTCCATATGCATCAACAGTTGGAAGCTTAATGTATGCAATGGTTTGCACAAGGCCTAATATTGCACATGCAATGGGAGTTGTAAGCAGGTACATGAATAATCCAGGAAAAGAACATTGGATGGCAGTAAAATGGATTCTCAGATATTTGAGAGGTACCACAAATCAAGCATTATGCTTTGGTGGTTCAAACATTGCTCTACAGGGATATGTTGATGCAGATTTGGCAGGTGACAGAGATAACAGGAGGAGCACTACAAGATATGTATTTACTGTAGGTGGAACAACTGTCAGTTGGGTTTCAAAAATCCAAAGTGTTGTTGCACTTTCAACAACAGAAGCAGGGTATGTTGCTGCTACAGAGGCTAGTAAAGAAACAATTTGGTTACAAAGGTTTATGGATGAATTGGGTAAGAAGCATGATATGGGAACGTTATACAGTGATAGCCAAAGTGCCATTCATCTTGCAAAGAACTCAGCATTTCATTCCAGGACTAAACACATACATCTCAAGTACCATTTCATACGGTCTGTATTGGAAGATGGAGAGTTGAAGCTGGAAAAGATACACACTAGCCAAAATCTTGCAGATATGCTAACAAAAGTTGTAACCAGGGAGAAACTAAGAATGTGCTCAGTTTCAATTGGTCTTCAAGGATGATGATGAAGATGAGGAACAACCAGGTCCAAAGAGGAGTCATTGTCCAGGAAATGAAGCAGCGGTGGAGTTGCTACAATAAGTCTCCAAGTGGGAGATTGTTGGGTGTGGAACCTGATTATCTTGTTTACTTTGTATCACAACATTGGACCCCTGTACCTTAAAAGGGGTGGCAACGCCGCCCGTAATTAATCGCTACTGTGGGGGGTCCGGGGGGGGGGGGCAGTGTTTTTCGAAGCCCCCCCCCGTGGGGCCGGCGCGCCCCGAAGCTAAAAACAGATGTAAAATTTCCTTGTAAAAGTATAGTAATTTCTAGTCAATCTGGGCCGTTCATAGGCGGATGATCTGACGGTAGAATTTATGTTTAGTTTAGGGTTTTTTGCCCTAGAAGGCAACCCCCTTGTATATATGAGGGTATTGTATTGTAACTGTGTATTATGTGTGTATTCTCTGAGCGGGAAACAGATAGGGAGACTGTGAGAGAGAACAGAGGATATTAAAGCGGATCTGTTGTAGGTTTTGTCTCTTCATTTTTGCTGGATAATAGAAAGGAAGGACTGGTTGTTCGGGGTGGACGTAGCCCAAACTGGGTGAACCACGTATATCTGTGTCTCTTTGGTTTTTATGTGTTTTGTGTGCTTGTATTTTTCGCATATTTTATGTGTTGCATTGCTCCATAATATATAGTTTTCTAGAAAAATGTTCTTTACCCTAAGACTTAGCTTTTGTAATTGTTGAATGTGATATGTAATTAGACCTTTTTTCGAAGATTTACCAATTGACTAAATAATTTATTGCTCTTAGTATCCCCATAATGTGTTATAAATTCCTCCATAAAAAATGGACCAATATACAATAGAATCCTTTTTCCTTTCACAAATCCATTGATATCATACAAATTTAACTTTTTCTAAAAACGTGCATGGAACATTTACCTTTTATGATATTTTCACTTCGGATATATCAAATTAATGGTCCATCAGGAATAAACATGTTATATAATTGTTACCATCAAACTTCCTCATATCAATATTTGGAATGAACCAGTTCCTTGGTGCTGACTTTAAAACCCTGATGATGTGAATCTTGGGGTGAAAACTCATGATTATGATTTTTCGACTCGACATTTGTGCTCTCAATTGTGATAAAATACTCCCTATATGTGATTGAGTTCCAACATCGTTTTTCTCCTTATTTTCATGATTTCCTTAGATATCTGTAGCCTTTTTAGGAATCCTGTACAAGATAAGATTTTCCATGGAATTCGTGAACTTTTGTATTTCTTCTATGTTTTCATTCTTTTTATTCTTGTTTCATCCATTTGTTTTTCGATTTTTTCTTCCACCTCTTTAATATAGTGTTGACAGTGTTGGAACTACCAACATTCAAGGTGTATCCCCGATATGTGGTCCCAATTAGACCTCACATCTCTTGGGATAGGAGACTCATATGGAATATGACTTGGTTACCGTTTTCTTAAATTTTTTCTTTGGCTCCAACTGTCTACAAAAGAGAGGAATGAATATGTACCTTCGAAAAGAAAGTAAGTGTGCATGCTGAGTGTTCGTTTGTAGGTTTTTCGAGGTTATTCTAATGCGGAGAGACAGAAAAGTATTCCCCTAAGAGAGAGATAATAGTACCACCCTAGTAGAGACACACACAAACAAGAAGGATTTTTCTAACATCCATCGGAATAGTACACAAAGATTCAACGGTCATTGCAACCAACACAAACAAAAAAGTTTTGTCTAACATCCAGCGAAATATTCCACAAAGATGTGGCAGCCATAACAACCATTGCAACACATTCTCAATATGATAAGCACTAAAATAACTGAATTAAATCAACTACTTTATCACAGGTGAAAACAAACATGAATTACAAGAATTCACATAACAGTCTTACAAATATTCATAGTCCATGTATGAAGAACGTGTTGGCCATTAGGCTTCTGATATTAAGTAAAGTTCCAAGACACATGAATACAAAAAACACAATTAGATCTAATAGTGTAGCTTTCGAGCCACTCCTTGCTCCCCAAAAGAACTAGCTTGTCTCTCTAATGTCTCGCGGGAGGATCCAAGGTGAAAATTCATTTGATCTTACAATGAGGATGTATATATAACCAATGGGCGGGATGGTTCTTCACCTTCCTTGTGACTTCTTGACTAACCTCATGATTGTTAAACTTCCTATTACTTTTAGACTATACAAGACTCTTCAAATTATGTACATGTCCTTTGGAATTACACTTTCTAATACATTTTCAAATAGAACTTTACATGATCCACATAAATGATGTGTCATATGGTGACTCATGACATGACATGACATGACATTGATGACATGGATTGTATGGTGGAATATCAATGCCAAGTCATTCTTGTTGCTTCTCTTTGTGTCTTCTTGAAAAATTCTTTTGTCCACCTCCATATGGATTAAAGATAAGGAGTCTTCAATGATATCAGGTCTTAAGCTATGATTGCAAACTGGTGTCCCTTTTATTTCTCCTACTTAATCAACTTGCATATTCAACTATAGAGGTGTCTTATAACATGTTCTCCATATCCTTATTCATCATCCTTCCATGGTATGATAGTGTACATACATCTACAATTCACTCATAACAATACAAGATCAATCTGAAAAACCCTTAGTCTAAGATGTTGCATGATGATCCATTGACTAAGCCATAACCAGGTGATAGGATGAGGGATAGGATCAGTGACTATGCAATTGCACGGCTTAAGAAATCAAGGGTTTAGCTTGAGCATTAAGACTTCACAATGCGTAGTTCAATATGGGACTGAGAAAAATATTGTGAAGTTGGGGAGCTTAGGGAGCCAGGTTGAGGGCTCCAACATTGATTTTTCCCATTGCACAATTATAGAAGGAATAAGGGGCCATGTGATTGCATAATTGTGTAGTTCAAGAGCTCAGGGATAAGGCTTTAGCCTTGTGACTGTGCAATGCACAATATTGATTGGGCAGGAGAGAGAAATTGTGAAAATTTTTGGGTTAGAGGTCGGTCTTTGTTACACGAAAATTTGTCACCATGCCATTTTAGTACTCCCTTAGAAGTCTACAACATCAAAGTTTCTAAAGTAAAGCCTTGAAATTAAGAGAAAATCTCATAAAAGTCTTAAAAACACTTGTACCGCACTTTCTCTTAACATTGTCTGTGGTGCCACACTTTTTTGCTCTAAATCATGCGAAGCTAAACACACTTTTTATTTATTAAAGGTGCGGACCCCTGTAAAAGGTAAAACAAAGGCAGAAAGTAACATTTAGAAGCCCAACAGTCAAATCTGGAAGCTTCTAGAAGCAGTTATCCGGTCGAAGGTTCACTCTATCATGTATGTTCATTCCTCCATTATGGGAGCCTACCCCTTGATTTATGGAGCCTAATCCCTTCAAAAGAGAATTCTATCCCTTCTTAAGGGGAACCATAACCTCCTCTCTTTTCCTATAAATTGAAGCCATAGTGCAGCTTTAAGGGTTGGAGTTAGTGAGTTAGACTTGGAGAATTTTTTAGGAGAAATGCTGCAGAGACTCATACTCTCATAACCAATCATTATATGGGAATGATTACAGACCCATGTGCTTTTAGCTGAGAGAGTGCAAGGCTTGTCATAGTAAAGGAAACACCTGTTCTGGACCCCAGGAAGGCCTGTATGACATCAAGGAGGACATGGTTGTAAGGCTCTTCTTTATTTAAGTTAATACGAATGAATATTGTTTTCTCAATGGGTTATTTAATTAATAATATCATTTCTTGAATTACTTGATCATCTTGATAGATGTTTGATTCGTGAATTGATTTATTATACGGGTGCTTTTGATCTTTTCTTCTGTTTGTGATTGCAGATCCTTGATGACGAATTTCTTCAAGCCACTGGAAAGAAGATCAGTGCTGGACTACAAGTAGGTTTCTAAAACCCTATTATAATTAATTCCGTGTCAAACAATATCTGGGGAAAATATTTTTTATTTGTCTGTTTGTTTCTAGCTGTCTGTAGGAAACTTGGGAGGTGTGTCTTGTCCACAAGAATGACTTATCCATCCAAAAAAATGGCGACTCCATTGGGGAATGGATCTTGAACTTTTATTTCTTTTACTTTTGGCTTGTGAATTTATTTTTTCTGATTTTGATTGATTTATACTAGCTTGTGTAGTTTATCCCTATAGAATCCCTGAGAAATGATTTAGAGTGTTTTATTTTTTCTTTATTTTTCCTGTGTTCGCTCTTTTCTTTTATAGATAGTGCGGGCAGCTCCGCACTTTTCTTGTACTCACAGTGCAGGACCGCACTGGTTTGCATTGAATCCTGTGGACCTTGTGAAATTTTTTGGAAAATCTTAAAATCCTCTTTTCTGGATTAGTTTGTTAGATTCTCAGTGAATACCCAGACTTGTATCTTCTGTCAGGAAGCTTTGGTTAAGAGTTTATTTCAACATTTTTAGTTTTGAATGATTTTCTAAAAAATCTACATGTTATAATGATTTTTTCTTTGTATTTATCCCGCTCAAAGATTAGAAACCCTGGTATACCTTTAGATCACTGGTATTTCCTTGCTTTCTTGCTGAGTCTAACATCATAGCAAAAATTGTTTTATGAGATTTAAATCCTATTTTTATCATTTGCAAATCTTTAAAAAACTTTTGTTGATAAGTTTGGAATTTCACTTAAAAAACCAAAATTGGATGTTTTTTGAGTTCTTGCCGATCCAAGAAAAGAATTTCTTAGTTAGATTACAAGCTAAGCAAGACATCCTCAAAATATTTAAAGTTTTAATTCAGATTTAGTCTTTATAATTTTTAGATCTCAAAATTAGTGTTTTTAGCTTTGAGTGTTATTTCTAGAAATTGTAGTCTTCTTTTGAAGAAAAACTTGGTTTTTAGTTTCTATCTTGAATAAAAGGGATTTCTTATTGAGCAATAGATCATTTTGAGTTCTCATTGAAATTATATTTCTTTTCATTTATTCTTGTTTGAAGGAAATATTTGTTTTAAAATGTTGCATTTCTCAACTCTCCTTTTAGATAGAATTCATTGAAAGAACGAGAATTGTTTCTCATAATAGATGCATTTTTAGTGTGTTTTGAGTCAGGTCACTACATATCATTAGTTTCACTTTTGCACCTATTTTCCTAAGAAACAACCTTTTAAAATCAACGCTTAAATTAAAATCAATCTAGTAATTTTTATATTTCTAGGGCTCTTTTCACTAATATAGCTTAGGCTAGTGTCTTGGAGTAGGGAGTAATTAACTCTCCAAGACAATTAAAACAAACAAGTAGTTGATCTTGTGGTAGGAAAAAATCCAATAGTCGCTTGTATGCTCTGGGAATCTCCTCATAAAGGAGTCAAGCACGAGGTCATATATGAACCAGTGGGATAATCAATTCTATCTAATTGGGAACGATAGCAGATGTGTGCATATTAACAACGATAAACCACGGATAGACCATTGAAGATGAGCCTGGGGTCACTTGTCGGTATACCTTGGATTATTTCAAGGAGCCTTCAAGGGGATTGAGCTTTGTTACTCTGCCCTTGCGCGTATGTCAAATCGTAGATTGTTCCCCTAGGTATATTAGTTCCTGTTGGTAACCATAGTGACCATAATCTGTACGGTTTTTCCTAAGGTGACGGTGGAGGAAAGATCCCACTGTACCTGGAGCAGATGTCGACTAGACTCACTTGGACTCTCCAGAGGATTATCTTCACTCGAGATGGTTTAAGTGGAGAAATTTGCACCAGTCTGTTTCATTAAGCAGGTTGTCGGGGTGACTGTTCCAACCGCCCTTTTTACATTAAAATACTACGATGTTGGATTTCATCACCAACTAGTGTTTTTAGTGGGAGGAGTTACTGTTTGTGTGTGGTTTGATATCCTCAATTTTTAGGCATGTGATTCATTTGTTTGTTTCCTTAGCAACTCTAGGAGTTTTCATTAAAATTTTCTTTGATTGCATGTGATTAATAATTTTTAATTGTGGCTGAATTACCAAGACAATCGCATAGACTCTAGGGGAAGCCCCTTGAGTATACACCAAACCAACTTGAAGGGTTGCGAACTCTAGTATCGCCTAGTGATAGTAGAATTAGATCAACAGAAACAAGAGAATCATCTATATTTATTCATCCTGATTATCAATAACAAACAACAGAGCATATTCAAGAGCCAATTTCAATTTCTGAAGTTACTGGTAGTATTTCTCCTTCCAGTGAATTAGCTAAAGAACTTGAAATTTTTGAGCCTGACACTGAACCTGCTGTATTGGAACCATCTTCAGGATTTGTTACTCTAACTTCTAGTGATCCTAGTTCACCTAGGGTAAGACATCTCATTACTGAAAATATTCCTTCTAACCTCATATCTTTTGAAGAACTTGTTGGTCCAGAAGAAGATGTAACTCTTCCCGAAACCCAAGAAACTTTGAATCTTAGGGAGCGTGAATCAATATTCTACAATCCTTTTAGAACCGACACTTGGTATTTATCATTGACAAATTTTTTAGAAAACCCGGGTCTTAGTTATTCACCACTCCAAATTCCTTTTCATCCTACACCAAGAGGTTATTATCCTTCATCAACTATGTCAGGTGAGTCATCTATGTTTTCCCAATCTCCGAAAACATTTTTATACGGTGGTCCTTTTGTTCCTTCGGGGTACCAATCACTCTCTAGTACTTTCTCGGGAGCAACTCATCGACCAATTGAACAAGTGTTATCATCTGGTACAAATGGAACTAAAACTGAAACGTTGAATGCAGAGCAAATTTTTATGATGTCTAGTAATATTCCAAATCCTCAACCTCAAGGTAGTCAGTTACCGCACGGGGGGCAATCTCAAGGTAGTCAATTACCGCCTGGGGGGAAACCTCAAGGTATTCAGTTACTGCCTAGAGGGTAACCTCAAGGTAATTTTTTACCAGGACAAACTGTAGGACAATATTATTTACCTGGAGAACAACCTCAAGGACAGTACATACCTCAAGGTTATCAACATCAAGGACAGTACATACCCCAAGGTCCAACCCCAGACTCAGTATATTCCTCAGGGTCCTTATCAACCCCAGATTCAGTACATGCCTCAAGGTTATCAACCTCAAGGTCAATACCCAACTCAAAGTTTCCAACCTCCTTCTGGTCAACCATTATTACAAGGAGTTGAAAATTTACCAGTTAACTATCAACCCTATGTTCAACCAGGTTATGGTCCTCCATATGCATAACCTTCTATGGGTCAATACCCCATAATGAACATGGTGTGGAATCCATCTCAAATTCAACAGAATATGCAACCTAATGTGCAGTTACCTAATCAACCTGGAAAGCCTATAGTTTCCGGTCCAACCCAGCAACCTGTCCAACCTACTATTCAAGTCCCTGCACCTAGTTCTGTTTAGTAGCCCGAGCCTAGTACACCTCAAACTCCGCCTCATACTGCTGCAGCTACTGCAACTTCTGTTCAACCTACAACACCTATTTCTAGAGTATTTGTAGCTCCGGTTTCTTTTATCCTTGCATCAGTGCAAATTCTTCAAGCCTCTATGCCACAATCAGGACCTGCAATTCAGACTACGGTCCAGATGCCTACAGGACAAGCTGGTACTAGTACGATTGTTTCTAGTCAACCACAGTTTACTTATCAACCGTACTAGGGAAAGTATCAATTTGGACAGGCTACACAAAATCCAGTATATCAGTAGCAGCTGTACCCTGGGTATACTTATCAAGTACCTCAACAACCCCAGTATGGAATAGTTAATTATGGTTACCCAGGAGGTTTCACGATTCCGAATGCGCATCCAATTCTAGGGTATCCTGGATATCCTCCTCCTGGAACTAGTTTGATCACACAAGGTTATCAAGACCCTAGCCATCGGTTACCATTCATAGCAAATTTAGATTTATCAGATCTATCGCGCCTTACGAATGATCCCATTTTTTATCTTCCATACTGGCCGCCGATGCCTAACAAGTTTCCCAGTGATATTCTGAAGTTTGAAGGTAAGTCAGGAGAGGACCCATCTAATCACGTTATGACTTATCACCTCTGGTGCGCATCCAATTCACTAATCAATGATTCGATTCGATTGCGTCTTTTTCAGAGAACTCTCATTTGTCTAGCTGCCAAATGGTACATCGAGTTACCACGCAGCTCTTTTAATAATTTTAATGCATTAGCTACTACTTTCTTAACCCATTTTCAGTTGCCTTTCAAATATGAAAATGGCACAGAATTGTTGACTTCATTAAAACAGTCTACGTCTACGTACATATCTAATCACATTCATGATTGGAGACGTAGAAGGAGTTTAGTTAAAGTCTTTATTCCAGATCAAATTTTGGCTGAATGGTTTATTAAATCGTTATTGCCCAAAATTACTGAAGATGTGGCCAAAGGAGGCGTTGTTACAGAAGATCAAGTCATTACTCAGGCTCAGTACCTTGACCTTGTATATACTCAGTCAGGTACTCTGTATGATAAAATCCCCGATTTACGAAGACCTGGTCAATTAACTACAACTCCTTCTGGCTCTCATGCTGCTGATGGTGTAATTGGTTCTGTTATCACTGGTAAAAGTAAGAAGAAGTCTTCCAAGACCACTTCTCCTATTATCACTTTACCCGATTCACCCAAAGGAGATTCTTCCCTAGAAACTTCCGCTGATATTCACATTGTAGAGTCATCTACAACCAAATCTAAAACTGGTGGTAAGAAGAAAGGTAATAATAAAAAGAAAAAATCTTCAAAAGATAAAAACAATACAACTGAACCAACTGACGAAAAATGTAACCCTCGATATCCTTGTCTAATCTGTGATGAGGATCATTTTACAAAGGAGTTCCCGCATAGAGCTGAGGTATCAAAATTTGTTAAGGGTTCACCTATACCTGCTGTCTTGAAGGATCCCTTTCTCGCTCAAGATAGTAACATGGTTGGATCTTCCTCCAATACGCTTGAGAATATCTTGATGGTTGCAACGCAATCGCAAGATTATGGTAGTAAAAATACTGGTAAAGAAGTAGAAACATCCAATTCTGCATCAACTACATCTCCCTCAGTTTATGATCCATTACAAATCGAGAAACAAAATACTGACTTAGTGATTAAACTGCCTGCAAAAGGTGTACTTCATAAATCAACTTTCAATCCACATGCGAGAGCTGCTCAGAATTACAATATTGTTGAATATTTGGAAATTTCCCCTTCAGCAATGTTGACTTTGAAAGTATTGAAATCATGCCCAACCCAAAGAAAATTACTTTTTTCAGCCTTAGGAGCCGTAGATCTCTAGGATTCGAACCTCATGATCTTCTATTTAGAGAATTTTACACCCTGCCTACCCCATCAAATGGCTTTTCAGATTCCGGTAATAGTAAAAAACAAACGTGTCTTTCGTACTATTATTGACGAAGGGGCTTCTACATGTATTATGTCGTTAAAATGTTGGAAATCACTTGGTTCTCCGACCATTAACCAATCACCAACTATTCTCAAAGATTTTGACAGAAGAGGTTTTCAACCGTATGGTATCTTACAAGATCTACCAATAGAGGTCGAAGGCAAAATGGTTAATCTAGATGTGGAGGTGGTTGATGCCCCTCTGGATTACAACCTTCTCCCGGGTCGCAGTTGGTCTTACGCCATGACTGTTGTTGTATCATCGATCTTTCATCTCATCATGTTTCCTCATAAAGGAAATATCATTAAAATAGATCAGCTCTCATATTATTCATCTGACCCAGCATCTACTGATAGCATCCAACATATCGAAAAATCGACTATCCCTTATAAGGATGTCAGAGTAGGTTTGCTTAAAGATTTGGCTTTACTGGGAACTTTTTCCCTGCCTGCTCCCAACATACATCCTCCTATTGCTAATATCAATATGATTACATCAAGTAATATTTCCTTTGATGATCCTTGGATAGTACCTTTAGAATCAGAATTGGACTCTTTTGATGGCTTGATGCCTTTGAGTCCTTTTGAGTTATCATATCATAATGTACAGTCATTTTCTGATACTCCTTCAACTGAGTCTGATCCAGTGAATGTGATCAATCAGGAGTCATTTTCAATATCGAGTTTAGCTTGGACACCAATTCCGGATCCTGCTCAACAAGTATTCAATACTGATGAACATATTCGTGAATTCTTGTCGGTAGATGAGTTACCATGGGAAGATCTTCATCAAAGGTCTTCGTTTTTACCTGATCTCGATCATTTTGAGAATGATTTTTCCTCCATTTTTACCACTGATTATGTCAAAGACCCTCAGAATCCTCTTTCACATTTTGATTCTGAATTGAATTTAGAAAATATTTCTACAACGGTTCCACTTGACATTTTAGTAAAACCTGGAATTGTTGAAAACATTCACATAGGTGCTTCTTGTACGACTGATGAAATCCAAGCATATAAAGCCCTATTTCAGTAATTCTATGACATTTTCGCTTGGTCATATGAAGAAATTCCAGGAATCGATCCGTCGATTGTTGTTCATGAAATTAAGACATACCCGGATGCTAAAACCGTTAGACAGATATTACGTCAGGTACATCCGAGAAAAGCTGCCGCTATTAAAGCCAAAGTTGAAAAATTACTTCGTGCAGGTTTTATTTATCCAATTCCACTCACGGACTGGGTATCTAATATTGTTCCAGTCAATAAAAAACAAGGAACAATACAAGTATGTATCGATTATATGGATATAAATCGAGCTTGTCCAAAAGACAATTATCCAACTCCTTACATCGATCAAATTATTGACGATTGTGCTGGAAGTGAAATGTTCTCGTTCATGGATGGGTTTTCTGGCTACAATCATATCAACATACTCCCTACAGATCAACCTAAAACAACTTTCATTTTTCCATGTGGAACTTTTGCTTATCGCAAACTACCTTTTGGCCTTAAGAATGTTGGCGCCACTTTTCAAAGGGCTATGTCTTATGCATTTCATGACATTAAGCACATTGTGAAACCCTACCTCAATGATTTTCCTGCTCATTCTTCACGCAGATCAGATCATATTACTCATTTACGAGCCATTTTTATATGATGTAGGCATTATAAGATTCGTCTGAATCCTCACAAATGTGTTTTCTGCGTACAATCCAAACAATTATTGGGATTTATTGTCTCAAAGGCAGGCATTCGTGTTGATCCATCGAAGGTTGAGGCAATCATCAATTTACCTCCTCCTTCTACTCTTCACCAACTCCAAAGTTTGCAAGGGAAAGCAACATTTTTACGTTGATTCATTCCTAACTACATTGAGTTAACGAAAGGTTTCACTAGGTTTTTGAAATAGAATATTCCTTTATTTTGGGACGAGGTCGTTGATAGATCTTTTGATGCTCTGAAAAACACATTGACCCATGCACCGTTACTGCATCCTCCCAACTACAACCAAGATTAATTTTTGTACCTCGCCGCTTCCGATTCCACAATAGGGATGGTTTTAGTTCAGGAAGATGAATTTCATGGTGAACATGTGATTTACTATCTTAGTCAAAATTTGCATCCGACTAAAATCAAATATTCACATGTGGAGAAATTGGCCTTGGCAGCTGTTCAAGTTGTCCAACGTTTTCGTCATTACATACTATTACGCAAAACAACAGTGATATATGATTGTAACCCTATGATGTATATCTTGACCAAACAATTTCTAGGGGGCAAATACTCCAAATGGATTGTTATCCTACAGGAGTTCGATTTGGAATTTGAAAAGTCCAAATCAAAGAAATCATTGATATTTGCTGAACTTATGTGTGATTTCCCACGTACTAATACAGAAACTGTGGCAGAACAACCAATCGCGGACGAATCCTTGTTTCTTATTACTACCATTGATCCTTGGTATGGAGATATCATTGTTTATCTTCAGACCCAATCTTTTCGGCCTGAACTTTGACGATCACAACGACGTAAAATCTATTTCCAGTCTCAACAATATCATATTGTTAGCGACACACTATACCATCACAGTGCAGACTCAGTTTTTCGACGTTGTCTAACCCATGAAGAAGCCGAAAAGGTTTTAAATGACTGTCACTCTGGAGCATGTGGCGGTCATATGTTTGGGTACGCCACAACCCAAAAGATATTGCGCGCAGGTTATTTCTGGCCATCCTTATTTAAATATTTATTTATGCGGTCCGAAAATGTCATAATTGACAAATATTCGATCGAAAAATGTGTGCACCACCTGCCCTCTTCACCCTATAATTGTTGTCGGTCCTTTTACAAAATGGGGCATTGACTTCATTACATGTAACCCTCACTGGGCCGGGGGGTATGGGTATATTATTCTAGCAGTAGATTATTTTACCAAATGGGCCGAGGCAATGCCTACATTTGCGGCAGATGGAAAAAATGCAGCAACTTTCGTGTTCAATCATGTGATTGCTCGTTTCGGTGTACCCCAAGCGATAATTAATGATCACGGGAGCCATTTTCGGAATATCAAGATGACCGAGTTAACGGACCAACTTGGCCTATGCCATGACAGTTCTACACCATATTATCCGCAGGCTAATGGCTTAGTTGAAGCAATTAATAAAGTCTTAGTCACCATGATCAAACGAATCATTGGAATTCATAAGTCAAATTGGCATACCATGCTCTTTTCAGCGCTTTGGGCATATCGAACCTCAGCAAAAACATCGACAGGTTTTACCCCTTTTCAACTAGTTTACGGTTTAGAAGCGGTATTACCCATTGAATGCGAGATACCATCACTCCAACTAGCCATAGAGTTACTACCAGCCACTTCTGAAGATGAGAAAAATTTCTTATACTTAGCTCAATTAGATGAGAATCGGCGCATCGCTGCATTAGCTACCGAGACTCATGCGAAAAGAATGAAAGCTCAGTATGATAGAAGTGTTACCCCTCATAATTTTTCAGAAGGAGACCTAGTTTTGATTTATGATCAAGCCAACGATAAACTAGGGGCTAGGAAATTTGAACCCATGTGGCATGGTCCTTATATTTTCAAGCGACAGCTTGCAAAAGGGGCCTATGAATTGATTGATTTTGATGGGGTCTCTTTAGGTAAACCCATAAATGGACTTTATCTGAAGAGATATTACGCTTGATTTTTGTGTGGAGATCTTCTCTGTATATTAGTTACTTTCTAGCTGGTGTGCTATAGATTAGAAAAGTGTGCCTAGCTTAAGTGTGATTTTACTACTATTCTTTCTTATCTGGATTACTCTTGATATCGCAGATGTCGACGTCCTCTCAAACATATATTGGTTTCACTGATGGCGCTTGTTGTAGTACAAAGAACATCTCTTCTGTAGCTTGGGTTATTTATTCACCCACTGACAATTTAGTATCTATGCATGGGGTAAGCCTTGGTCAAACAACGAACAATATTACTGAATATAGTGCAGTTATTGAATTATTATCGAAATCCTTTTCATTTGGAATTCAGAGTTTGATCGTTATGTTAGATTCTGAAATTGTTGTATTACAATTAAACCGAGTATATGCCATTAGAAACCCACCATTATTAAGATTATTTTTAAGGGTTCATCTCTTGGAACGAGAGTTCGATTATATTGAGTATCAACACATTCCAAGAAATTTAAACACATTAGCAGATGCAATATCTTCTAGTGTTGTAAACAGACATTTGCAATAATAAAGTAATAAATCAACATTCAATAACATGATTAAACAGGTAACTAGAAATATTAGTATATCATAGTATAGATGTAGTGTTCAAAAAATAGTACATCGTCTTCGATCATAGGTTCAAAACGCCTTATGATCGGAAAAAAGTGATACAAAAAATTAGTCTATACAGTCAATCATCCACTATCCGTGGTAATGATCATGGTAATAAACTACTGCTCGTGCCACTCTACTCAAAAATCTCCTAAATAGTCAAGGAACACCAATGACATATCTCTGTAAACGGAGTGGGATGTCATCTATGGTAGTCTCAAGAATATATATAGTTAGCCGCTCCAAATGGTGTTCTAAATCAGTCAGGATCTCTACTGCCTGATCCTGTGGTGGTGGTGTTGTTGCAACTGCATCCCTTTGCCTCCGGTCAAAAGGGCGGAGAGTGGCTGGTCGACGTGGACCCACATCTGCATTTGAAATTTTTGTTATCAGTTTTGGATGATTTAAAAAATAAAAAAAATAGAAATTAGAACATGTCAAAGAGATTTTTTACCTGACTCATCCCACTGAGCTCTTGGAGGAAGTGGAATATCTCAGTCACCGCGGAAATCCATGCTCGCATAAGGAAAATCCTCTATCACAAAAAGTTGGTGTTAACCAACGAAAATAAATCGAGGGAAATTGAACAATCTCCTCACCCTCGCTGTGATGTGCCATCAAAGCAACCCATCGAACCATACGAGGCTCTCAAGGTCTACCAGCATCAACAGAAATATGTTTCGGGGCTAACAGAGGAATCCTCTCTAAAGCAAAGGTAACCACAATAGATCCATATCCAAAGTTGTTTAACTTCCCATTTTTTGCTCTAGTTATTTGGCCTTTGACATTAGCCAACACTGCCTCACACGAGTTGAATATGGTGCCTTGGAAACAATCTACTGTAATCCGCATCTGAGATCCAGTAGCTACATGTGAAGCTGCACTTCCGCACAACTTGGTAACGGTAAATGAAATCACTTTTAACTCGGGACGGATGATAGTTTTAATATCAATCTGTTTATCTCTAGGATTGGCTTCATCATTACAAAACTCTAATTTCAAACTAGCAACAGACTGGCCACCTGGCCTAGCCCCAAATAGAGAAAGTAGTTCACCTCTCTTAGACAAACCAGTCAAAAAATATATGTCCTCCAGCTCAATTTCAAGCCGGTGGCCTCCAATCACAAAACACTGGTCCTGAACGTCCCACTTGTTTACCAACCAAGTGAGAAGATCTACTTGAGCTCTCATGCCACTGATAGCCCAGAATTTGAATAGCCCACATGCTCTTAAAACTTGCAAAGTAGGTTGATGAATCATTGTTGCTTCATCCACCTCCTCATGTTCCCATTCTCACCAAATGAGCATTGTAAATATCCTACAAAGAGTAAAATGAAGGATTAGAATCATTTTAAAACAAAAATTTGGGTAATTTGGGAGGAAATTGTGTTTTTAAATTCGTTACGGCACCCCCGTACTTTACGCTTAGATACATTGCATAGCTCCACATGGGCTCTGTCCGCAAGTACCTAGCATCCTACCTGCGGACCCTCGAGGGCGGATTTTTGAACCAATTTTCCTCCCAAAAATGAAATTTAGACCCTAATTTAAGAAAATTAACGAATGGAAAGCAAGGAAAAGAGGATGTGGATTACCTGGAGCAGATGGTTTTTTATTTCAACGGTCGGTTTGTCCAGAATCTTCTCCGAAGTATTTTTTTCCAAAAGCTCTAAAATTTTTACTCCAAACTCAAACGGTAAAAATGAACTTGGAAAACTCCTTTTTATAAGTTTTTTCGAATAAATGAAATTTAAATTTGTTTATTTTTCACTTTAAAAAGATGTTTTTTCAAAATATTTTTATTATTGAAACATGTATGTTTAATTTTTTGAGTTTTTTGTGCAGAATACTGGATTTTTCAGGGAAAATGATCATTTTTGACGAAGAGTATAATTTTATCACTTTTTTGGGCTCTTTAAAATTTACGAAAAAGAAAAACCATGGAGTCCTATTTTAAGCCCTTTTCAGACTCTCTAAAAATTAAAATATTGTTGAGTGCTTGACTATTCGAACTTGTTACAGGAAATGAACGGTTTTCCCTTCAGTATAAGTTTACCCCTTTTCTGGACTGAAATGGACTATTTATGAAAAAGGTATACGTTGACTAATCATGGTCAATAGAGTTCTCTCTTGCATTATTTTATCCTTTTTCGGGCCTGAGAGACTAAAATTATGAAAAAGTACACCCATGGAGTTTTCTTAAGTTTTTCTTCGACTCCCTAAAAATGAAAAACACCGATTTTCTCCTATACCGGACTCATTAAAATTTGGTCAAAGAAGGACCCCACAATTTCAAACAGAATGGACCACTCTCTTCAGGGGCCCGGACGAACTAAGTTGGACTCATCAAGGATGAGCTGATAAACAAGAAATGTTATCCTCCTCAAGCTTGTCAAAATAAAGAGGTACGGCGTAAATGGTGTAGCAAGAGAGAAAACAGATTCATTTTTTACACTTTGATTTGTAAAGCATTACACCACTCTTGAACACGACATTTTTTGTCACACTTCTACTTGCTGGGGAAATCCTTGTCATAGTTGTCAAACCACATTGAAGGTCTTCAACCGGTTTCTGGGTATTAGCTTAGGGCAATTGTTACCAAACCATCTGCAGTGTTGTTATGTGTTCAAGAGGACAGTCAAACCAACCATTCATCTGCAAACATTTGTCTCCATTCGCGTTGACCATCCCCGAGTCAGTCCTTGCAAAATTTTCTTCAAAACTTGATCTATGGTTTCGTGTCGTGAGCTTGCTTATGACAGATCACTTTCTATCGACGACAACTCATAATCTAGGAAGTTGATCTAGAATCCGTCAGTACCTTGGAATCTGCATGCCTTAATGGTAGGTTTCTTACCTTTGACGACAGGCTGCATCATTGACCTTCAATCGAACGATTCCGTGAAATGTTAGACTTCAGATCACTTATTCACATTTCATGGATTTTACTAAGTACTTTGAGAGCCATTGTCATTATTAGTGGTTTTTCTCACACTTGTTAACAGTTCACATCATTGACTGGTAATCAAGTATGTTTGACTTTGACACATTTAATCGCATGGATTGAATTGTACTAGTTCGGGAAGAAGAAATCAAGACCCTGGATCTAGTTTCCACCATCCAAGCTGGGAGGAGTTTTATTATTCATTAAGGGCAAGAGACTTATCTGCCATGTATGGATGCGCCCACGTCGTGTCTACACTATTGATGTAATATTAAAATCATTTCTAATCGTAATGTTTTAGGAGTAGATTTGATCTTAAGTATAACTCACCTACTCCTAAGCATATATATATATGTTTTGCATTGAATGTTTCTCACAAGGTTCCACGGTGTCCACAGGCTAATCCTTGAAATGATAAAGCACATCACTCTTTGAATGCTCTCAGACTTCGCACTTTAGGGGGGAATTTTTACACTGGAATTTGTCACCATGACATTTTAGTACTCCCTTATAAGTCTACAACATCAAAGTTACTAAATTCAAGCCTTGGAATTAAGAGAAAATCTCATAAAAGTTATAAAAACACTTGTACCACACTTTCTCTTAACATTTCTTGTAGTGCCACACTTTTTTCTCTAAATCATGCGAAGCTAAACACACTTTTTATTTATTAAAGGTACGGACCCCTATAAAAGGTAAAAAAAAGGCAGAAAGTAACATTTAGAAGCCCAATAGTCAAATATGGAAGCTTCTAGAAGCAGTTATCTGGTCGAAGGTTCACTCTATCATGTATGTTCATTCCTCCATTATGGGAGCCTACCCCTTGATTTATGGATCCCAATCCCTTCAAAATATCATTCTATCCCTTCTTAAGGGGAACCATAACTTGCTCTCTTTTCCTATAAATTGAAGGCATAGTGCAGCTTCAAGGGTTGGAGTTAGTGAGTTAGACTTGGAGAATTTTTTAGGAGAAATTTTTTAAAGACTCATACTCTCATAGCCAATCATTATATGGGAATGATTACACACCCATGTGCTTTTAGCTGAGAGAGTGCAAGGCTTGTCATAGTAAAGGAAACACCTGTTCCGAACCCCAGGAAGGCTTGTATGACATCAAGGCGGACACGGTTGTAAGGCTCTTCTTTATTTAAGTTAATACGAATGAATATTGTTTTCTCAATGGGTTATTTAATTAATTATCTCATTTCTTGAAGTCCTTGATCATCTTGATAGATGTTTGATTTATTATACAAGTGCTTTTGATCTTTTTTTGTGTTTGTGATTGCAGATCCTTGACGATGACTTTCTTCAAGCCACTGGAAAGAAGATCAGTGCTGGAATACAAGTAGGTTTCTAAAACCCTGTTATAATGAATTCCGTGTCAAACAATATCTAGAGAAAATAGTTTTTATTTGTCCATTTGTTGCTAGTTGTCCGTAGGACACTTGGGAGGTCTATCTTGTCCGCAAGAATGACTTATCCGTCCAACAGTATTGAGCACCGTGATTACGTAGTACAAATACCTGGGAGGTAGGAACTATGCATTACATAATTCCAAGAGGCATGGTTGCACCTTTAGGGCTAAGACTATGCAATGCGTAGTCCAGGAGGGTTGGATGGGGCTAAGTTGCTTAGTCTAAGATATTTCTGGATTTTGCTAAGTGTGGGATCAGTGAAGCTGATGTGAACAACGATAAGTCTTGATTGTGATCACACACTTAGAAAATTTTATGACACAACTTAGATCATCCAGAACACATGGAAAACACACTTCCCTTAGTGCGACAACTTACGACATGTGCCACACCAAAGATACACTTTTTGAAGAGAGTAACGACACTTGTGTGACAATGCTTAAGACTTTGGAAATGAGTATGAATGATGTTTACATGGTAAGATAATCTCATTTACACAAATATAACCCATTGAAACCACCAAAACTAGCTTTTGTGCAATATGCGACACTTAACATGCGAAAAGACGACACTTTTATTTTCTTACAAACGGGACCAAAACACTTAGAGAACAAACATATAATAAGTCTTAGTTCTTGTGACGACAATATGAAATATCAAAGGAGGATCTGAAATCTGGGTGCAGGCCAAAATTTTGGAGGTTGTTGTAGCAGCGATAACACTTGGTGACACACTGGTAGAATTATAGCTTCTCTGTCTTGGTTGATTCTTTTGTGCAATGTCTTAGTTTTCTAGGAAGTATTCATTCATCATGCATATCACTCTAATTTCCCCATTTACCTTGTGAATAAACATAGCCCCCTTTTTACCTTATTGGTTGAACAAAAAATAATATCAACAATATTGCAATGTTTCGAATTATGAAAGGGTAGTTTAGTTCGTGAGCTATTGATTTTCAGAGTACATTTTCTCATCTCTAGTGTTGCTCTGCTTCCAACAGGCCTGGATAGTACCCCGACGGAGTCACTAGTGGGACAAAAAAATTGCTCCACTACCAACAAGGTTGGTCATTACCCTGACAGAGTTGATTTCTTCACCTCTCTGTGCAAGAAGCCTTTCTCTAATTTCGCCTTTATTTATTTATTTCTTAATAGGATTTTTCATAGACACTCATTCATTTTATGGGAAAAATAGGGATCCTGACTTATTGAAAGTAGAATAGTTTTTTCCCTCAGAGAATCATATAAATACCTTTGATTTAGGTTTGTTTGTTCATATTTTTCCCCTTTTCTTTTTCTACTTGATTGGACAAGCATGAAAACACTGAAACATGAAGAAACAAGTATAGGCATGAGGTTTCTAGAATAAACACAGGTATCATGGTTCAACACAAAACTGTCCCTAAAGAAGGATCATATTTTCCGCCAGAACATCATTGACCAAAAGATAAAACCAAAACCAAGAAGGAGGACCGAAGGTTGGCCAAATGTTGTGGTGTCACAAGACTCTTTTCGATTCGGCCACACACAAAGAAGTTAGAAGACAAGTTCACACAAAAAACTTATTTACATAAACAAAACAAAAATGAAGACCAAACAAACAATAAAACAAGAAAAGAAACTATGTGCATAGCGCAGGGCATAGCCCAAGATCATAATTTAAAAAAATGTTTTAAATAATGGCCATTAATAGGAAGAGAATGAGTCTTCTCGTCTATATATTGAAGATGATATGTGTGTTGGCCAATATTTTCATGCACAATGAACGGTTTAATCCATGGGGATTGGAACTTAGTATGTTTTGCTTTGTCCTCATGGGATTTGTCCCACTTCAAGACTAGGTCACCCAAAATCAATTCGTTTTTCCCTCTAGAATTCTTATCGAAGCACCTCTTGATATGACTCTGGTGAAGTGAGAATTTTTCTTTTGCTTTCTGTCTTTCTTCCTGCAACTTTCAAATGGTGTCTATCCTACTTTGAACCAATAATCAAGGCTTGCCATGGGATTCTTGTGAGAGTTCAAGGGATTTCAAGTAGATGTTCAGGGGTAGGATGGATTATTTTCTATATACCAGGAACTAAGGAGACATATTCAAAGAAGGATTTGGCGCGACTCGGCTAGCTAATAAGGCATTCTCCAAATCCGAGTGTCAGTTCCTCTATTCAGATAAAAATGTCTTCTTGATAATGCATATAAGGTTCTTGTTAGTGGAATCAACAAGACCATTTCCCTTTGGATAATAATTTGCAAAATGTTTCAATATAATGACATTTTCCAATGAAAAATCATATAATCTTAACGATGAAAATTATGTTGCCTTTTCAATTAAACTACTTGCATTTAATTGTCAACCCGAGGTTCCATGAAATTGTGGAGTATACATGCACTGTATGTGCTAGGAAAATTACTTTCAATTATTCTAATTTCAAGATGAATATGAACCTTTTTTATGACAATATCATTGGAAAGAAGATTGAACTATTGCAAATGGAAACTAAATCTATACTATATCTAATTAAGTATATACAAATTATTTTCTCTACTCAAAACTAAGAAGTGGTTTCAAAACAAACTATCCTGAATGAAAGAACTTCAAATTCTATTCTAACAATGGAAATCTCTTATTCTAATGAATTTTGATTGACAATTTTATTCTATGAAATTGAAAATACAAGATTATTATATTTTGTTTTGAAGAGAAAATTAATATAAGCAACTTCGAAAGGAAACAAAGTCTATCAATTTGTGAAAGAAAAGTTGATCTAAAGACTACAATACTTTGAAATCAAAAACTATTCTAAAGTATAACAAACAAATAGCAATGAAATAATAATTATGAAAGCCTAAAAAATATTACTAATGTGTGCACTCTAAACTAGATTCAATCATACCATATCACGCATAAATCTAAGAATTAAGCTTAAAAGACAATTTGAGGTAAATATTTTGGTGTTTTTGTTGTATTATCAAACACTTGACCTCTAATGAAACAAGGAGAAATGAGTGCAATTTTAGTTAAAAAATAGAGCATTGAAATGAAACTAAAAATCTAAATAAATTGAACAATTGAATGAATAAAATTATGATCTAATTGCAAAGCATAAGAATTAAAAATAATAATAATAAAATACAACTATACTATCTCTCACACATCCTCACGAGGGCCTCCTAATGAGTGCGATATGCTTAAAAATTCAGATCACAAGACCGGAATCGCCAATCACATTCAGAATTGCGTCATAATAGAGATTGCATTCATTAAAAATTAAAGTTTTCTTCTTCAATTAGCAACAAAAATTAAAAACTAATATTCATCCTTGACATCTGATATCCCCCCTCATCAAAGAGACTGCAATTTAGAGAGTTTTGAAGCAACAAGAAACTTAGAATTTCATTGCATGAATTATGGCCATGAGATCTTAGTAAATCAATTTGAAAATACAAAAATATATATATTTTGAAGGTTTCTAGGATAAAATATTAGTACATATCTAATCACACTTATCTCCTTGTAATGAATTTTCTAAAGAACAACTCGTTCTAATCTTTTTGGTGACTAGGCGTTGACTATGAAATTACGAAACTGTTTTCTCATGCAATCTGCAAAATAGGGCTTCAAATAACCGTGAAAATCGCTTATAATTTAAACAAATTTGATAAAATTGATGATAGAGAACCTAATTGGGCCCGTGTTGAAAAAAAATCATGCTTTCATGTTCCAAAATTTGTTTTTGTTTTCCTAGAAAACACGTTTGAAGTTGATTGTTCAAAATTGTTCTGTTTTTCCTTTGATCTCTTGTTGGAGGTCCACACGTGCGAGCTGGGTGGAGTTTGACCAATGAAAATCCATATTTGAGCTTCTAGAAACCAAGTCCAAGTGTCGTATTTCCTTCTAGAGTGGTGATACTACCTTAACCATGGAGATAGCTACAAAAATTGACTTGCGCTGCAGAATCTTGAATTGACCAAGCTGACATTAGTAAAACCAAGAAAATTTCTTCTTAATTCATTAAAAATAATAGAAATAATAATGATAAATCATGTCTGTGGGAATTTGGTGCGTTTATGGAGAAATATGGTTTAAAATTTTGAAAATGGGTGAATGGGATGATGTGAAAATGGATGGTTTAATAAAAAATACCATGACAAATTGGAGGCCCAACAAACACCAAACTTGGAAATGATATTTTTTTTTAGGAAGTTGACGACTTTCTGATCATTCACTTGCTTCAGTGGAACTCCTTCTACCCACTGCATAAAGTAATCAGTTGTAGTGAGGATATAGCAATGTTGCTTTGACGAATGCAGAAAAATTTCACCAATAACATCTAATCCCCATTGTTGAAATGGTTCTTTGACAATGATAGGCTGCAACGGGGTTCCTGACTTATTTCCTTGACCAATAGACTTCTAACAGACCAGACACTTATAGGCATATGTGTGGGCATCCTTAAATAATGTGGGCCAATAAAAAATGGCCCGCATAACTTTGTGCATTGTTGTGTTTTGTACAAAGTGTCCCCTGAGTGTTCCATTGTGGAGATCACAAAATAATTTCTTCAAATCATGTTCATTTAGGCATCTGAGCAGAACTCCATTATGGTGCTTTCTAAAAAGAAACCCATGCACCAATTGGTAGGATAATGCTTTTAATCTAACTACTCACTTTGTACGAATAAGTGAGAGGGAAAAGTGCCATTCTCAAGACTCGGGTTCACATCCGCATACCAAGAGTTTGAAACAAAAGTGGGGGTGGCTCACTCAACATTGTACATTTCAAATTCTTGCTCCTACCCAGATGGATCATCTTTTGTTTCATTCACCGCTTTTGCTACTAGCCGACAAAGACCATGGCCCTTGATAATGTGAAATTTTTTGATCTCTACATCATACTCTTGTAGACCAGTCATCCAATTTTCTCTTATCTCACCTAGCTCTTGTTGGACAAAAAATGATCTAAATGTTGGGTGTGGAATGCAGATGATGCAATTATTCTTCAAGAGATATGGCTGAAAGTGCTTTACCGCCTTATATATTGCATACACATGCTTATGAATGGTGGGATAGTTCCTCTCATGTCCTTGTAGGTTGGCGCTCATAAAAGAAATTGGATGCTCATTATTTTGATCATCTTTGTGCGTAACTAAAACGACGAGAGAAGTATCAAAAGTGAAGGTGTATATTTGAAAATACTTATTGAAATTTGGATTGTACAAATCTGGCGCTTCTATGATTCCTTTATTGATACAGGAGAATACATTTGTTTCCCTTTTATCCCACATGTATATTGCATCATTCTTTACCATCTCCTGCATTGGTTTAACAACTTGAGCGTAATCATAGATGAACTTGTTGTTGAAATTTGCAACAAGAAACAGTGAAATTGGCATCCAGAAACAACATGACAACACACACACTAGTGTGGGACCACAGGTCATGTAGTGATGGGTCCTAGCGATACATTAGTGTGTAAGCCAATTTATTTAATAAATTGGAAATGTGTCTAATTTAATTATCCCTTAATTACATTGGAAAATAAATTGTAATCTTATCTCATAAATACTTGTAGTAGTTAACTGAGTGTGATAGACTCAGTTAGCTCATGAATTTCGATTTGAGGGTGGTTGATGAGGCATGCAGAGTGATTCTAATAGTTTATTGAGTCCAAGTTGCAGTTAGTGCATGAGTTTAATGCATGAGAAATCAATTAACTCAATTAAGTGAGTTAAAGTCATTCTAACTAGCTGTAACCAATTTTTGCACTAGTGAGAGGTTAAGTGAATTAAATCAGATTTAATTCACACACAGTGATCTATCAAGTGAATGATGATTTACTATTAATAGTTCCATGCATGTCATTTCTGATGAAGACCCAGTTGAGACAGGGGTTAAATTGAAGTTAACTATCAATTGTATTTTTAGAAAACTTCCCAGATGCAGTTAAAACACCATAGGATTTCTCATCATACTTGCACAATTGAGGAAGGCTGAAATTCCTAAGGAATAGGGATTGAATTCCTCATGAATTTTGGGAGCAAGGCAGGCTGAAGATAGGCTGATAATTGGCTAAGTGTTGGCCCAATTTTGTCTAGATCAGTGTGAGATAGTCAGGAAAGTGCAGCATATTCACTACAAGGAAAAGAACCTCTAGCGGATGTTTTTGAGGAACCCCTTATAAAAATACCCCAGACATCTATTTATAGCAGAGGTTCCTAGAGGAGGTTGGCGGGCAGAGGTTTTTGCAGATGTATTTCGTCCAGTGCTCTTATCACCGTAAAACACACTGGTGCGTTCAACACGAGAAAACATCGGTGCGGTTAAAACATTGGCACACCGAACATTGTGCGGTCCATACACACCCACCCATTGCGTTGTATTTCTGTAGCGCACTTGTAATTTACATAAATTCCTTATTGGCGCCTCATAAAAAACGCGCGAAAACTGAAACCGCCCGGGTCGCCCTTTAATGCACCGGGTCACCAACGCACCGAGCCGCCCTGAAATCCCCGCGCACTAGTGCAAGGTTAAATAAATAAAAAATTATGACCAAAAAACCGCACAAAACATAGGCACACTGGGAAACATGCGCTCCTGACACACCCTCCCGGTGCATCATCTTCCTGTATAGCACCGGTTCCTTACATCTCTACCGCACCGGTGCTTCTGAAAACGTGCACGAAAACAGAAACTGCCCAGTGTGGAATAAATAAAATGCACTGGGGCACACATAAACCCCGTGCACTGGTAGATGGTTAAATAAAAAAAATTGCGGCCAAAAAACCGCACAAAACATTGTCACACCAGAAACCGTGCACTATGTATACAACCACCTGGTGCCTTTAATTAAGGAATTACACTGGTGTGTGTCAAATCGTCAGCACCAATGCCTCATAAAAAGCATGCGGAATAGAAACTTCTTGGGGCAGAATGATGAAAACGCACTGGGGTCCCCATAAAGGTCGTGCACCGGAAAAGGGTTAAATAAATAAAAAATTACAGCCAGAAAACCACACAAATCATTGGCTCACCGGACACCATTCCCGGTGCGTCATATTACTATAGAGCACTGGTGCATTACAGAAACGCCGCACTGGTGCCTCATAAAAGCGTGCGAAGATAGAAACTGCCCGGGGCGACATACTGCAAATGCACTTGTACGCCAATAAAATCCCCGCGCATCGGAACAAGGTTAAATAAAAAAAAAATACAGCCAAAAAACCGCATTTTCACTTTTGTCAGTGCTACATAGCTCTCAAGCACCGGTGCAAGTTATCCTTGTTTAAGCCGCCTTGACATCCGTGCTCCCATTGCACTTATTGCATGCACTGCTGCTATGCATTGCCACCAATCTCCAGCTTGAATTTTATAAAACAGTGGAAAATTTTTCTTTTGCAAATTCTACAGCCAATATGCCTCCTCGACGAGTAAATTTACATGTATGTTTCTTTTTTTTCCATAATTAACCTTTTAGCGGATTAGAATTTCAAAAAACCTTAAAAGTAAACATTAAAAAAATAATAATAATATTGTCGCGCAGTGTGCTCAAGCCGTTCGGCTCGCACCAATTTGCGGTGCTGCCTGTAAATTTACAGGTTGCACCACAACTGGTGCTAATGATAACCGCACTGGTTCTGGGGCGGTACTGCGAGGCACACTATGTTATTTTTTAAAAAATTAAAAAGTGCGGTGCGATCGTTTACCAAGCCGCACCATTGATAATGTGGTATCATGGCAACTCGGTGCGTTGACGAAATTATCCACCCCAGGGCTCATAATGTTGTCATTGCACTGCATAATGCAATTCGACATTGTCAACGGTTTTGTTGAGATTCAACAAGATGATGAGCTTAGTGAAAAGAGTCACCTTCACTAAGTGGGCCCGCAGGCTATTTTTGGTGCAAGTCTAGTTTTAGACTATGTCTATTTTTAGACATGTCGATCATATTTCAGAAGTTGCAGGATGCTATTTGTGGATGGTTGATCAAGTTGGAAAAATATATGAAATTCTATTTTTAGAATATTGGGCGAAGTCTATTTATAGATCCTCAATCTAAAAATAGATTCATGTCGATTATTATTAGCTCTTAATAATAATTAGACTCTAAACAACAACTTGTTCTCTTGGAGCACTTCAGTTCAGTGCAGAGATGTGGCACAATAGTTGACAGAAGGAATTACGCTATTCCTGAGGGTTTACTGGAGCTAATGCATGGAGGACTTAGTTAGAACTCAAGTGGTAGAGTTATGACACATTTGGAAGAAGTAGTTATGGAGTTGTATTTAGTGTAACTCAGTTAGACTCAGTTGAGCTAGTTGTATCTAGTCTAATTGATTGATACACTAGTGAGAGTGGAGTGAATTAATTAGTTAATTCATTCAAAAATAATAACTCATTAATCATCTGAACAATACAACAGTTAACTACAGTGCATGGTAGTTTCAGTGGAGACCAGTGGAGAGATAGGTGAAAGGGCAAGATAGACTATCTGTTGTGACTATTAGTGATGCATTGATTACATCAAACACACAGTGGAGATGCCAATGGGGATTGCGCAGTCAATCCAAGAGTAATTCGAATTCATTCAGAGCTATTCTTTAGCAGATATTGCGCAGTGGAGGCAGGCTAGCAGGTGGCAAAGATCAATGCATGGATTTGCAAGATTAGGCCTGTATAGTGTATGACGATTGTACTGTACTGAGAGCTTGTGATAAGCTTTGTATGTTTGTATGAGATTTTCATATGATCTCCATGTTACATAATATATAGTTGGGGTTTTCAGCTTTAGGCTTTCTTGGTTAAAAACTGTGTTATGTGCGATTGATAATTTTTGTTTATGTTTCACATGTGTGTGCAATTAAATTTTCCGCAAAAGATTAACAAGTGGAATAGATTCAGTATCTTGCATAAAGTTAAATAGTGTGAGATCAGGTGGATCTAGGACATATGCATGCTTTGTGCATATAATTTCTACATGGTATCAGAGCATTGTTGATTGAAGATTGCAATTGTGAAGTGAGTTTGTGCTGGTGGACAATTCAAATTTGCTACAGAATATTCTTGGTGCAAAAATCGAGTATACATTGAAATGTCTTTCAACGGGTTGAGATTGGAGTATGCCCTTGATGGGAGCTCGAATTACATAACCTGGAAGGACAGGATGGAGGTGGTGCTGGGGGATAATGGGCTGAAGGATTTCATCGATAGCGATGTTCCTAAGCCGGGATCTAGCGATGATGCATTACTTGATGCATGGCAAAAGAAGACTGCAAAGACGAGGAGGATTCTGTTGGAAGGTGTGAAGGACCACATTGTGTCCAGCCTTCATAGGAAAGCCACTCCATTCTTAATGTGGAAGGCTTTGAAATACTTTTTCCAAAGCATAAGTGACCAGAGGAAGTTGGCGCTTAAAGACAAGCTCAGAAAAATAAAAATGGAGAAAGATGTTAGTATTCCAAAATACCTCACGAAGTTTTTCCACCGCAAGGATGAGCTGGGAAGTGTGGGGGTTACTGTTGATGAAGAAGAATTGGTGAGCTTGGCTCTCCTTGGGCTTTCGAAGAGTTGGCATAGCTACGAAGACTCTGTCAATGGATAGGAGAAACTGCCAAGATGGGAGCGAATTTGGTCGGATCTTGTGTAGGAGGAGATAAGGTGGGGTACCAGGGATGGATATTCATCGAAGAATGAAGATGAAGATAATTACACTTTGGCTTCCAAAGCAAGGCAAGGGAAGGGGAAGAAAAATCCTTCTAAATCTGGTGCGAAAGGCAAGAAGAAGGACTTGTCCAAAGTGAAGTATTTTCACTATCACGAGCATGGACATTTCGCCACTAACTGTCCACAGAAGAAGAAGAATAAGCAGGCTATTGGATATGCAGCTGGAGAGGCCTTAGCCTCGCAATTTGAGTTGGATTTTTCTTTGATCGCATGCTTGGTTTCAAGCTGCATGGGATTGGTGTGGTATCTTGACAGTGGTGTGTCTTTCCATATGACAGGAGACAAAGAGTTGTTTAGTGACTTGGAGGAGAAGGACCTCTAGATGCATATAGAGATGGGTGATGATGGTCGGTACAGTGTGACTGGCATTGGGACCATTACCTTTGAGAGGGAGTCTAGTAATCCATTCTTGTTGAAGAATGTCATGCATGTTCCAGGTCTGAAGAATAACTTGGTCTCGGTCGCAATGCTGGAAGGCAGGGATTATGATGTTGTTTTCAGTGAGGGAAAATCCTTCCTTCGACATAAAACAACGAGTCAAACCAAGAAGATAGGGGTTCAAATTAAGAACCTCTACAAGCTAGAGGTAGATGGTTGCGCTGCAATGGTCGGAAAATCAGAAGAAGTGGTGAGCTAGGATGAGGCTGAATTATGGCACAGGAGATTGGGCCATCTTCACCATGGCACTTTGAAAATTTTGCAGCAAATTTCTACTGAACTTCCCAAGGGTACTCTTGCGTAGTCAGATCAACGCAAAGGATGTACAATGGGTAAGTTTGTGAAGACCACCTTTCATGAGAAGGAGAACCGTGCTTCGATGATCCTGGAGATAATTCACACAGATGTGTGTGGACCATTCTCGGTTGCTTCAATAGCAAAACACAGGTATTATGTGATATTTTTTGATGAATTTTCTCGTAGATGCTGGATCTTCTTCAAGCAGAAGAAGAGTGAAACGTTCTCAATGTTCTGTGAGTTCAAGGCATTGGTGCAGAAGGAGTTGGGGAAGCAGGTGAAAGCTCTAAGGAGCGATAATGGTGGTGAATACATCTCTGGCGAATTCAAATAATTCTGTAGCAAAGAAGGAATTGGAAGAGAACTCATAGCGCCTCATAACCCACAACAGAATGGGGTTGCGGAGAGAAAGAACAAAACGATCGTGGGTGCTACACGAGCGATGCTGCATGACCAGGGCCTACCAATGCACTTGTGGGCGGAAGCATGCAACATTGCGGTTTATGTGCAAAACCGTTGTCCTCATAGAGTACTTGGCATGAGTACACCCGAGGAAGATTTTACTGGTAAGAAGCCTGATATTTCTCATTTGAAGATTTTTGGCTCACCTGTTTACATTAATGTGACGAAGGATCCCAGGAAGAAGCTAGAGCCGACTGCAAAAGTTGGGATATTTGTTGGGTACACAGAAACACCCCATAACTATCGTGTGTATTTTCCAAACAGTTGGATGAATGTTATGTGACGGGATGTAAAATTCATTGAGGTGAAATCCATGCAGTTGTCGCTTGAGAGGGAGCTACACTTGCATGCGGAGGAGGAACTTCTTGTTCCCAAAGATGAGCCTTTGGATGTGGATCAGCCACAAGAGGAGATTCATGGAGTGGAGGAGTACACTCATGCAGAACCAAAAATCAGACAAGGCAGGAAGTGTACCACAAAAGCTGAGAGACTAAAGGTGGATGTGGCACAGAATGTAGGAGTTCCTACATCACAACGCAGACAGAGACAGTCACCTAACCGATATGCTGGATACATGGCTCTTATGAGCAAGTGTATTGTGACAGAGCCATCTTCTTTTGAAGAAGCAGTGCAAGAGCCCACATGGGTAGATGCCATGGTGGAGGAGTATGACTCCATTGTCAGAAACAGTGCTTGGGAGATTATTCCAAGGCCAGTGGGAAAATCAGTTGTAGGATCAAGATGGATCTACAAGGTAAAGCAAGCTGTTGATGGGAGTGTAGAGAAGTATAAGGCAAGATTTGTTGCCCGGGGCTTCTCACAGATTGAGGGGATTGACTATGAAGAAACCTTTGCACCTATCGCACGGTATTCCTTCATATGGACCATCCTTGCTCTCTCAGCACAGATGGGTTGGCACATTCATCAGATGGATGTGAAGACTGCGTTCCTTAATGGGATCATTAAGGAAGAGGTGTACATTGAGCAACCTGAAGGATTTGAGATCTTCAACAACGAGTCACATGTGTGCAGACTGAAAAGAGCGTTGTATGGGCTTAAACAAGCACCCCGTGCTTGGTACACTCGGATTGACAACTATTTCACTGGACTTGGCTTCACCAAGAGTGAGGCAGAGGCAAACCTATACCAGATTGTGGTTGAGGGTAAGCTTTTGATCATTGTACTTTATGCTGATGATTTGATACTAACAGGTGATGAGCAGTTGATACACTCATGCAAGGCTGATCTTGTACAGGAGTTTGAGATGAAGGATTTAGGCCTCCTTCATTATTTCCTTGGATTGGAAATATGGCAGTGGGAAGGTGAACTGTTTGTGTCCCAAGGCAAGTATGCCCGGGAGATACTGGAGAAGTTTCACATGGAAGGCTGCAAGCCTATCGAAACTCCTCTTCCAGGAAATTGGAAGCAAGAGGATGCTACATCGGCAGAGGTAGTGGATGCCACTGTTTATCGACAGTTGGTGGGTTTGCTCATGTATTTAGTCAGTACAAGACCAGACATATGCTATGCGGTGAACCAGCTTTCACAAGCAATGGTTAAGCCTACCAAGCTCTTTTGGAAGGCAAGCAAGCATGTCCTGAGATATCTCAGGGGCACATCTGAGTATGGTTTATGGTACAGATAGATGGATGAGGTGAAGTTGCATGGCTTCACAGATGTAGATTGGGCAAGAAGACCAAGAGATAGAAAGAGCACATCAAGGGGGATTTTCAGTATCGGATCTACGACAGTTTCTTGGTACAGTATGAAACAAATATTTTTGGCACTCAGTTCAGCGGAAGCAGAATACATGGCAGCAAGTTTAGCTACATGTGAGGCTATCTGGATGAGGAAGATTCTGGTTGGTTTGTTCGGTTCACATTTAGATCCCACGGTGATTCATTGTGATAATCAGAGTTGCATTAAACTCTCGGTTAATCCTGTGTTTCATGATAGATCTAAACATATTGATATCCGGTATTATCATATCAGAGATTTTTTGCAGTGGAAGATCATGTTGCTTTAGTACATTCCTACGGAGGATCAGGATGCAGATATTCTGACGAAGGCGCTCACCAGGAGAAAATTCAAATACCATAGTGGCAGGATCGGGGTGAAGGATAATCCCTATCTTGTTGAGAGGGAGTGTTGAGATTCAAAAAGATGATGAGCTTAGTGAAAAGAGTCGCCTTCACTAAGTGGGCCCGCAGGCTATTTTTGGCACAAGTCTATTTTTAGACATGTCGATCATATTTAAGAAGTTGCAGGATGCTATTTGTGGATGGTTGATCAAGTTGGAAAAATATATGAAATTATATTTTTAGAATATTGGGCGAAGTCTATTTATAGATCGTCAATCTAAAAATAGATGCATGTCAATTATTATTAGCTCTTAATAATAATCAGACTCTAAACAACAACTTATTCTCTTGGAGCACTTCAATTCAGTGCACAGATGTGGCACAACAGCTGACAGAAAGAATTACGCTATTCCTGAGGGTTTACTGGAGCTAATGCATGGCAGACTCAGTTAGAACTCAAGTGGAAAAGTTATGAAATAGTTGGAAGAAGTAGTTATGGAGTTTTATTTAGTTTAACTCAATTAGACTCAGTTGAGCTAGTTGTATCTAGCCTAACTTATTGATACACTAGTGAGAGTGGAGTGAATTAATTAGTTAATTAATTCACAAATAATAACTCATTAATTAACTGAACAATACAACAGTTAACTACAGTGCATGGTAGTTTCAGTGGAGAGATAGGTGAAAGGGCAAGATAGAATATCTGTTGTGACTATTAGTGATGCATTGATTGCATCAAACACACAGTGGAGATGCCAATGAGGATTGCGCAGTCAATCCAAGAGTAATTCAAATTCATTCAGAGCTATTCTTTAGCAGAGATTGTGCAGTGGAGGCAGGCTAGCAGGTGACAAATATCGGTGTATGGATTTGCAAGATTAGGCCTGTATAGTGTATGACGATTGTACTGTACTGAGAGCTTGTGATAAGCTTTGTATGTTTGTATGAGATTGTCATATGATCTCCATGTTACATAATATATAGTTGGGGTTTTCAGCTTCAGGCTTTCCCGGTTAAAAAATGTGTTATGTGCGATTGATAATTTTTGTTTATGCTTCACATGTGTGTGCAATTAAATTTTCCACAAAAGATTAACAAGTGGAATAGATTCAGTATCTTGCATAAAGTTAAATAGTGTGAGATCAGGTGGATCTAGTACATATGAATGCTTAGTGCATATAATTTCTACAGGTTTGGCCTGGTAAACTAGTGCTAAGGTTATCCGCACCGGTTCCGGGGCGGTACCAAAGGCGCACCATGTTATTTTAAATTTCTTTAAAAAGAGCAGTGCGATCGGTTACTTGGCCACACCGTTGACCTAGTTGAATAGTGGTGATGCGGTGCGTTGATCGAAATAGCCAGTGTTGATGAGCATCCCTTCATTATGGTCCCCTGTCCTTATGCGGGGTTGGATTGGCGAGGGTGTGCCAACATCCTCTTCACAGCTGATGAGCTGCCAGATGATAGAGGTAATATTATTGTTTTATTTAAATTTATTCTAACATGTTCTTTAACTTGTTTCTATTAAATTGTGTAATGAAATTGTCTAATTATTGTTGTGTACTTGGATATATTTTTCAGACATTGGCTCTTTTGATGGCAAGGATATGTCGCCACCACCACCTGATCCAAGTGTGGATCCTGATGACGATGAGGGCATGCCAGATGCCAAGGATCATCAGGAGGCTGGTGTAGATCAAATACCTACTCCTGCTGGTGTGCCAGTGCGCAGTCGACTTAGTGATACTAGATACAGGATGGAGTTGGGCGACCAACTCATTGCATTGATTGTTGAGGCGAGCATCAGGCCTACTCATTATGAAGACATAGAGGCCAATGATAGGATATTACAGATGTGGAGAGGCATGCCGCATGACATGTACAGCTTGATGTGGCATGTCGTAGGAGTTATGACAGCTTTTACGTGACTGAAGAGGACTGTTGCACATTATGATCGAGCTGCAGCATGTGATGGATAGTTTGTGAGGCGCAGCGTACCATCATCTCATGATCTTTCCCCTCGCATCACGCCAGATGAGCATGAGCCTCCACTAGAATCTAGCAGCAGTCATCATGGAGATGAGGCTGGACCATCGGCCACTAGTACTGATATTGATGTTGTACTACCACCAGCTGATCCATGACATTTATATTACAGTTGTATATTTTTAACATTATTCAGTTATATATATATGGTCCATGTATTTTATGTTCATGTTGCAGTTGTACTTAATTTACATGTTGGTGATCATCATGATGTGGATGTTGTTAGGTCATATTAGATATGTTCATTTAATGTGCAACTTGCAAATAGATATGTATGTGATAGCATGAGTTATCTGACATGAGATGTATATTTGATGTTTGTGTTGTGATGATGTTAATATTTAATGTTAATTGTGTTTTGTTAGATGATCATGATCACGATGATGCAATTAGTGATTTTGAATGTGTTTTTTAGTCAAATATGATGCTTATCATGAACGCGGTGTTTATTAATTAATCTAATACTAAATGATCATGATATTGTAAAATTGTAATATTTGTAATTCTAATTGTATTTAAAATTCTAAAATTGTAATTTTAATGGTATATATGTAAATTTGTAAAATTGTAATTGTAATTGTAATTTTTAAATTTGTAAAATTGTAATTGTAATTGTAATTTTTTAATTTGTAAAATTGTAATTGTATATATGTAAAATTCTAAAATTGTAATTGTACGTGAAATTGTAAAATTGTAATTGTAATTGTAATTCTAATTCTAGTTGTATGTAAAATATTTGTAAAATTTTATTTGTATTAATGTGAAATGAATTTATTAAAATTTTTAAATTTTTAAATTTGTAAATTTTAAATAATTGTAAAATAATAAATCTAGAATAATATGATTTATTGTAACATAATAAAGTTTAGAAAATAATGCAAATAAATTCATGTACTTTAGAATTATCATTATTTTATTATGACCTTAGATACAAAAAAAGAATTAATTTATACAATACGCCATTGTTTTTGATATCAACATAATTGCAAATTATCAAGTGAATTATTGATTTTAACATTAACACAATGCAAATTACCAGTTAATTCAAAATACATATTATATTAATATTTCGAGAAACCCATCTTAAAAAGTATAAATATTGATGAAATAAGACATGTGCCATATCACTCTTGGTTCTCATGATCACCCTCATTATCTTCTAGCTCGCATGGCATGATAACACTATTGTTCTCAAAAATATGTTTTGATCTAGGGTCATGTGTCAATACGAACCACCAATCCCTATCCAACACAGCTGGGTAAAAAAAACACCTGGTTGCAGTTTTTAGGGAAAACATAGGGCTCCTTAACTTCATCCCACATCTTTCTAGATTTGATACATATCAGCCTAATATCGCGATCTTCCTTTACATTATTCCGATCAAAGGTGTCCCACCACTTGCACCTAAAAATAACACATTGGAAAGAAGAAAAATCCATTGCAATGATCTCTTGTATCTTTCTGATGTAACCTAACGTCCCTCGTACTAGGTTTTGATCACAGTGGATATTTTGACTAGATTGATCAAACTCGGCTTCCACTCCATAGTCTTGAGTGATGTTTCTAGCATCGGCATTTTCTGTGCGAAAATGGTGTCCATATGCCCACATAGATGGGAACAAATGCACCTATTATAAAAAAGTTTAAAAAATCATAGTGTCATGTGTCTTATAAATAATAATCCAATAGTTAAAATATGAAATGTAGATGTCTTAACATAAGTTCAAATTTACATATAAATTAAAAATATTATTATCGAGTTGTTGCACCTAATCCCTACGTTTAGTGCATCCTCTTCAGCATGCGGGTAACGACCGGTAGCACCGAATTTCTCTCTGACTTGGTCAACAAACCAACTGTTGGGGCATATTTTTGACATATTTTCTTTTAAATGATGGGGATAAGGCACACTTCTACCATTCAAACACCTGAATTCTTTCCTGTCATCCTATTTTGTTCGTACAATGTGACCCACAGTTGTGTCGCTTCAGAATTGTAAAGAACAAATTTATTGATTGCTTCAATTTATGCATTCGCTGACGAAATCAAACCAACATTATATAGTACTTAGAGATAAAAATATACATTATATCGAAGTTCAACATGAAAATTAATTACTTTTTGTAAATTTGAAAAATTATAATTCGCTTACTCTTTATCAAGTGCTTTTTTCCACTCGTTTGGAGCAACTCTCCTTCTCTTTTCTCTTCATCCATTTCATCGTCCCAAATCACCGCACTTGGTTTGTTGTCGATCTGCTTGATGTACTCACTGGCATAATAGAAAGACTCATACGATATGTACCTCTCTGCCATAGACCCCTCGGGTTTTTCCCTTTGTCAAACAAAACCTTTCAATTTCTTCATGTACCTCTCTAAGAAGAACATCCAATGACAAGAAAAAACCCCAACTAATTCAACCTCATCTACCAGGTGGATTAGAATATGAACCTATAAGTCCATGAAACTTGTCGGCAATTCCTTCTCAAACATACAAACAATCTCAACTATCTCTTGATGCCACCGTGGAATGCTAGCCACATGAATCTCCTTTGACGTGATCCAATGTACAAATGTAGATAATTTAGATATGGCACGTCCTAGGTCTTGAGGGAATTCATGTTTCACACACCCATGCACAAACAAAGGATAATGACACTGCAAAGTTATAAACACGTGCAATAATATACAAAATTAGTTATTTTTTATGATCCCCGGATGGGATAAAATTTATTAATATAGAAAATAATAAAATCATGCTTTTGACATTATACGTACTCTTAGAAGATTCAAATGGTCATGTGATTTCAACCCCGAAAAATGGTCATCCATGGTGAAGCAGTGCTGTAGTGAAGACACGTATGAAGTTGGCACCCTCACATCCATCATAACTTCCTTTGCCAAATATATATCATCTTTTTTAAAAATCCATGGGACATCACCTTCTTTAAAAAACCATGAATTAGAGGGACCAGTGCCTGCCTCTGATCCCGTAATTTCTAATCGTCTTGGCCAATGTTTCTTTTTAGTTTTTGAAGTAAGAAGATCTTTCCTAACAACCAATGTGTCACTTTGTTTCGATGATATGTGCCTCCATAAATAATATGAAACATTTTTAAATATATGCATGGGATCTAATAAGTGGGAAATCTTAAGATGCTCCCAATATGGGAGGTCATAAAATATAGATTTCTTTTTCATCCCAATGGGAAATTTCTCAACATAGGTGTCGAAGAAGTCTAGATCATCAAACATAGGCTCCCCATTTGAATCGAACATTTCTATGAACTCCTTATCCTTCTCTCTCTCATATTCTCTAAGACATTCAACTGGTGTCATTATTGAAGGCCTTTGGGTTCTCTCTCGTTTACCATTGAAATCGGATGCTGCTCTTCTGTAAGGGTGTTCTTCTGGTAGGAATACCCTTGAGAAATCATACACTAGCTTTCATAGGTCCTTTGACCATTTAGATTTCAGAGAAGTTCCACAACATTTACATCCAAAATACCCTTTTGTTACAAGATCTGCGAGATTATATTTGTATACATTAATTAATATGCATGGCATGTTAAATAATATCATGAAGATCAGAACAAATATTACAACGAATTAAATAAATAATATGTGAAAGAATATTGTTACATATATAAACAAATCAAAAAATTAAACATGTAATTTACCAGAGCAAACTCTTAAGCCTTGATAATCATGTGTCGTGTAAGCACATATGTCGTACAACGTAAAAATCCTCTCTGCTACGATGGGTCTCGATACATCGTATACATTTATTCCATCCCATAATTCCTTCAATTCATTTACCAGTGGTTGTAAGTAGACATCCATATTCTTCACTTATCTTCTACTAGGGACTATGAGATCCAACATAAGATGTTCATTCTTCATGGACAACCATGGGGGGATATTGTTATTGATCACTACTACAGGCCAAATAGAATATTTGGTGTTCTGGAGGGAATATGGGTTGACGCCATCCATGGCTATGCTGAGTCGTAGACTTTGTACTTCATCCTTGAATTTTTTGGGCCTGTATCCTCTATATGCTTCATGGCTATTGAATCAGTTGGGATTTTCATAACTCCCAACTCACTTCTGTGTGAGGCATGCCATCCCTGCAACATAGCTAATTCTTTGCGACGAAAGAGCCTTTGAATCCTTGGGATTATAGGCATGTGCCTCAATATCTTAAAAAGAGGACCAGTATGTGATTTACCCTTCCTTTTTTATTCATCATACCTGTCATGCCCACATTTCGGACACATATCTTTGTCTGCATATTATCCTCTATATAGAATACAATCATTTTGACATGCATGATATGATATGTACTCAACACCCAACATTTTCAACAATTTCTTTGCCTCTTCACGGCTACCGGGCAAGACATTATCACTTGGAAGAACCTTATCTTTGAAAAACCTGTAGTTAGTGATCATGGAAAATATATTAATAAATGTACATTAGTGTTGATATAATTATTAACGTTCATAAAATTTACCATTTGTAATGTTCATTGCAGTGTACTAATTATATTTCAAATTTATATAAGGGGAGTACTTTATGGTAACTTACCCCAAAATTTCCAAGAAACATGCATTCGACAAGCCAAAATTTGCTTTCAAGTTGTACAGTAACATTGTTGTCCCCAACTGGGTAGACTTTGATTGACCGCCAGGTCCAAAGAGAGGGGTGGTGGAAGCAAATTTAAGGCTTTCGAAAAAGGTCTCAGTGATATGAGCATCATCCCCTAGCTGATCATCATTTTGGAATGCATCTAACAACATTGTCTCCATGGCAGTCGTATCCCTTAAGTAATCATCCATACCAACCTCTATTTGATTGCCTCCATTTCCAGCTTGTGAAAAACTACTATTGTTGTAGTCATTCCTAATTGGTGAATCTGGACGTAGCGGGAATTGAATCGGTGGTTGATTCAACCATTATTGGTATCGTTCCTCTCCGATTTTTTCTCTTAATTCAGTCTTCTCTCGATTTGACATTGTCGTGGGGTGCAATGGAAGATGGTAGGTAGGTCATTCAATATCACTAGAATCCTAATAATTTAAAAAAAATAAAAAAAATGAGCATGATTAGTACAAAATACATGATATCAATTAGTAACCATGTTAACAATATTGCATGATTATAAATTGGTTTGAAATTGAAATAATTACATGTTAATCAATATATATACCAAACAATTAGAATTATAATTACCATCATTGTCCTGGGATTGTGGCTAGAAGATTCAATATTGTTACAATTGGCAGGGTGAAGCGGCTGTCCATTTTCATCTACCAAATGTGCCTTGTGGTATGCAGCTCCTGATAAGAACTTCTAACGTTTTAGAGAAGTTTGAATATTTTGTGCATCTGAACTCGATGTTGAATTTGCATGAACCTGCAAATTTGTATACATTATAAAATTTAATTAAGTTGCGCATGATTGACTGCATGGATAAAAAACATAAATTCAATTAGATAGTGAAAAAATAAAAAAAATCTGAAGTAAATATTACGTCTCCAAATGGATAGGGAGAACTATGCGAAGGACTTTGAGAAATATTATGGAACGAGCTCGATTTTGAAGAATTTTCCATTCCATATAATATATGATATTTTCTCCCTATATTTGAGAAAAACAACAATAAATTTTGGTGCACAAACCTAAACGTAATTTTGGTGCGTAATGTACAGATAACCACACCGGTGTGTTTTTGGTATTGCGCACCGGTGCCATTTTATAACTTGATGCACCGGTGCAGTTCGATTAAAGGGCGCATTGGTAAATGAATAACCGCAAATAAAAAAAGTGCAACCCTATTTTCTTTAAGTGAAAAAAAATGGTAAATTGAAAAATGGGCGGAAAAATATTTTCGAAAATCTAATTTCATAAAACATTTCTTTAAATACTAAACAATTTTCATTATTTCACTATTTTGCAAAAACTTTCAGCCAGAGATTTGCAAGATACATACCTGGAGAAAAGAGAGCATGAGAGCACTATGGAGCAGGGAAATACGTTCGAACAAAAGTATTCAGACAATCAGAATTCCAAACCTCTCGTGATTCAAACCTTGTACCATAGAATTTCAAACGATGTGAGTAAAGTTTTTTTTTGTACTTTTTTCTGCAGTTTTTTTATGCAGTAAAAGAAAAAATCAAAGTCTATTTTTTTTTACTTTTTTTATGTAATTTTTTTTATGAATTAAAATAACAAAATAAAAAATTTATTGTTTTTTTACCTTTTTTTGGCAGTTTTTTTACCTTTTCTGCAGTTTTCAAAAAAAAAAAAAATCCATTTTTAGAAACAAAAACCCTAGATTCTTTTTGTTTCTGCCCTTTCTTCTCCCTCTTTCTGTAATTTTAGAATTAGGGCTTTTCAATTTAGATTTATAAGGTTTGTATAGTCATAAGACATCTAACCCATGGGACAATTTGCATAGTCGGATCCCAATCCATGTTGGCCCTTGCGTCAATCTAAAAAAAAAAAAGATTTTTTTTCATCGGTGCGCCCTGTGTAACATAGCGCACTGGTACGCTCTGTTATATAAGCGCACGACGAAAGTACAATGATAAAAAATTAAAAAATTAAATATGTTTTTATCAATGCACCCTATGTAACATATGGCACCAGTGCACTATTTCGTTATGGCGCACTGCAAATGTGATGTTTTGCAAAAAAACCATTTTAGAAACAAACCCTACATTCTTTTTATTTTTGCTATTTCTTCTCCCTCTTTCTGTGATTTCAGAATTAGGGCTTTTCAATTTATATTTATAGGGTTTGTATTGCTAAATATAATCCTAAGACATCCAACCCACGGGAGGACCTGCATAGTCAGATCTCAATCCATGTCAGCCCTTGTGTAAATTAAAAGAAAAAAAGATTCTTTTTTTTCGGTGCGCCCTGTGTACCTGAGCGCACCAGTGCGCTCTATTATCCCAGCACACTGTGCAAGTACCGTGATAAAAAATTAGAAAAACAAAATATTTTTTCTCAATGCGCCATTTGTAAAATATGCAGCCAATGCGCTATTTCATTATGGCACACCGCGAACGTTCTGTTTCGAAAAAAAAACCTTTCAAAAAATACAAACCTTACATTCTTTTTGTTTCTGCCCTTTCTTCTCCATATTTCTGTGATTTTATAATTAGGGCTTTTCAATTTAGATTTATAGGGTTTGTGTTGCTAAATATAGACCTAATACATCCAACCGATGGGACAATTAGCATAGTCGGATCCCAATCCATGTGGGCCCTTGCATCAATTTAAAAAAAAAAAAAAAAATTATCGGTGCGCCTGGCGTAACATAGCACACCAGTGCTCTGTATTTTACAAGCAGACCGCATAAATAATGTGATAAAAAATTAATAATTAGTTTTTTTTTTATCGGTGCGCCATATGTAAAATATGGCACCAATTTATGCTATAAAAACTAACATTGGACGATTTTTATTATTTTATCATGGTTAACTGGTGCGGTGATAGAAATGTAATGCACCAGTGCTCCTTGTTGACATAGAGCACTGTACAGTCTATTATATTGTTTGTGCAGTGCGTTTGGAAGACAGCCACGCACCGGCGTCGGTGCTTACACCATGAATGACGCACCGGTTTCTTGAGATTTTTTTTTTTACTTGAAAAGTTGACAATTTATTTATAAATATATTAATGAATGATATGGTACATGTTTGATATTGATAAAGAAACGACTGACAAGAGATCAAGTAACAAAAATACTAATAACACATCAAGAAAAGCAAAAAAGGCAAGTTCTTTGTAAATTTTTTACAAAAAATATTATTTTTGAACTATATGTAAGTTTAACTAATATGTATTGTTTACTGTGTACCATGCAAAGCCACAAAATAACGAATCTTAATAAGATTATTTCTGATCTAGGACCAGAAGAGTGTAAAATTTTGATGGAAAAATTGCAAAAGGATGAATGTGAATGAAAAAATACTATCGATCCAATATGAGTTTCTTTTTTTTAGTTTTCATTAATAATATAATTAAAATTATTAGATATAACATGTGTGAAACAGTGTATTAATTCACATATGTTTAATTTTCTACAGGGACCAACAACTCAGAAAAGGAATGTTGTTCTAAGAAAAGAAAAAAATAGAACATGCAAATGAAAATGAATTGCTCCTTAGCTCATCTAGAGCAGTGCTAGAGGTTAACAAATGGGGGAAAAACTTTTACGAAAGTTTGAGGGATCTAGTGGAACGAATGTATAGACATTCTTTCCACGTACAATACAAAAACAAATCCAATGATTCCAAGAACCAAATTTCATCTAAACTACAGGAAGAGTTTCTAGAGAATTGGTCAATGAGACATGTCAGATTTTTAATAGCAAAAACGTACAACAACAAAAAAGAAGGAATGAAAAAGTAATATTCCTTTAGATGTTTGTCTAGAATTATTTATAAATATCACTTTTGTTGTACTTATTTTTCATATATCAATATAAAAATTAAAATAGTTTATTGTCATGTTACATTTTCAGGAAGATTATGAAAATATCAAAATATGAACGAGCTGATATCAGAAATATGCCAATATGAATGTCCAAAAAGATGTACAAGGAGATGGTCAAAAAAATGGACAAAATTGCATCGGGGGAGGAGCCATCTCAACAACAACGTGCTTCAAATGTAATATGTAATCATTGAATTTTTCGATCATTAGATATAATAAATAAACAATTTAGCATTAAATATTAATTTTCAAGTATTTTCTTGCAAAAAAAAAAAGTAAATGGAACCCATTCAGCACATAAAACGGGACGGCAAGGAAGAAAAGGATTGATATCTAAGTTTGTGAGTAATTGTTACTTCCTTATAACAACTTAACTAGATTTCATTTTTGTATTTTTTAAGTTGTTTTACAAAAATTATCTTTGAATGTCTTCAAACAGGTGCTAACTTACGAAGAAGAACCATCAGAGGAATTGACTGAAATTGGGTTAAATATGGGTTGTGAGTATATGTTGGTAGATCAAAACTTAATTGTGGAATTTGTAAGCATCTATCGATCTTGCTTTACTTAGCTCCATCTATAATTAGTAAAAAAAATAAATCTTTTCTATTAAATATATGATTTTTTATGGGGCGTGAAACTTGCAGGAAACAAAGTATGGCATTATGCCAATAGATCAAATCTTGAAAGACGGCATGTTACATGGTTTTGAAAGAATGTGTATAGTTTATGAGTCAATTTTTGCATTGGTACGTAATTTCTTTTCAATTTACATTGATGTATATTATTTAATATTTCAATTTTCATTATTCTCACCAATGTATATACACTCATTACAACTTATTTTTATGTTTGTAGATGGAAGGTGAAGAATACTAAAACAATCAACACCGTGAACAAAACATTCCTGAAAATAACCCAAGTCATGGAAGTAGCTCTAGCAGTGACAACAGTTCAAGCGAAGAATGATGATCACTATGTTTGGATATCAAAGCAGGGCATTGTATTTTTTGAAAAATGTTTGTGAAATCATACATTTTCTTTAATGTAATGGACATAGTGTCCCAATTGAAAGATAAAGTGATGCAGAGATTCTGCATAAATAAGAGTAGAGCGCATAGAAGGGTGTGTATGTCCTTCAACATAAAATTTCTCATCAAAATATTCACATAAAACCCACATTTAATTCAACTCAAAATATAAATAAATAAGAGAGAGCCAACACAAACAAAATACTGGCATATAATAACAATAATAAAATTACAGACTCAAACCATTTTGGCCGGATATTACAATTGTTGCCTTCTTGGCCCTCACCATTCTCTACACCGCACACTATCCCTTTCTACATTTTCCCCTATCCCATTCCATTCTCTGTGTGTCCCTATCCTCACACAAAGTTTCACATTTATACATAATTGTGGCTTAATTTCAATCCATGATTTCCTCCACAAGTATCTCAACCAAACTCTAAAATAGATTTATCTCTTTTTTTACTCAACTAAGTTCCATTTAAGGAATTTCTAATCCCTGAAATATCTATCCAACTCAATTCCACTCATATTATCAATTAATTAAGAGAATATTTACAATAATCCTCACACTCAGGTTTTTCTCTCAATTTATTTTTTAAAATGTACTTAGTTTATAAAATAATTACAAAAAACATCATCCCCTAAATCACACAAATAAATAATGAAAATTAGGCAGGATGCTCCTGCATCAGACTCCCCATGTAGAGAAGTTTCCATATACTCCTATCTATGAGGTCTGTCACTTTTCTGTAATAATGTGACAACCACAAGTCTCAATAACTTGCTCCCTCTAGGATTCCAAACTTTGTTTTTCCACTGGTCTTTTAAAGTATCAACTCCATTTTGTAAATTTGCACAGAATTTCCAGAATAGTATTTTCAGAATCTATTGAATGTAACTCTTTCTTTTCCATACCACATCATTTTTATTTTGAAAATTACAAACTTGTGTAGAAACGTTGATACCCATTCTCCTCGTCTCCAAACTTTGAAAGAGTCTTGAATTGGTTGCATATCAGAATCACCAACATCACTCATTCTGTCAATCAGATTCCATCGGCCTCTCCAACAATTTCTTTCGCCAATTCCTCAGAGTAATTCCTCTTTTTCTAATAATTTCATCTTCAATTGCGTTGAACACTCAACTTCCTTAAATGAAGAATAATCAAGAATTTCCCCTTGATCACAACTATAGTCATTGATTGCTCCTATAGTAACAAATTTCTCATCCGGTGTTGTACCTGCATTCATCAACAAACTATTATTTTTAAAAAGATAAGACCTTCCGGCCTCTTTTGATGCTTCAAGCACCAATCTCCCATCATAGACTTTCTGGATTTCAGTAGCTCATTTTTTGAATTGTTGGATGCTTTCATCTTTATCCTGCCGGTTTAATACTTTTGTTTCCTTTATGTCTCTAAGGACATAACTTTCTTGCTGCTCCTAATCTTTCATCTCATCTCCAAATACTTTCTGTTCAATTTCTCTGATTTCAACATTATATTTATTAATGTTGCCTTTTGTATCTACAACCACATTATTATTTGAAGAGTTAAAACATTCACTTAACTCTATGAATGTTAGAAACATTTCATCCTTATCATGCACGACAACTACAATATCTTCTGTATCAAGTTCTGCAAGTTTCATTTCTCCTTCAGGTTCCTTAAGCCATCGTTCCAAGAACTCTATTTCCATGTGAAATCTCTCTAGCATTTCATCACAATCTTCATTCCCAGTTTCATTCTTCTTCTGGCAATCTTCCTCAGTTATCCTGTTTTCCGTATCATCACAGCGCAAAATTCTTTATCAATTTCATTAAACAAATTCATTTGTTTACCTCCTTGGAATATCATTTCGGCATTTTCTTTATGCCTTTGCTCCACAACAGCTTCAACTGGTTGTCTTACACCAAATGCGAATTCACCTATGAATTCTTTTTGTGGCAACAAATTAGTACCTTCCTCCTCTGAAAGGCATTCTCCATCGTACTTCACCTTAAGAGCTTTATTCATCTTTGTGACAGTTTCACCAGACTGTCCACCATCTTCTGCACATCCTGCAAACATACACAAACTATGATATTTAAATATACAAGGCTTCATAGCCTAATCTACTTATCTTGTCAACATATCTTCCAATTCTTCTGAGCTATTCCAATATTCCATGAGATCTTTCTCATTGATTTCCTCACCCAGAATTTCACCCTGTTCTCGGCCACAAATGGAAACTTCCATTTTCAACTCAGCCTCTCTGAGTTCTTCACATCTCAATTGCACACTCATCATCTGGTCGAGCTTCCTTGGCTCTTCTATTAACTGTATGTTTACCTGTTGTTCCCTCTTTGCGTGTAGCCTCTTCCATTTCACTTTCTTCCTTATGGTCCAACCATGTCTCTGGCATTTCATATTTTCCTGCAAAAATGCCATCAATAACTCAAGGTGAACTGTTATCTCAGCCTTCTCCCTCTCATCCTCTTCATCATTCAACTAATTCCATATGCCATTTGTCTTGGCATATTCCTTCTTCTTTCTTCTATTGTGGTCTTTCTCAAATCCTTTGAAATGACTATCAACAATGATCTTCTCCTCCTTTGCGAAATTCATCTGTTCACTTATGGATTTCATTCAATCCCCTTTCCAACAAGCCTTCATACTTGCTATCCAACAATGCAAGCTCTCTTCCTACGCCTGAAATCATGTAGTTCATTGTCTTGGAATCATTTCCAGGCAACTTTCTTGCTCCTCTTTGCTGCAAAAAACAACTGCAGTAATTCTTGCGTTACAATGACCAACTCTTTGGGTGTCGGGCTCCGCCGATCATGCACCCAATTACATTCAAACCTTTGACTTGATTTAAGACTATTTGACTCCAGACTTGACATCAACTCTTCATCTTGGATGAAAAATGCACCCTTTTGTACAATAACTCAATGGTTTAACTTGAATCAAGCTATCCAAATTTCTTCATTTGATATTAACATCTTATTTGACTTCAAAGCTTGACCCAATAATTACAATAGTGGATATTTTGACTCTAATTTAAGTTTTACAATATACCAATGAACATCCACCTTTAATACATTTTCATGATGTAAATTATTCACTCCACCAATTCTCTTTCATATTCCATTCTTATGATAATATCATAAGTTACTAATTATATCATCTCCCATTATCACTTATGATATTTAAAATTTAAAATTGAAATGCAATCCACTTTTCCCAAGATTTATTTTATGGTGAAAATAAATAAACCATTTAATTTTCAACATTTAAAATACCTCTTTGAAATGAATTTTCATACCTTATGATCCCTTCAAGGTTATTTAATAAACCTTCTCTTCGCAATTTCAACTCTCCGGATTTCATTCTTCTGTGTTGTTCTTATCATTGTGAATATGCTTATGCCCTTCATTGAAATTGTACAAAAAAATATACCATAATATCTTCAACACACTCACCATCTTAGTGCAGACAGTTTTTCTGCTCTTCCATGCATCTCCTTCTTTGCAATGATGGTTCTCATGCAACACCATCTCTCTTCAGTGCACCAAAAATAATTCCCTCATAGGAAATTGTAAAAACTTTCTTTTAACATGGTGGCATCAACATATTTCTCCGACAGCAACAAACACAAACTGCATTATCTTTGGGACAGAACAATGTGAACACGTCCACATGCATTACAAGCAATGATCAATCATGATATTTAACTCATAGAAATCATAGATTCTCCTTTACTGGCTTGCTCCTTCATGTAGATCTCAGTTATCATAACCTCAAAACGATATACCACAACCATGTTGGCTCACCACTCTTCCACTGCGATTGGGTTCACCACTTTCTCTCGAATGCTACCAACATATCTCAATCAACAAGGTCAAAACACTTCTTCAACAATTCATTTTTTCTTCATAATTTGTAGGTATCATGAACATTTCACTTTTAAAAATTCACAGAAATCATAACACAATTCGCAGGCAACAATACCGCTTTTGCTTGTTTGATTTAGCACTCAACCCCAATAATCGATTGCAATTTCATACCAAGTGAAACTATGCACATATATATTTTAGAATCTTGATACCATAATTATGCACATCCATTTTTTTGGAGTCTGCAATCAACCCTTTATGCACAATTAAAATAGTGTTAAATTCCACGATTTGAAAACCCAATTAGCGCCTTTACCTGTAGCGTCTTCCTTTGCACTCCGTCTTCTCTTCAAAGATTTCAACGACAACACTACCATGCATCTCCTAGTCTCAGTGTTGGCTCCATTGATCTCTCGACCTCTTAAAGTGACCGTGGATCACGTTGAAAGGTGGTACCATGGAAACACTAGATCCATACCCTGAATACTCTACTAGAAACACATTTCGACCAGCAAAACATAAATACTGTCCAAGGCTTCTTTCACGGCTACCTTGATTCATACCATAGGGAATCACATATGGATTTGATCCATATACAGATGACCCAATTCCAGGTGTATTACCACCGCCAAAAAAATGATGTACATAGTTATCGGGTCCCTCTCTCATAATGAAATTGAGTGGAAAGTGAGTTTGTCGAAACACCAGTCACATATGATGATGCTCTAATAGGATTTTCATGAATTTTCATAAAATTCACCGCATAGCTTTGCTGATATCTTCCATCATAATTAACTTCAGCCACATTGGACAATGCAACTGCAAAACAACCAGCAAGAACACTAGAGCATCTTCTCTGCCAATATGTCGATCTCATCCTAAATAGAGAACAAGACATTATAGACCCTCAGTAACGTTATAGAAATGAACGTGGCTCATATTCACAAATTCAAGAGGTAGATTAACTTTTGGAGAAGTAGAAGCCAAAGCAATTTTGCCTTGTTCTGCCAATGTCTCTACGGATGAAGTGCTACCATGAAAAATGCAGCATTAGACTAAATCCTCCATCAACCACGACAGTGATTTCTTCACGCTGCAATCAATCCGTGCTCTCACTCACAAATATCAGTTTCGTCGGTGCTACAATGCAAATCCAGGATTCGACACATCAATCCGCATATCCACACTCAAACGCCACTCGAGTGAACGCCCAATCAATTCACAAATAAATGCCCAATCTAGGTTTGATGTGTCAACATAACAACTTCTCCATTGTACCACTACTCATATTTCATGTTGGAGAACCACGTCTATCACCAACCCACACCCTTCGCCAATTCTGCCAAAAATACATGCAGCTTCTCGTGGATTTTCACCGCTCCACCACTCAACATTCGTCTTTCACTATACGCAGAATATTTTTCTGTGCTCTGATACCAAATGATGCAAATATTCTGCATAAATTAGAGTAGAGTGCATAGAAGGGTGTGTATTTCCTTCAACATAAAATTTCTCATCAAAATCTTCACATAAAACCCACATTTAATTCATCTCAAAATATACACAAAGAAGAGAGAGCCAACAAAAACAAAATACTGGCATATAATAAAAATAATAAAATTATAGACTCAAACCATTTTGGCGTGATATTACAATTGTTTGCTTCTTGGCCCTCACCATTCTCTACACCGCACACTATCCCTTTCTACATTTTCCTCTATCCTATTCCATTCCCTATGTCTCCCTATCCTCACACAAAGCTTCACATTTATACATAATTGTGGATTAATTTCAATCTATGATTTCCTCCACAAGTATATCAACCAAACTTTAAAATATATTTATCCCTTTTTTGACTCAACTATGTTCCATTTAAGGAATTTTTGATCCCTGAAATATCTATCCAACTCTATTCCACTCATATTCTCAATTGATTAAGAGAATATTTACAATAATCCTCACAGTCAGATTTTTCTCTAATTTATTTTTTAAAATGTACATAATTTATAAAATAATTACAAAAAACATCACCCCCTAAATCTCACAAATAAATAATGAAAATTAGGTAGGATGCTCCTGCATCATAAAGGGATACCAATAACTGTCCCATTTTGTATGACAAAGAATGTCTTATATATATAATGTTTTAATTTATTCTATTGCATTCTCTATTGTCATTATTGTGTTCTCCATTGTCGTTCTCAAATGCACTAATAAAAATTTAATTCATATGAATATTTTTATAAGATGTGTCAAATTTTGATGAATAATGAATTTAAAACAATCACAATAATTGCACTATCACAGGTCGATGTTTCTAAAAAATACAAAATGAAAACCGGTGTGTGTATTCTTATACCAGTGCGCTTGTATTATTAAGCGCACCTATGCATTTTTATGACCTATGAGCATCGCACAAATACCAAAACCAATTAAAAATATCGAGGCGTTTGTGCGATACGGTGCTCTGGTGCGTTTATGTCTATATACGCACCGGTGGCATTTTACGACCCATGAGCACCGCACAAATACCGATACCAATTATAAATCTCAGTGCGTTTGTGTGATACTATGCACCGGGGTGTTTTTGTGTCTATACGCACCGGTTTAATTGGATGACCTATAGGCACCGCACGAATACCAATACCAATTATAAATCTCGGTGCATTTGTGTGATATTGTGCACCGGGGCGTTTATGTGTCTATACACACCAGTGTATTTGTATGACATATTTTCTCCGCACAAATATTGATACCAATTATAAATCTTGGTGCATTTGTGTGATATTGTGCACCAGTGCGTTTCTATAAGTCTACGCACTGGCACGTTGATATGACCTATGGGCACCGCTCAAATCCCATGACCAATTAGAACGGCCCCGTGTGTTGTATCACCAACACTACGACTTGTGTTGTTTTATACCTTAACGACCCGGTGCATTCTCCTTCGACTACCCCAAGGCTCTGGCTACAGGTACGCACCGATGTGTATAATCCTGATTAGCGCACCGATGAAAAAACCATCCGTAATAACCTCCGGCCACCCATTTTTTTAGTTGTGTTTAATTTCTGTTAAAAGCTCCTCCAAAACCTCCGTAACCATAAATAGATGTGGTAGCATATGTTTTTTTGACAATTTTGGCCAATTTTATAACACTAAAAACCTCCTTTATAACCTCTGCTAGAGGGTCTTTTCCTTGTAGTGATTCTTGTGAGAAAAAATGCATAGTATTGTTTCATGATTCCTTAGTTCATTATATAATATAGATAGAGTGGTTTTGAGCAGGAAGCTTTCCCCAGGAAAAACATATGTGTTGTGTATTTATTTGCTTCTTTCTTTTAATTGGTGTGATTGTGCGATCATGTTTAATTTCCACAGAATTTATTGTAGAGGGATTCAATATTTTTATTTAGTATATTGCAGGATCAGATTGAATCCATTAGTGTATACTTATTTTTTATACAATTTCTACATGGTATCAGAGCACCAGAAATCACAATAGTGGAGAAGAAATTAAGTTTGTGTTGAATAGTATTCAAACTTGCAGATACTTTCATTGGTACTACAAGCAGATCAAGATGGCTTTCAATGGCTTAAGAATGGAATATGCACTTGAGGGCAGTTCTAATTATATTACATGGAAAGATAGAATGGAGACAATGTTGGAGGATAACGAGTTGAAATAATTCATTGATAATGATATTCCCAAGCCTGCAGTGGTAGACGTTTCTCTTCTTGATGCTTGGCAAAATAAGGTAGCAAGGGCGAGGAGGATCTTATTAGAGGGAGTTAGAGATCACATTGTCTCAAATATTCATGGCAAGGCAACTCCATATGCAATATGGAAGGCCTTGACAAATATGTTTTCAGAACAACAACAACCAAAGGAAGTTGGTGCTAAAATACAAGCTTAGGAAAATAAAAAAGGAGAAAGCCATGCGATTTTACCTTGAGGAACTCTTGGTTCCAAAGGATGAACCTCAATATGTGGAGCAACCACCTGAGGAAGATCATGGAGTGGAAGAAACCACTCATGCAGATCAGAAAGGCTTGGCCCCTTCCTTGATCAGAATAACATGTTAGATGATTCATGTGTCATAATTCTTGAGTTCATCATATGTGCATGTGAAAATATCTTGATACTTCTTAAATAAGCAGATAAAATCTTGTCGCTCTTGTGGTGTGCAGCAAGTACCAAGATTCACAAATTTTGGATATTTCTATGTTCCAAGATTTATATGTTCATGCTACAACATTGAACTGTGTGTTTGAGTGTTGAATGGCCCTATAAATTGATTCTACAAGTCATATAGCTTCTCCAATGATACCACGCCCTTTGGCATGGGGTTCTCCTTTTTTACGAAAGCTTCACCTTGCAACATTTTTTCATTCTCGTCTTCATCAATAGTTGCATCTTTGAATACATCAACGTTCGCCATGAAATGCAGTATTTGTTGGTCATCATTAAAACCACATAAATTAGTGATATCATCAGGGACAAATAGTTTATAAAGAATTTCAACAGAAAAACCATCCCTAAGTGGTGACAACCTAGCAGCAAAATTTGTTAATGCATCTGCAGTTGCGTTACGCATTCTAAGAATAGATATAATATCAAAATCTTGGAATTAAGAAAGTAAATTTCATACCTCTTATTGATAACTTTTCAAATCAGGTGACATACAGTGCATAGTGTTGCATACATGTCGCACGATGATTTCTGAGTCACCTACTAAATTAAGGACTGCAACATTAAGGTCAATTGCCTTTTGTAATCCCGGAATGAGTGCTTCATATTCAACAGTGTTATTAGTGCACTCTAATCCCAAGCAGCTCGAGATAAGGTGTTTTATCTATTGTGAGTATACTAAAAAAAACCCAACTCCAAAGCCCTCATGTGTCTTTAAATTGTCAAAATACAAAATCCAAACATCATATGTACAAGAGCTACGCCCTACACTAGTACTACTACTACAACTATATATTGTACAAAGGTCATTTGCACAAGTTGGACTAGGAAGGAGTTCCAACTGTGTATCTAATGGGAATAGTGAAGGCTGAGAAAGGTAGCACCTTATCCATTAGGGGAATTTTGAGATATAAAATGGGCCTCATAAAGAAATTATAAAATAATAGTGGAAATAATAAAATAATATTAGATTTCATCATCAAATTTTAGAGGGTAAAAAGAAAACTACTTTTTCAACTCATATTTTCAACTTATCTACCTATGGGGTTACTCAAATTTTGAGCAGTAACACTCATTGGATGCACAATTTGATTCCTCATCCAAGGAGTACCCATGTTGCATACTTTTGATGGACCCTACTACACAAAAAATGAGAAATACATGAAAAACATGATTGCAATCACATTTTTTCATGTATTTATCAATTTTCGTGTAACAAGGTCCATCGAAAGTATGCAACATGGGTACTCCTTGGATGAGGAATTAAATTTTACATCCAAAAAGTACTCCCACTATAAATTTGAGTAAAATATTAGGGAGATAAGTTGAAAATACAAGTTAAAAAAATAGTTTTATTATTTTACTACTTTTAAATATTTTTACTTTTTTACCCCAAAAATGGTGAACCATCCCCCATGGTTGACATAATCAAGTTGAATCCTATTGGTTCTTATAAATTTTATTTTACTAGTACATTTTTCTTAGCAGACCCATTTTAGACCTCAAAAGTTCTCTAATGGTCAGTCTCCAAAAATAAATTTCCAAAGATTAGATCTCTGAAAGTGATTGTTTCTGACTTTATATGGAAGCCATATGTGTGACCAATCGATAGAAAAATACCCCTGTAATTTGTTGGACCAATCTCTACTCAGAAATACCTCATATGTTTCTAAGATGTCCAAAATTACTATATTTATGCACTAGTGAACTCGTTGATCAGATAATAGGTGGATTAGCACATTTCTGAGTTCAATGATAGCATGGAAAGTGTCATGTTCAGCTGAATGATATTTTTATCTATCCTATCCCATTTTTTGTTGATTTTATTAGCCACATATAGCGGCATTAAGTTTACAGACGCACCAAAATCAAATAATAAATTGTCCATATTATAATTAAAAATTTCAAATGTTAACAAAAATGGAGGGAAGATTGTATTAGCATCTAATGTTAACACACTAATCATATATTCCAAGAAAATCAAAGACTTATTAGATTCCTTATGCGAAGAAGAATTTTCACCTGAGGTAGACTGTTCAAGAGCACAAACAAGCAATTCCCGCTAACTCGCGACCCTTGTAAGTTCAAAGAATGAAATATTTGTGTGAATTTTCTTCATGTCTTTGACTATGTTATAATTGACCGTAGCGGCCATTTTCGAAGTGCTAGAGGAGTAAATTTATTTGGTACTTATATAATGATAAATTTTATTTTAGTGTTGGCAGAAGTATTCTTCACTGTAGGATTGTTTCCAAAGTTTCCCTGAGTTTTCAAAGTTGAGGTGACAGGCGGTGTGAGCTCTCTTAACAATTGTTCTTTTAATTTTTTCCTTGTCAACTTTGGTTTGGAGACCGGCCCTTGGATTCTCAACTTATATCGATTGCTCTACTTTTACGTTGGGTCCTCACTCTGTGGAAGTTCTTTAGCAGACTTCTTTTCAGCTACATATATACAATTGAACATGTTCACTACATGCCCAACACTTGTGGTTTCTTCAGCAACAATTTCTTCCTTCTCTTCCACTGGCTCGGTATGTTCATCTCAAATAATTGTATCAATGAATTGGGAAACTAGAGTTTTCATGTTGTGATTCCACTATGGGAATGTCTTTTCTGAATGATACTCTTGATGGAACGAACATTATTTATCCATTCCCATACTTTCAACATTTGAGCTTTGTGCAGACTTGGTCAGTTGATTATTGATGATGTTGTTGCCATAGTTGGCAGCTCTTCTGAGGAAGATGAATTTAGGAGGCTTGTTATTCATGGTGGTCGCACTTGACTTATGTTTTAACTATGCCAACTTATTGGACAGAGACTTGATCATCTGGGTCAAGCTCTCAATATTTGTAACTTCTTTATCCTTAGCATTACTTATGGAGGCCTGAGACCTTTTCTACATGTCTTTGGAGTCCTTTCATGGTTCATCGTCGATAATGACTCTGATTGCGTGCAAGTCCTTTTAAACTTCAATAACCTCTTTGTAATTTTTTTTTAGTGTCTTTCCCAGTTCGCTTAACAAATTTCTCAATTCTTGTGGGTAAGGAAAAAGTATAATAATCAATGGTGATGGAGTCATGAGGTTTCGCATTCGAAGGAAAATTACTCAATATTTAATTAAACCTTTTATTAAAATATTGAACTTTCTCTTTTTGATCCATCTTCAAATTTCCTAGCTCTTTAAATAACATGGCTGAGGTTTTATCATCGACAATTTTTTCAAGAAATAGCTTTTTTAATACCCTCCAATTCTGCATTGAGTTTGGTGAAATACTATGGTACCATACAGTTGCTCTGCCATCTAATATACAAGTGAAAATCCTACATGCAACATCATCATAACGTACCTTAAGCATTTGCAGATGTAATTAGTAGTTGTCCAAGTGGTCCTCTGATTTCACCACTTTTTTAGGGTCATATTTCATTAACAGCTTCTCTGGGTGCCTCGACATATTGTGTGACACACCTAATAGAGCGAGTGGTCCCTAAGACATCCAATCCATATCTTGGTCCACCATGTATTTGTCTCTAAACTCCTCCTCTTCGTCAAAATCTGAGGGATATTATTCTTCCTCTTTGTGACCGCCTAACCTATGGAATGCATCTTCCAAGAGTACAACATTGTCTTCGTCACCTCCGTAGAAAGATGGAGGTTGATTTAGTTTCTATGTGTTATTTGTAGTCTCTTCTAACTCTTCAAGGGTGGTGATAACTAAATATTAAACTGTCGAAACCACTATCCCAGTAGGAGTGGTAGTGTTACTCTTTGGAAAATATGGAAGATTATATGCTCCATGGATCAAACCAATAGCTTTTGCAAAACAACGGGTCATAGGTCAAATGTCTTGTATATGCTCATAAGAGATTTCACAACTTTTTCCAAGACCGGGATGAGAATATTTGTCAACTTTAGGTATATGAGTAGAGGAGGTGTTGGGAATATTATTCCCTTTACCAAAATAAGTGTGGTAAGGGTGGGTGGAAACTCCTTCTAGAACCAGACCTTTTGACAGTGTTGGGCCTGCCAACATTCAAGGGGTCTCCCCTTTATGTGGTCCCAATTATCCCTCACACCATTTGGGATAAGAGCCCCATCTAGAATATGGCATGGTTACCATTTTCTTGAATGCTTTGCTTGGCTCTAACTATCAACAAGAGAGAGGAATGCATATGTTCCTTTGAAAATAAAGTGTGTCTAGTGAGTGTTTGATTGTAGGTGTGCCAAGATTCTTCTACTACAGAGAGAAAAACAATTGATCCCTTAAGAAAGAGGTAATAGTACCACCATAGTAGAGACACACACAAACAAGAAGGATCCATATAACATCCAACAGAATAGTCCACAAATATGCAATGGTCATTGCAACCAAAAAAAATAAGAAAGTAGGAGATATTTATTGGAAGGAGATCTGGAGCGATGGAGTGCAAAGGGTTTGGGGTTTGCAGGTCACGGAGCTCTGGAGGGGCGGCGATGGCTACCCAAGGGCGAGCTCTAAGAAGAAATGGGGAAGCTTATCACATCGTTTCAGCCCTAACAAGAAGACGAAGGAAAATCAAGGGCCAATCTATGGCACAAAGCAAGATTAGGAAGCCAATCAACATGGCGACAGACCAGGACTCTCGTCCCTCCTCTGCCTACGACAGCTTCAAAGCAGGAATAAAACGGTTTGTATGTCATCCCTCACTGCAATAAAGGCTAACCAACACATCGTTTGATCTGAGGGGTAGGTTCTTGTCTCTGGATGGAGGAGGAGGGGCTAGGGAGGAATCTCCCTGCGGGCTTGTAGATGAGTTTGGAAGCGGTGTATCAAGGGCTCAAAGACAGGATTGTAGTAGAGGGTCGGCGATCCCTGCCCTCTGTCCCTTTTTTGAAGTAGTCTTTAGGCGCCGAATGGATTCTAAGCAAAGGGGTTTCAGTGGCGGGGGGGCTGATATGCAGACCCAATTTACCTGGACTTATCAGGATCGTTAATAACTGGTAATCCCTCTCCTCAGATCTATTTTTTTCCTCCGATGTTTTGGTTTTATTTTCTACAGAAGGTTAAAATATGGATGGGGTTGTCGGCTTGTAGTAAGGGCAGTGTAGGGGTTTGAAGCCCACTGCTTACCTATGCGACACAAAACATTGGAAGGGTGCGAGGTTGCTCCTGTATATGAGCATCCCTTGCACACTGCCTCAGTAAATCCGAGACAAAGTAGACGTTCAGACGGTGGGGTTTGTGCGAAAAATCCCATCCCACATAGCCGAGCATGGGTATATACTCCTCAGACCAGTTTCCAGATTTTCATTAAAACCTTCGATGGAAAAACAAAAACCCTACGGGTAAAAAAGGAGGAATCCATCACAGATCTAAAGTGTAAGATCCAAGTGGAAACAGGCATCCTGACTACTCAACAAAGCCTGATATATTCAGGGAAGGTACTACAGGAAGCAACCCAATTAAAAAAACACCACATTCAAGGAAATTCTTTCATTGTCCTGAACTTAAGACTTAAAGGAGGATCTCCAGGAGCAAAAAAAACCCTGCAAGAACTGATCAGAACAAAACACTAGAAAATTTGGCCCAATTTCTGATGGCCACTCCGTCGCTATTCCAACACATATTCATCGCAAGAGTGACAGTCCGAGGCCGGAAAAAAACGTGGTTAGCCATTACGTCGCAATTCCAATGCTTTTCCAAAGTGTCGTAATAACGACACTTTTTCTGACGTTTGCAAACAATCGTCGCTCTTCTGACATTTTCAAAACTGTCACTCTTCTGACGTTTGTAAATTGTTGCAATTCCGACGACATGTGGTCTGACGTTTTGAACGTCGCTCTTCCGACGTTTGTAAACTGTCGCTCTTCTGACGTTTGTAAACTATCGTAATACTGAATCTATGGCTAACCATGCTTTTAAAGAATCGCAAAACCGACGCTTTGAAGGTGTCTCTCTACCGACGCTTTGTAGGTGTCACTCTATCGACGGATTGAAAGTGTCACTCTTCCGACGCTTTGAATGTGTCGCTCTACTGATGCTTTGTAGGTGTAGCTCTACCGATGCTTTGAAGGTGTCGCTCTTCCGATGCTTTGAAGGCGTCGGTCTTCCGACGCTTTTATAAAAAATTAAAAAAAAAAAAAAATTAAATAACTGCTGATTTATTGCCTACTTTTGTTTTACAGTGTGCCAAGCTGATTCTAGTCCTTGTAGGTAATGCAATATTCCAATTTTAAGATTTGTATACTGTAATTGCATTTTGTGCTGAGTTTCTTTAACATAAATTTCACGGTCGATTATTTAGAGAGTTAAATATGAGTAACGTTTTTTTTTTTAATTCTCCAGTATTTGGAAGAAATGAAGCTAAAGTCATAACAAATTGACTTGATAGTTGTGATGTCAGAAAGTTAGGCGGTTTCATACTGAAATTTCTAACGAAGAATACTGTTACTAAGGTTGACGACTGTTAGAGGCCCTTTGAGTACAATGAAACACTATCTGCAATTGGTATCATCTGTATATCACATTTCGTTAGTGTTTAAAATGGAAATATATTATATAACTTTGTCATCCCTATTGTTTAAATTTCATACTTTATAATCTCCTGAAGCAACCAACTGGACGCAAACCACATGTACAACATATCAACCATGCAATGCACAACCATGGTGGTATTTTTGATCAACTGTAAACTTGATGACATATTTTCTGAGATTCCCTAGGTCATATTCACTGGCTAGTTGGAAGAGTGCTTTGTAATTTGTTTAATAACGGTTATGTTAGCTGGACTCTTTAATGAACTAGCTGATGAAAATGTTTATAAATACTCTACTATCATAGTTTTGGATATCCTCATATGCTATTTCAGACTCCATATTCACTCTCTGTTGGGACCTAACTGTCCAACATCAGCTACACTGTATTTCTTTCTCGCAATCTGCAAAACTCAATGGTTGATGTATGTGGATTCAAAAAATTTGGTTCTTAAGCTCTTGGATCATGTCCACAGTGTTTTTGGACTGGAATGGCTGCCAAACAATTTTTAAAAAAAATTAAACACGAGGTATCATCTGTATATCACATTTCGTTAGTGTTTAAAATGGAAATATAGAATATAACATTGTCATCCCTATTGTTTAAATTTCATACTTTATAATCTCCTGAAGCAAGCAACTGGACGCAAACCACATGTACAACATATCAACCATGCAATGCACAACCATGGTGGTATTTTTGATCAGTTGTAAACTTGATGACATCTTTTCTGAGATTCCCTAGGTCATATTCACTGGCTAGTTGGAAGAGTGCTTTGTAATTTGTTTAATAATGGTTATGTTAGCTGGACTCTTTAATGCATTAGCTGATGAAAAGGTTTATAAATACTCTACTGTCATAGTTTTGGATATCCTCATATGCTATTTCAGACTCCATATTCACTCTCTGTTGAGCCCTAACTGTCCAACATCAGCTACACTGTATTTCTTTGTTGCAATCTGCAAAAACTAAATGGCTGATGTATGTGGATTCAGAAAATTTCGTTCTTAAGCTTCTGGATCATGTCCACAGTGTTTTTGGATTGGAATGGCTACCAAAAAATTAAAAAATAAAAATAAACACGGGGTATCATCTGTATATCACATTTCGTTAGTGTTTAAAATGGAAATATAGAACATAACATTGTCATCCCTATTGTTTAAATTTCATACTTTATAATCTCCTGAAGCAGGCAACTGGACGCAAACCACATGTACAAGATATCAACCATGAAATGCACAACCATGGTTGTATTTTTGATTAGCTGTAAACTTGATGACATCTTTTCTGAGATTCCCTAGGTCATATTCACTGGCTAGTTGGAAGAGTGCTTTGTAATTTTTTTAATAACAGTTATGTTAGCTAGACTCTTTAATGCACTAGCTGATGAAAATGTTTATAAATACTCTACTGTCATAGTTTTGGATATCCTCATATGCTATTTCAGACTCCATATTCACTCTCTGTTGGGCCCTAACTGTCCAACATCAGCTACACTGTATTTATTTCTCGCTATCTACAAAACTCAACATCAGTAAACTTGGTTCTTAAGCCTCTGGATCATGTCCACAGTGTTTTTGGATTGGAATGGCTGCCAAAAAAATAAAAATAAAAAATAAACACGGGGTATCATCTGTATATCACATTTCGTTAGTGTTTAAAATGGATCTCGATAGAAAGTTAAATGTCTTCCAATTGTTGATTTCGCTAGCAAATCCACATCCATTTCTGTTCAATCAACTTGAGAATTTTCACATGAAATTCAGTAATGAAAAAGGCAGAAAATGGTAGGTCAGAGAAAGAGAGAGATTGCCACAGAATATGGAAAAAATAATCTATTAATTTACAATAATGGACTCCAGCAAAATGAAAAACCAAACTCAGAAAACTACCAAGTATCCATTCGATTTATACACAATTCTGCTAACTACTGCAGGTGATTGAGATGAAAATTAGCACCTTTACAAAGAGCTACACATGGCTAAATTTTCATACCACCCATTGGTCGTTCCCATATCAGCTACAATTCCAGCCTAGGTAGTGGTGATTTATAAAAATGGTTCCCTTTGAACACTTCTAGCCATAGTAGAAACTCAGAACATATCATGTAGGATTGAAGCTAGCAAGTACCACTAAACATACAATGCACAAACATATAATGTTCATGTTAGATCGAAAAAATAACACATAACAAACATTGTATAGTTAGCAGAATAGAAAACTTGAAAGTTCAAAACCAAATTTGAAAAGACTGAAAGAAATATACATTTGCAGGCTCTCTGAATCACTTACAGAATAGAAAGAGAATAATAATAAAGCCAATAGGGTAGAGGAAAAATGTTGTCTTATCCAAGAAGGGTAACACTGTAGCACATGCACAGAAATATCTGAAGTATTAAAGATAAACGTATAGAAACAACTTTAAAAATGGAACCTTAATTCAGTTCAAATCTAATAACTTTTATCAAAAGAAACTTACCATCATAGCCTAGAAAGTTCAAGTAATGGTAGTAAGAGAAGGCTACCATAAATAGAAAATTTGACAGTAAAACAGGAACGAATCCTTGTGCAACCAACATCAATTTTAAGGTAGTTGCGACACATCTTGCATCAGAAAAATCAACAAAACATAACACTAGAGGTTCTCCACCAGGCTGCAAAGCTCACAAGATCACCAACATTTCATTAGACCTCGTTAAAATAATTTGAGTTTCTATCTATCAATAAATAAACAAAATACTTTGCTTCAAGAGAAAACAAGCATTTATAAAAACTTGACACATAAATTAAGATCCAAGCTATCATTTTAAGCTTAATTTATCAATGAATACTCAAAATTTAGACTGTGCTTACACATCTAGGCTCCTTTTGTACCAGTCAAACTTCTTTGAAACCAATGAATAGACGGAAAATTTCTGTTGTCAGGTTAAGAAAAAACACTCTAAAGGACAAGCATACATGCATGACCAGATAAAAATCAAGACACTCTACACAACTGAAAGCCTACCTAAAAGCATAATAGAAAAATCATACATAACAAAAAACTGCTGTCAGGTTAAGAAAAAACACAATATAGAATATACATAAACAAATAACAACGCAAAACCTACCAAAAAACACATACCAGAAGAATACATGGCAAACTACAAAAAAAAACATATAATACTAGACTACCCAAAACCCACAAGGATACGTGCAGCTTCCCTGCGAGTACAATCAGTTGGAAGACCCTCAACAAAGAGGGTGTTTGATGTGTCAGGCAGAAGGTGCTCTTCGAGCATTCTTAAAGGTTCTCTCAATCCCTGCGGCTCTAACCTTTGATAGCCTAATCCTAGGCTCCCTAACTTCCCCCCAAGTCCAGGATCTGCACTTCCAATGCCTGACCTTTGACCCATTAAAACAGAGTCAGGAAGGAACGAACCTGAAAATCCTCCATAACCTCCACTGCCTCCCAAACTTGACCCAAGGGAGTCTCCCAACCCACCAATATCACCATATGTTAAACCCCCACCAGAATATAGAAGTTGTACCCAGAACAAAAAAAATAAAATATTATAAAGTATCCAATATATACAACATACAAAACAGACATTGTTAAAAGAATGCCTAAGATAATTAAGCAAACACCCTATTTTTGAAAACTCACCTGCTGAATCTTAATCCCTTTGAAAACCCAGTAAATCATCCATGGTCTTCCGAACATAGGTTGTTTGAACATCGACTTCTCTTCGATTCTAAACATCGACTTCTCTTCAATTCGATTTTGAGAGTTCCAAAAATAGGCTTTTTTCCATGCTCAGAGTTCATGAGAAAAAGGTCGAACAAGCTGAGCGGGAAAAAAAAATTGAATAGGGAAGAATGGAATCATAGGGAAGAATGGGAAAGAAGGCATAAAGGTTGAACAAGCTGAGCGAGAAAAAAAAATTGAATAGGTTGATTAAGAAAATTTGAGTAGGTCGAACAAGCTGAGCGGGAAAAAATTGAAACTGTGACATGAAATCATATGACAATTTCCCACTCAAACATTAGTGAATAATTTATTTTATTTAAATTATTTTATATATTTATTGTAAACTCTTGTAATATTTTACAAAATAAACTTATTTTATTTTATTTAAAAACAATTTATCAATATTTTTGGATGTAAAAATCATTACTTATAATATTCATTGTAATTATTATTTATAAGTAATAAAAATATTAATAAATATAATATTTTTAGGTAGAATAATTACTTTCATCATACTTTATAGGTTTTTTCAAAATTACTTTCATTATTACCATAATTATTCAACTTCATTAGTTGATTGCCAATATTTTCTTCGTTATATGAATCATCCTTAAATAGACCTTATAGTAATTTTCATAATGTTCGTGTATGGAGATAATTCTATGATTCCACAACCATTTTCCATAGAGTTGTTCATTCAAGGGATACCCTTATAGTACCAAGTTATGAATATTCCAACATCTTCCATATGTTCTAAAATAAGCGGCCTCTTCTTATTGATTTCTTACACTTGTTGTGACACTTCCACTCAACCACTTGAAGTATTTAGCTAGCACTTTTTTTTTGTTCATCTCATTATTCCAAGCTGGTCATAATCACATGAGTTACCATCAATTATCATCATTAGAAATTTTGCAATTTTTTCCTAAAATTTACTAATTAGTCTACAAACACATGGTAATAATGGCATTACCCACAAACACATGATACCCTCATAACCTAGTATTGTGTGCTAGGAAGGCTTTCCAAAGAAGTTGGTTGGCATCACTATGACACTATTACAGAATTAGAAGGGAAGAGAAAGGCAAAGGCTCGGGTATCATATGAGAGAATGAAGCAATTGGAAAAATTGAGATCAAAAGCAGTGGAGTATCCGAAAAGAAGCTTGCCCCAGAGATGGATAAGATAAAACTTGACAACATATTGGTTAATTTCCTTGACCCTTTATTGGTTATTCAGAAGGAGTATGAGTACACCACCATTAATATCAAGGTAACCAGCCCCTAGCATATCAAAGGCTACAAGTTGTAATTTTCGTCTGAACATCAACATACCACAACCATGCTTAAAACCAGAAGCCTTCTCACATTCATGATCTGATTATATAGTGAATTAGACAGAAGTAAGAAAACAATTACTTCTTCAAAGCTAATTCGAATTTGGAGGGCTTAGCCAGGGATTGGGGGTTAGGGGTTAGGGATTTAGAGTTTTAGGGTTTAGGGGGTTAAATGGGTTAGGGGTTAAGGGGTTATAGGTTTATGGTTTAGGGGGTTAAATGGGTTAGGGGTTAAGGGGTTTAGGGGGTTAAATGGGTTAGGGGTTTAGGGGGTTAGGGGATTTAGCAGTTAAGGATTTTAGGGGTTAGAAGTTAGGGGCTAATGGGGTTAGGTTTTAGGGGTTAAGGGTTTATAGGTTTAGGGTTTAAGGGGTTAGGGTTAAGGGTTTAATGGTTTAGGGTTTAAGGGGTTAGGGGTTAAGGGTTTATAGGTTTAGGGTTTAGGGGGTTAAGTGGGTTGGGGGTTAAGGGTCTAGGGGTTAGGGGTTAAGGGTTTAGAGGTTTATGGTTTAGGGGTTAAATGGGTTAGGGGTTTACTAGAGGTTTAGGGGGTTAAATGGGTTAGGGGTTGGGAATTAGTGTTTAAGGGGTTAAGGGTTAGGGGTTAAGATGATAGTCTCATTGGTCTCTGTTTGTGTACATTTTAACCTTGATAATAAGGCAGAATTAACCCAATCGTAGGTCCCAATATGTCATGATATAGATTAACTCTAGATATATATGAGAAGGAATAATTATAAAGACATAGATTGATAGAGGTGGTGAGAAAAGGGGAGTCACAAGGGAGAGATGGAGATAAACTGAAGGAGAGGGGAGAGAAGGAATGGATTAGCTGAGAGAGAGAGAGGGAGAGGAGTGAGAGAGGTAGAGAAGGGTAAGAGAGGGAGATAGTTACACAAAGATGGAAGGGGGGCAGAAATAAGGATAGAGGGAGGGAAATAGCTGTGATAGGATTGGAGGGTAGAGAGAGAGAGAGGGGGAGATTGGGGAAGAGAGAGGTCATTCCAGATGCTCTGAAAGTGTCGAGGCTTTAGCCAGGTCACAACTTAGCATGAAAGCTGATACGGGTGCCCTCGAACGAAATGGACTGACCCGAACATGACTGGTCGTGTGACCTCACATGGTGCGCCCGATCAAATGATGCCACAAGGGAGAAAACGACAAACGGGCCGCTCGAACGTGCACAACGCACCTGGGCAGTCGCAACTTTGCAAAACTGATACAGGCACCCTCGAACGAAACGGCCCGACCCGAACGCACCCAGTCGAGCGACCTCGCACGGCGCGACACAACGCACCCGACCAAATGATGCCACAAGGGAGAAAACGGAAAATGGGATGCCCAAAGGTGCACAAGGCACCTAGGCGGTCACAACTTAGCATGAAAATTGATACGGACACCCTCAAACGAAACGACTCAACCTGAATGCGCCCGGTCAGGCGACCTCGCATGGCGCGACACGACGCGCCCGACCGAACGATGCCACAAGGGAGAAAATGGAAAATGGGCTACCTGAAGGTGCACAAGGCACCCGGGCTGTCACAACTTAGCATGAAAACTCATACGGGCGCCCTCAAACGAAACGACCCAACCCGAACGTGCCCAGTCGAGTGATCTCGCACGGTGTGACATGGCCCACCCGACCGAAGATGCCACAAAGGAGAAAATGGAAAATGGGCCACCCGAATGTGCACAAGGCACCTGGGCAGTCACAACTTAGCAAAACTGATATGGGCGCCCTCGAATGAAACGACCCGACTTGAACGCGCCCGGTCAGGCAACCTCACATGGCGCGACACGACGCACCTGACCGAACAAATATCCCACAAGGGAGCAAATAGAAAACGGGCCGCCCGAACGTGCGCAAGGCACTCGGGCAGTCACAACTTAGAAAAAATGATACGGGCACACTCGAGCAAAACGGCCCGAACCGAACGTGCACAAGGGAGCAAATGGCAAACGGGCCACCCGAACGTGCACAAGACACCTGGGTGGTCACAACTTAGCAAACCTGATACAGGCACCCTCGAACGAAACGGCCCGACCGGATCGCGCCCGGTTGGGCAACCTCACACGGCGTGACATGATGCGCCTGAATGAACGTCCATGTCACAAGGGAGAAAACGACAAACGGGTCACCCAAACGTGCACAAGGCATCCGGGTGGTCACAACTTAGCAAAACTGATACGGGCGCCCTCAAACAAAACGACTTGACCCAAACACGACCAGTCAGGCGACCTCTCACAGCACGACACGACACGCCCGACCGAACTATGCCATAAGGGAGAAAACGGAAAATGGGCTGCTTGAACGTGCATAAGGCACCCGGGTGGTCACAACTTAGCAAATGTGACATGGGCGCCCTCGCACGAAATGGCCCGACCCAAGCGCCCTTAGTCGTGCGGCGTCACACGGCGCGCCCGACTGCACGGAGGCACAAGGAAGCAAACGACAAACAGGCCGCCTGAACATGCACACGCTGGCACCCGGGCAGTCACAAGTTAGCAAATCTGACACAGGCGCCCTCGCACATAACGGCCCGACTCGGGCGCCCTTGGTCGTGCGGCGTCACAAGGCGTGACACGGTGCGCCCACCCGCACGGAGGCACAAGGTAGAAAACAGAAAACGGAAAATGGGCCACCCGAACGTGCACATTAAGGCACTCGGGCGGTCACAAGTTAGAAAATCTGACATGGGCACCCTCGCACGTAATGGCCTGACCCGGGTACCCTTGGTCGTGCGACGTCACAAGGCGCGGCACGGCATGCCCGGCCGCCCGGAGGAACAAGGTAGCAAACGACAAACGGGCCGCCTGAATGTGCACAAGGCACATAGGCGGTCACAAGTTAGCAAATCTGACATGGGCGCCCTCACACGAAACGGCCAAACCCGGGTGCCCTTGGTCGTGTGGCGTCACACGGCGCAACACGGTGCGCCCGGCCGCACGGAGGCACAAGGTAGCAAACGGAAAATGGGCTACCCGAACGTGCACAAGATGGCACCCGGGCGGTCACAAGTTAGCAAATCTGACACGAGCACCCTCGCACATAATGGCCCGACCCGAGTGCCCTTAGTCGTGCGACGTCACACTGCACGACACGGCGCGCCTAGCCGCACGGAGGCACAAGGTAGCAAACGAAAAATGGGCTGCCCAAACATGCACAAGTTGGCACCCAGGCGGTCACAAGTTAGAAAATGTGACATGGTGCCCTTAATGGTCGTGTTGCGTCACACGGCGCGACACGGTGTGCCCGGTCGCATGGAGGCACAAGGTAGCAAATGGTAAATGGGCCGCTCGAACGTGCATAAGCTGGCGCCTAGGCAGTCACAAGCTAGAAAATGTGACACGGGTGCCCTCGCACGAAACGGCCTGACCCAGGCGCCCTTGGTCGTGCGACGTCACACGGCGCGACACATCGCGCCTGGCCTCTTGGAGGCACAAGGTAGCAAAGGGAAAATGGGCTGCCCGAACGTGCACAAGCTAGCACCCAGGAGGTCACAAGTTAGCAAATGTGACACGGGTGCCCTCGCACAAAATGGCCAGACCCGGGCACCCTTGGTCATGCAGCATCACACAGCGCGACACGACGCGCCCAACCGCACAGAGGCACAAGGTAGCAAACAGTAAACGGGCCACCCGAATGTGCACAAGCTGGTACCCGGGCGGTCACAAGTTAGCAAATGTGACACGGGTGCCCTCACATGAAACGGCCCGACCCAAGCACCCTTGGTCGTGCGGCGCGACAGGGCGCGCCCGGCCGCACGGAGGCACAAGGTAGCAAACGGAAAATGGGCCGCTTGAACATGCACAAGTTGGCACCCAGGCAGTCACAAGTTAGCAAATCTGACACGAGCGCCCTCGCACGAAACGGCCTGACCCAGGCGCCCTTGGTCGTGAGGCATCACACGCCGTGACATGACGCGCCTGGCCGCCCGGAGGAACAAGGTAGCAAATGGCAAACGGGTCGCCCAAACGTGCAAATTAAGACACTCGGGTGGTCACAAGTTAGCAAATCTGACACGGGCGCCCTCGCACGAAACGACCCAACCCGGGCGCCCTTAGTCGTGCGACTTCACACGACACACCCGGCTGCCCAGAGACACAAGGTAGAAAACGGAAAATGGACCGCCCGAATGTGCACATTAAGGCACCCGGGCAGTCACAAGATAGCAAATCTGACACAGGTGCCCTCGCACGAAATGGCCCGACCCGGGCGCCCTTGGTTGTGTGACGTCACATGGCGCGACACGACGCGCCCGGCCGCCCGGAAACACAAGGTAGCAAACAACAAACAGGCCTCCCGAACATGCACAAGCTAACACCTGGGTGATCAAAAGTTAGCAAATGTGACACGGGCACCCTCGCACAAAACGGCCAGATCCGGGCACCCTTGTTCGTGCGGCATCACACGGCGCGCCCGGCCGCACGGAGGCACAAGGTAGAAAATGGAAAACGGGTTGCCCGAACGTGCACAAGCTAGCACCCGGGCAGTCACAAGTTAGCAAATCTGACATGGGCGCCCTCGCACGTAACGGCCCGACCCGGCCGCCCTTGGTCGTGCAGCGTCACACGGCGCGCCTGGCCGCACGGAGGCACAAGGTAGCAAACGGAAAATGGGCCACCTGAATGTGCACAAGCTGGCACCTAGGCAGTCACAAGTTAGCAAATGTGACACGGGCGCCCTCACACGAAATGGTCAGACCCGGGCGCCCTTAATGGTCGTGCGGTGTCACACAGCGCGCCTGGCCGCACAGAGGCACAAGGTAGAAAATGGTAAACGGGTCATCCAAACGTGCACAAGCTGGCACCCAGGCAGTCACAAGTTAGCAAATGTAACACGTATGTCCTTGTATGTAACAGCCCAACCTGGGCGTCCTTGGTCATGCGGCGTCACATGGCGCGACACGGCGTGCCCGGCCGCACAGAGGCACAAGGTAGCAAACAGTAAACGGGTCGCCCGAATGTGCACAAGCTGGCATGCGGGTGGTCACAAGTTAGCAAATGTGACACGGGTGCCCTCGCACGAAACAGCCCAACACGACGCCCTTGGTCATGCAGCATCATACGGCGCGCCCGGCCACACGGAGGCACAAGGTAGAAAACGGAAAACGAGCTGCCCGAACGTGCACAAGCTGGCACCCGAGCGGTCACAAGTTAGCAAATGTGACATGGGCGCCCTCGCATGAAACAGCTAGACCCGGGAGCCCTTGGTCGTGCGGCGTCACACGACGCGACACGGTGCACCTGGCCGTACAGAGGCACAAGGTAGCAAACGGAAAACGGGTCGCCCGATCGTGCACAAGTTGGCACCCAGGCAGTCACAAGTTAGCAAATGTGACACGGGCACCCTCACACGAAACAGCCAGACCCAGGCGCCCTTGGTCGTGCAGCGTCACACGGCACGACACGGTGCGCCCGATCGCACGGAAGCACAAGGTAGCAAACGGGCCACCTGAACGTGCACAAGCTGGCACCCGATCGGTCACAAGTTAGCAAATCTGACACAAGTGCCCTCACATGTAACAGCCCGACCAGGGCGCCCTTGGTCATGCGGCGTCACACGACACGACACGGCGCGCCCGGCCGCATAGAGGCACAAGGTAGCAAATGAAAAACAAGCAGCCTGAACGTGCATAAGCTGGCACCCGGGTAGTCACAAGTTAGCAAATGTGACACGGGCGCCCTCACACAAAACGGCCAGACCTGGGCACCCTTAATGGTCGTGCAACGTCACACAGCGCGCTCGGCCGCACGAAGGCACAAGGTAGCAAACGGTAAACGGACTGCCCGAACATGCACAAGGTGGCACCCAGGCAGTCACAAGTTAGCAAATGTGACATTGGTGCCCTCGCACGAAACGGCTCGACCCAGGCGCCCTTGGTCGTGCAGCATCACACGACGTGACACGGCGCGCCCGATTGCACAGAGACATAAGGTAGAAAACAAAAAACGGGCTGCCCGAACATGCACAAGCTGGCACCCAGGTGGTCACAAGTTAGCAAATGTGAAACGAGCACCCTCGCACGAAACGGCCAGACCCAGGCGCCCTTGGTCGTGCGGTGTCACATAGGGCCACACGGCGCGCCCAGCTGCACGGAGGCACAAGGAAAGGGTAAATGGGGCGCCCGAACATGCACAAGCTGGCACCCAGGTGGTCACAAGTTAGCAAATGTGACATGGGTGCCCTCGCACGAAACGGCCCGACTCAGACGCCCTTGGTCATGCGGTGTCACGGCATGCCCAGCTGCACGGAGGCACAAGGTAGGAAACGGAAAATGGGCTGCTCGAACGTGCACAAGCTGGCACACAGGCGGTCATAAGTTAGCAAATCTGACACGAGCGCACTTGCATGAAACGGCCTGACCCAGGCGCCCTTGGTCGTGAGGCGTCACACGCCGCGACACGGCGCGCCCGGCCGCCCAGAGGAACAAGGTAGCAAATGGCAAACGGGCCGCCCGAACGTGAAAATTAGACACTCGGGCGGTCACAAGTTAGCAAATCTGACACGGGCACCCTCGCACGAAACGGCCCGACCCGGGTGCCCTTGGTCGTGCGACGTCACACGACGCACCCAGCTGCCTGGAGACACAAGGTAGCAAACGAAAAACGGGCTGCTTGAATGTTCACATTAAGGCACCTAGGTGATCACAAGCTAGCAAATCTGACACAGGCACCCTCACACAAAACGACTCGACCCGAGCACCCTTGGTCGTGTGACGTCACACGGCGCGACACGACGCACCTAGCCGCTCAGAGACACAAGGTAGAAAATGGCAAACGGGCCACTCGAACGTGCACATTAAGGCACCTGGGCGGTCACAAGTTAGCAAATCTAACAAGGGCACCCTCGCACGAAACGGCCCGACCCGGGCACCCTTGGTCGTGCAGCGTCACACGGTGCAACACGGCGCGCCCGGCCGCCCGGAGACATAAGGTAGCAAATGGCAAACGGGCCATGTATGAAGATTTCATAGCTTAAAAATTTCCAGACGAGAAGATAGCCAAAATACCAAGCTGACCATGATTTGAGAAAGAATTCTAGAGCATACATAAACCCTAACTTCCTTAGAGCATATCTTTGAAAATATAATGAAAAAATATCTGACGCTTCATGGACTAGATGTTCAAAAAAAATTATCCTTAACATGGTCGAAGTTTCATGGCCTGCAACCTCACATAAAAATGTTATAGCAATAATGTTGAACTGACCCTAATTAATTCAAATAATATCAAATCATTTTTGGCATATGTTGAAAGTCAGTTAGAGAGTGAATTAGAATCGACACGTAGCCCAAACCGTCGCAAGAGTGACACTTAGCCGAAACCGTCGCAATAGCGACATTTCTGCCGAAACTGTCGCAATAGCGACACCTTTGCTTGAACTATCGCAATAGCGACGATATCCTCAAATGTCGCAATAGTGACACTTTCCTCAATCGTCGCAATAGTGACACTTTCTTCAAACTGTCGCAATAGCAACACTTTCCTCAAACCGTTGCAATAGCGATGATATCCTCAAACTGTCACAATAGCGATGCTATTGCCGAAACTGTCGCAATTCTGACGGATTCCTCCAAACATCGCAATTGCGACACTTTGTCTAATTGTCGGTATTGCGACACTTGTATCTGAACGTCAGTATAGCGACAGTTTTGGGCGGGATTTGAAAAAGTTGAAAAAAATTGAGGAAATTTCCGACATTTGGTCAAAAGTGTCGGAACCAAGTGTCGAAATTTCCGCCAAATGTACTAGTGGAACTACAAGACCTATGAGGGGAACCAATACTGCCAAGGCTGGCCCATCAAGTGGGTCCCGATACAGGAACATTCTGCAAGGGAAAAACACTGTAACAACAAATCCAGAACCGGTGGAGAACACTCTCAAACCATACATTGTGGAGCAACTGAATTGAGTGCTAGAACTGAATATTAATGCATCAAATATTGACGATTATTGCTCTACATTTGCAACACAGGTAGTAATATGTAGGTTTAATTGTTTTTTTCCCAAACCAATGGATTTGTTCCATTGGATATTCACCAACTGGACCATGGAGTGTGATATCCATGTTTTCTCCAAGGGGCATTTTATTGTCAAGTTCACCTCTACAGAAGCTAGAGATATAATACTCAGGGAGGGGCCATGGTTTTGGGATCAACCAGACTCTTCATCACACCATGGTTCTATGATTTTGACGCAAACACAATGGAGATTACCAAAATTTCAGTATGGGTCCGGTTGTATAATCTCTGGCTTCAATTTTGGAATGAACTGGTACTAGAAGGCATTGGAAACACGATTGGGAGATATATCCAAATGGGCATCCAAAGGTTGGAGGAGAGAATTTTTACCTTTGCATGGATTTGCGTTGAAGTGGACCTTAGTAAAGGGTTACCTAAAAGTATACAACTCATTCATAACCAACAAAAATGGAAGCAACACCTTGACTATGAAAACACAGATTTTAGATGCAGGATATGTAGGAAAATTGGCCATCTACAAAACACATGCCCGGATGGCAAAAGATATAATAGGAAAAAGAAGAAGACAGGGAAAGCTTCCAAGGGTTGGAAATTCCCCTGAGGTGGGCCAAAGAAATAAATAGAAGATGAAGGGGAAATCCCCATTCAGAACGAAAGCACACAAGCTGCCTCCAATCCAGGGGTACCAGACCACGAAGAACAAGAGCCAATTGTGTCTAACGTGATGCTTCAGCCAATGCAAACCATGGGGGATTTCACGGCCACTGGGGACCGCTCTTCTATAAGCTCAGGAACGAACAAAATATCGCATGTGTCAGAAATCTCAGACTCTGAGAAAGAAAACTTCATGAGGAACGATGAGCTGGCCTTGGTTCCTTCTTTCCTGCATTCAAGGACTTGGCAGATAGTGCAAAAGAGGAAAGGAAAGTGTGAAAAGCCTAACCTTGCTGGAAATTTGGAAAATATTTTGGTAGCCTTGATACAATGACATGTGTGCTTGAGCACACAAGCCCTTTGGGCATCTCGAATGCTTAATTGCATCTGCAAAATGTAACTTTTCATTATTATTAATAGAAATTTTTTTTATTTTTTCTTTGGAAAAAAACACAAATAAGAAAGTTTTGTCTAACATCCAGCAGAATATTCCACAAATATGCAACAATCATATCAACCATTACAGCTCATTTTCAATATGATAAGCACTAAAATAACCGAAATAGTTCAACTAATTTAGCACAGGTGAAAAAAAACATGAATCTCAAACATTCATAGAACATTATTACAAATATTCATAGTCCATGCATGAAGCATGTGATGGCCATAAGGCTTATAATATTAAGTAAAAGTACCAATACATATGCATATAACAAACACCACTAGCTCTAATAGTGGAGCGTTAAAGCCTCTCATTGCTCCCCAAAATAATTAGCTTGTCTCTCTGATGCCTTACGGGAGGAGCCAAGGTGAAAATTCGTTGGCTCATACAATGAGGGTGTATATATAAACGATGGGAGGGATGATGCTTCAACCTCCTTGTGACTCTTTGAATACTCTCATGAATGTTCAACTTCCTATGAATTTTCAAATTTACATGACTCTTCAAATTTTGTACATGTCCTTTGGACTTCCACTTTCCAATACATTTTCAAATTGAAATTTACATGATCCATAGAAATGGTGTGGAATATGGTGACTCATGACATGACATGATATTACATTGATGGCATGGATTGTATGATGGCATAGAAATATTAATCCATTCTTGTTGCTTCTTGCTTTGTGTCTTATTGAAAACTTCTGTCCGTGCCCATATGGCTTAAAGATCAATGATATCATGTCTTAAGCTATAGTCGCAAACTAGTGTCCCTTTGAATTCTCTTGATTGATCAGCTTGCATATTCAACTACATAAGTATATTCTAGCATGTTATCCTTCTCCATCTCCTTCTTCATCATACTGCCATGGTATGATATAGTACTTGCATCTGCAATTCACTCGTGAAAAAATGAAATCATTCTAAGATGTTACATGATGATCCACTGACTAAGCTAGAACCAAGTGACAGGATGAGCGAGAGTCTTAGTGACTACTCAATTGTGCAACTTGGGTAGTCAAAGGTTAAGCTTGATCCTTGATACTGCGCATGTGAAGTTCAGGCTAGGACTGGGAAAAATATTGCACATTTGGGGAGCTCAGGGAGCCAGGCTGAGGGCTTGAGAATTGATTTTTACCACTGCGCAGTTATCGAAGGCAAAGGAGGTCAGGCAATTGTGCAATTGTGTAGTTCAAGAGATCAGGGCTAAGGCTTGAGCCTTGTGATTGCACAATGCACAGTACTGATTGGGAAGGAGAGATAAATTGTGAAAATTTTGGGGTTCGAGGTCGGGCTTCAACATTGTTATTGTGCAGTGCACAGACTTGGGAGGAATTAATTGCAAGTTATGTAGTGCCAAGAGGCATGGTTGTAGCTTGAGGGTTTAGACTTCATAATTCACAGTTCAAGAGAGTTGGATGGGGCTAAGTTGCTTGGTCGGGAAGTTTTCCAGATTTGGTTAAGTGTGGGATTGGTGAAGCTAGTGTGGAAAGTGATAAGAATTTATTGTTATCACACACTTATAAAATTTGGTGACACAATATAGATCATCCATAACACATGGACAACACACTTTCCTTAATGCAACAACTTACGACAAGTGCGACACCAAAGATACACTTTGTGACGATTGATGGGACTCAAAATTAGACATAAATTAAGGACCATCTAGCCTTTCCTAGGCACATAAATACTTTATTAAATCTCTCCTTCTACACTTAATAATATTTTTTTAATTTGAATATGTTCTTAGGAAGGTTTAGAGGTAATTTCATATTATGTGCCTAATATTACTTAATTTTGCAGAATATTGAGAGAATATGGAGTAAATTCTGAATGAGATAATATAGGGACTTTCTCCCTACTATATGATGTATCAATATTGGATAATAAATTAACAATATATTATGAAAGTATTGTACAAATTCTGGAGCTCCAGTGATTGCGAAAATCTAGGAATGTGCTCCCTGACATTTAATGCAGATTCCTAGTGCTCAGAACCAGATCCACCACTTGAGGGATTTTGGAGGGGAAATATTCCTCCTTTAAATAATAATGCTTCCTCATCATTTTTTATAAGTAAAAATTATAATTTTCCTCTAGGAGCATGTATTTATCAATCTTCTTGTGGAGAAAACTTGTTATTTAGCAGCTCCACTTTCATTTCTAGCAGGGATGTACTTGGATTGATTAAAATAATGAAGTTTCGTGCTATTTTTAGCTTCTAAAGCTTGGTTTCATTCATATGAATCTAATTTTACTTGGGCTTGGCCATCCTAGGATCCTCAAATCCCTCTTGTACAAATTCTTTATTTCCTTTGAATGTCTTTTTCACTTGCATCTCTTATTTCTGCATTTACTCTTCATACCTCTTTAATTGTAGGTTACATTGGTTAAATTATTGAAGTGAGTTATTTATAGATTCAAAATAATTATTAAGCCTTATAACAACTTTTAAAATTCATATTCATCATTGAGCTACTTGGATTAGTCTACTAATTCACAAATCTAGAATTTCTAGAAATCCCTTGCAGCAAAATAGTAGTAATTTTATGCTACTTTTTAGAGAGTGTTAATGAGATTTATTTGAGTTTATTACACTTTTATTTGTTCATAAAAACATTAAAGTTAATAAAAAAACTACCCCATATCATTTTCACTTGATTAGGTTATGCATTTGGTAGGTTAACCAGCTCACTAGTTCTTGAATTTCCAGTTTTTAGAGTAGTAATTTTCTGCTATTTTTTAGCACGTGTTAATAGGGGTATTTTGGAGTGATTAAATTTGGAATGGAATCCTGAGACATTATACTTAATAACAAATTTTTTCCCATCCCATTTTCATTTGATTTACTTGGGAATTCGGCAAGTTATCTCCTCTTGTAGAAAAACAAGGCCTCCTGTAGCACCTCCTATAGCACCTCTTGTAGCACTCATGCAACACATGTAAATTTTACCATATTTGCTCCAAAATCTTGGTTTTTGTCTCTTAGGCTTGGATCATGACCCCTAGGATCTGAATCCATAATTTCATAAGACCAAATACCACTCTAGACCCACCTTTCCTTCACTACAAGTACAAATCTGCATTCATAATTAGAAGACAAATTTCCACATTTGAATAAAAATGAATGTTTTCTTATGAAATGTACATGTATTTTTTTATTAAATATAATTTTCCTTGAAAACGGTGATAAAAAGGGTTCCTCATAAATGCAAAGTAGAATAGCCATTCCTTTTTTCAAAAGTAACTATGATTTCCTCTATGCAAAAGTAATTAGGTTTCCTTTCTATTTCTGCAATTGGTTTAGGCTTGGATTTCATGGCATTCACTTCAATTCATAATATAAATTATATAAGGACACATTTAATGTTTCAAATATAGTGTCAACACCTCTAAAATTTGTATGAACCTTGGATTGATAATTTAAGTTGGTAGCCTTGGGAGTTACAACATTGTTGTTGCAATTTTTGGGTTCATCAAAGATAGTGGTGACATGTGTGTGACAATGCATAGGAATTTGGAAATTAGTGTGAAGGATTTTTACATGGTAATATAAACTTGTTTACACAAATATAACCCCTTGAAACCACCAAAACTAGCTTTTGTGAAATATGTGACACTTAACATGTGAAAAGACGACACTTTTATTTTCTTGCAAAGAGGACCAAAACACTTAGAGAAAACACATGTAATAATTCTTAGTGCTTGCAACGACAGTATGCAAGATCAAATGAGGCTATGAAATTTGGCCGTAGGCCAAAATTTTGGAGGGTGTTGTAGGAGCGACAACATATAATTAGTAATTTATTCTCTTTTTTCTTAAGTCATAGTAGATTTTTTCTGGGAGTTTAGTTGGTGTAGTATATTTTTAATCACCCTTAGGATCCATGTGAGAAAATAATAACTCTCCTCTTATTCCTCTTTATCACAAATTTTGTTTCACCAAAATTAGATCTTCCAATAAAAAGTTAAATTAGTTGTAAGTTATATACCTTTAAAATATTAATTTGGAGACAATCTAGATGATTGATCTTTGTCTTGATATATCTAAGAGAATTGAGCCATTTTGAGTCTAAAATTCCACCAATCTGACCAAAATTTGATGTGGCGAGTGAAAATTGTGGTAACTTCCCCAAAACTTGTTGATTTGTTACCTCTTCCTAAGAGAGAACTTGTGCAGTGTCAAAAGTCTCCAATTTCTTGACTCTAATTCTGAAATTTCTCCTATGGTACTTTCAAATGTCTCTTCATATCTATAAAAGTTTCACAGTTTGAAGTGTCCCAAAAAAAAGTTATAGAAAATTTTTAAAGTTTACTTGTTTGAAACTAATTTCAGGAACATTAACAAACCCTAAATTCCATAGGGTATATCTCCAAAATTATAATGATGTAATCTGATTGTAAAAAATTAATAACCTTCCTCAAGAGCTACAGAATCTTGAGGAGCTAAAAAACCAATCTAGGTGTCCTAACCCTGAGCTAGACTAATTTTTCAGTGACCTAGACTCCCAATCGCATGCACAAGCCTGCGTCCTTATAGATGTAGGCCTCCATTCACATGCATAATCCTACAAGGTAGCAAATGCAGTCCCAATTTTGAGCTTGCAACTACAACATTAGTGCCACCTTTTCAGGGCTAGACTCTAGATCACTACCCAAAACTTGATGAGACTTTCCAAAAAAATAAACGACACAAATAAAAACCTCTAATATAAAACTTGATGAATTACTTGAACTAACCAAGCCTAACCATGACAAAAATTTCATTAAACATATGGAAAACATGTAATCTACAGGTCATGAATGCATATCTGAACATAGGGGTTTGGAACTTATATCAGATTCACCAAGAAGGTCTAATACCCTCTCATAATAGTTATAATAAGATTTTTTATCTCATACATTCATTGATCACTCAATATATAAACAACTCATGGCAAGAGCCATAGAAGATACACATCATATGAAGAACATATAATCAAACATTAACCAACATATAAACCATGGTAACTCAGCCATAATATCACCAACATATTTCCAACATATATACATGAATTATAATAGAATAATTGATCTTATTATCATATGAATTACCAACCAAGCCATAGACTTCCACGTACCACAAGACCATAGATTGGGCTGAAAAAAATCCCTCTTTCAACCAATCACCCCCGTGCCATATTCCAAGAATGAATGTGGTATCTCATGGAATAAACCAACCAAAACCCAACCAAGGCTTCCAGAGGGAAAACCACCTCAACCCTCAACCAGTGATTCCACCTCATGGTCAGACATCACTAACACAACCAGATCGGTCTTTACCCAAGTTTTCTAGGGCTCCATAGCATTTGTTCCAACTTGGCTCCAGGACCAGTAACTCAACCCACAATTGTCACAGGGCTCCAGAGAATTTTTCCAAACAAGGATCCATGACCAGTAACTCAACTCCCCAAGGGCTCCATAGCATTTTTCCAATGAAGGATTCCAAGACTAGTAACTCAACCCAAGTTGTTCCAGGGATTCCAGAGCATTTTTCCAACCAAGGATCCAGGAACTAGTTACTCAACCCACAACCATAAGGAATCTGAGCACAGATAAAAAAACAAATGGGAAACCTAACAACACCATGGTTATCTAGGAAATGGAAAGGGTAGGAAAAATCAGTGTCAATCCAGTAAATCCTCCATGCTAATGACAAATCATAACCAAATAATCACACACATACCATGGATGCAAAAAATAGCAAGGAAATCATACATACAACTCGATACATGGAAAACAATCACATTGTAGTTGTTGATCCCATTTTCCCCTTACGCTTTCATTCTTTCCTTTTCCTTCTTTCTCCAAATCCAATGAAACTAGAGTGATCCAAGCATTCTCCAACAATGCTCCAAGATCTCTCTAATTGTGCAAAAGTATGAGAGAGAGAGAGAGAATAGAAGAGAGCTCCAATCTAAAACTAACAAAAGGTTTCACACACTGACAAAAGAAAAAGTCATGAACTGATCTTCATAAGTCTTTTTATCATTGAGGCCTCTTTTTCTTCATTTTTACTTCAATTTTCCTCTCATGAAAATTTGTGACCTTTCATCTCCCCTTTCTCCTATTTTCCATTATTTCATAAATATAATGCTAATTAATGTTTCTTTGTCTTTACCAATTTCCTTAGCCATAATAAACCGAAAGTGACACCCACTATGATGTTTTACCCACCATTTAGTTTGGAATATGTGTCCCATGACCTTGGTCTTATATTTTTTACATGGAAAATCAACTAGGGGATGTTACACTAATATCTAGATATTCCCCAATATCGTTTATTAATATGCTCACATTTTCATCATTTGAAAATTTCACGAATTTTTTTTATAGTGGAAATTCCAATATCACTCTTTCGAAATTGATTTCAAGACCATTCGCTAACCCTAACTTACATAGGGTGTATCTCCGAAAATATAATGAACCAAAATCTAATTTTTTTTTCCTCGTGTACTTTGAGACCTCTCCTCAGTTTCCTCAAAATTTCATCGTATGAATCATAAAAAAAAAAACATTATAGCAAAAATGTCATGATTACTTGTTTGAAGCAGCGCAACCCTGGGTTCATATGTTCTAATATCAAATGTTATGAACCATACACCCTAAAAATGACAAGAAAGAAATAATTATAATTAACTTCAAAAGATAAACCAACTTTTACAATAAATACATTGTATAAAATAAGATTTGATTCTAAAACTAAATATTCTTCGTATATATAAGACAAAAATACAATTGTCATGAAAATATATAATAGAAGATTTTGACTAACATAAAAATATAAAAATAGAAATCTAATAACCTAACGTCTAATTCTTAATAAAAAGTTAAAAAAAAATAAGATTAACATAAAACTTGTAACATATATTTATTATCATGTAAACTAAACATATAGATTTATTATAAATTTGAATGCAAATGCCAATTTTAGTGATACTTTATCCATGAAACTTGTAACATGTATTTATGTAAACTAAACATATAGATTTATTATAATTTGAATGCAAATGCCAATTTTAGTGATACTTTATGCAAAAACATAACGTAAAAAAGGTTCACCCCATTATTTCCTTTAGTGTCCCCATTCCCCATAGTTTTTTCCTCTTAAGCTCTATGTGTGATTTACACTTTAATTATAATATTTTATGATTCTTACTTCTCTACTTTATCTATCAATAGAATTAAATAAAAATTTCTATGCGGGTCTTCACAAAATTAAAAAAAAAAGGTTATGTCACTTTGTTTCACTCTAAAGTGGAGACTTAATTAAATATATTTTATATTTCAATATAATCTAAAATTCAAGGATTGTTTCTTCTTAAGAAAAAATGTATCTTTAATGTATTTACTTTAAAGAATCTCATCAATTCTCGTGTCATAACTGCTCTTGAATAGGCCAATCAAGTTCATGCACACATCATCAAATATGGATTTATTTGATTTATTTTTATGGGGAATATTATGTTTGCATGGATGCAAACTCTAGAAACATGAAGTATGTTTCATGGGCATCGATATTCATCAGACAACTTCAAAATGGATGTGGTGAGAAAGCTTTTAATTTATTCTTTCAAATACTATGGTAGGAATTAATGTAGATAATATTACATTGGCTAGATTCCTTAAAGCATATTCTTAGCCTAACAACAATAGAGAAAGGAATGTGACTCAACGTCCATGTTAAATGCCTTAGTGGTTAGTGTAATTGTTAGATTTCCAAATTATAGAAGATGTAAAATGCATATTTTATAAGATACATGAAGGAAATTTAGTAGCAAGGAATGTTATAATCACGAGACATGTCCAGCATGGCTATGGCTAGGCATCCCTCTAGAATTTTGAAAATATGTTCCTAACAAGCATGAAGCCAAACAATTCGACCTTATTGTTATTTATGCAAGAAACTGTGTCCGTATTGTAGATGAAGTTAATATGTATTTTCGTTCTATCCCTTAAGATCATGGAATATTCCTCAAGATCCTGGAATAATAGCAAGAATGGAACTATGCAGGTATGGTTGATCTCCTTGATCTCCTTAGGTCATGGGGTAATAGCAAGAATGGAACTATGTAGGTATGGTTGATCTTTTTAGTCATCATGGGCACTTAGTTGAGGTAGAACATTTTATTAAAAAATCTATTGCAACTTTGATCTTATTGTTTGGTGCCATTATGATGAATACTAGCATTTTTCTATCAATAGGTTTATCTCATAGTCAGCTATGGTTTTAGGAGTTTTAGGCATATTCTCTTAAAGAATTACTAGTGAAGTTAACTCATTATTAATAGAAAGGATCTAGCCTATTACAAAGCTAACACTGCAAATTAGAATGTAAATGTGCATTTTTTTCCCTTCCAATAAATTCATAGGATATATAATACCCATAGTCTCCTTCACTTTTGTTTGTTTACTTCAATCTATATTTTCAATACCAGATGCATTATAATCGCTTTAGCTTTTGTTCAATTTTTCATTGGTTTGATTTTTCTTCTCATCATTGTTAGATAGTCAGGTTTGTATAGACACCACATTATAACCTTTTTCTCTTGTCAAAAATAATTGTATAGCAATTCTTGAATGGATTTTAAGTCTTACTCATTTTCTTTGTCCAATTGGAAAACAATATACCCTCCACTATGAGGTCTCACTTATTGTCAACAAGAGAGAATTATTTTTTAGTAACCCAAGTTCATTCTCCATTGATGTGAGTTTTCCATTTTTCATCACATGAATAATTTAGGCAACATTTTCCAATATGAATAATCTGATGCTCATCTACAAGCCTATTTAAACTAATTAGGGATAAATTTATATTAATTACCTCAAATGGTCTAAAGAATCCATTGTAGACTAATTTGGCTTTGTGGGAGGCGCTTTTGACCACTATTTGTATTTTATTTTACCTCCTCCTCCACCTTCAAATGTTATATATATGCCCACAAATTTCTGTTTAAATGAGGACCACAAATCCATAACCTTGATATTAATGGTTTTCTCTTTAATGTTGGGTGATTTTGACATGAGAGAACTTGGGAAATGGTTAAGGTTCACTTTTTCAAAGACGAGATTAATGATGATTGCCTTCAACAACCATCTCACAAGTGAAAATGCTCTACTTGTAATAATTGGCATATGCATGTAAATGTATATTATGCTTGATTGTTGAGAAAATAATTCCTTTAAAATCAAATCTAGTTTTGACTCAAATATTTAGTCCATATTCAATCATATGTGTTGAAAAATGTAACTAGGTTTGGCCTTCATAATGACATGTGTAATTGTGATTTTTGTAATTGATGAAAAGAAGAAAAATAGAAGTATTATTATAATGCTTGTCTCATGGGTTTCATGAGCAAGGAATTTTATTTTTAGTTTGACTACCATTGTGAGTCCTCAAGATTGGTCATAAAGTCAAATTGAGTCAATGTGATGTGTGAAGGACCATTCTTGGGTATATTATATTTGTATATGAGTCAATGAATATGTGAAGTAGCCCTCCAAGACCATGCAAAGGCTTCTCCTCAAGTCGGCTTCAAAAAGAAATAATATAAACCCTCCAAAGGACATGACGGCTCACATACACTCATGTCGGCTAATTACAGAGGCAAACAAATATAAATAGGATTACTTGGCCTCATTTCAGAGACATATTTTCGGTGATCACAGTATGAAGTGTGAGGGTCATTCAGGAAGTCAATCTACAAACGAGGAAGGAAGAAATAGAAGAAAGAAATTTTTTGTTGATTTGGGACTGTTTTGTGGGCCATCTTACCTCCACACACACGAAAGTGAAAACCTATATAATGTAGCAGTGAAGGCCGAAGAAAGGTGAAAGTCTATGGAAGCAGTAAAGGCCGAGAAAAGGAGAAGTATATTGCAACAGTGAAGGCCAAAGTCTCTTGCAACAGTGGTGTAGTCCTCCTAGGGAGAGGAAGGGGAAAACAATTGAAAGCAATCCAAGGTTTAAGAATAGTCCGAGAAGGGTTAAGGAGCAGAAGATGGACTATTGTTGAGAAAGGAGATTTGTTTCTTGGTCTTGGTATTCATCAATTGGAATCTCTGTAAGAAGAATAATTTGTAAGGGTTTTGGCCCTGGATGATATCCTATATTTTGTGTCTCTTGTCTCTTTATGGTTTATGCATTGGTATTTATTTAATGAATAAGAGCACTAATAACCTAATTAAAAGAATATCCTAATCTAAATAAGTAAAAAGCACTCACAAATAGTTACTAATAGAAGAGAAATCACATAATTATTATGCCCTTGATTCCTCAACATGGTATCAAATCTAAGGTGACTAACTCAAGGAAGGGCATCTTATCAAGGGACACTCAAGGATCAAATATCAAGGAAGGAATCTAAGCAAAGTTCATCTTGAAGTCAAGAAGTCTATAAAGAAGTATTAAGATCATCATCAAGAAAAGAAGGCCAAAACCCTATGTCTACTCAAATTGAAAGGATCTACAAATCAAGTTGAATTGTTTTGAAGTTTATTCGTCCAAAGGAACCTAGAGGCATTTTCATAAATACTCTAAGGCGATATCTCTCCAACAAGATCCCTACCATTGAAGACATCATCATCATCAAAAGATCCAAGGGATCTACCTCTTTGTGGGATCAAGGATCAATATTGAAGAAAATTATTTTCATCAAAAGGAATTTTTCTATCCTCTATATCATCATCAACGTCAAGGAAGCAATAAGGAGAAAGGGGAATCCTATAAATTAATTATATGAACTTATCTGAATCTATAAAAATGTATTTTTGCAAGGAAAGAAACAAATTGGTTAGAGCTTCAAACTATCTTGCATGGAAGAAAAGGACATATCTAAATCTCATTGAAAATGAGGTCATGGATCATGTCAAAGGATCTCTCACCAAACCAAGAGAAGAATATGCTCAAGAAATTGCAAAGTATATCCATCAAACATCCCCTCATCCCATATGTATCTAAACCCAAAACTTCAAAATAAATCTATAAAAAACTAGTAGAGTTGTATTCAGTAAGCACCATTCAAGAAGTCATCTCATTAAGACAAGAAATCTATAAGCTTAATATGTAGATGGAATATGGAATATCCTCATACTTTATGAGGATATTTGAGAATTTGGATCAACTACAAGATCTAGGAGAATTCATATCTTATAGTAAAATGACTACAATGGTATTAACTGCACTACCGGAGGAGTGGGGTAGCTTTACTTCAAGTATTTATGGGAAGAAATAAGCTACTTCATTCCAGGATCTATGGTCACTATGCAAGATTGAAGAATCTAAACTAAAGGCAAAATTTGATGTCGGTGTAGGTGAGCAAAGTCAAGCTTATGCTACAATGACAAGAAGAAAAGGAAAATTTGGAAAGGCTGCTTTTTGAAAAAAGAAAAGGGGCATGTCTAAGATTCAATTCTATGGGTGTCAGGAATATGGGAACTACACAATAGATTTCCCTAAGCTCAAGAAGGACAAAAAAAGAGGAATAGAAGAATACCATATCACCAAAGAAGTAGAGGAAGCTGAAAAGAAGAATTCCAAGAAAGAGGAAGTAATAGATATCTATTACTGAGATAGTCTTCCTCACCTAAGTTCTTCTCAAATTCCTAAGTCTTTTGTTGTAAGATATGTCTATCATGATTCACTAATGGGATGCATCAAGGCATCATAAAATAATTAAAATTAAGATTATAGGACATCATCATGGAGAATCGTGAAAGGCAGTTTGAATCTATGAGCTTAGGAAATCATCATAGAGAAGCATGAAAGATAGTTAGAATCTATGGAAGTCAAGGATATATATCTTCGGAATCTCATTTAAAACACAAGTGGAAAGGTCATCCAGTAGAAGGTTCATCATACATCTTTCAAAAGGAAACATCTATTGATGGGGATACTTTAGATCCTCAAGATTCTTTGATGGGATCTTCATTGAAATGTTCACCGATCATGAGGAAAAACAAGTGTTTCATCAAGAATTCCAATATTTTAGAATTCATGGGATGATGGTATGATGACATAAAAGTGAAGCGGATCAAGGGATTGAAGATCTTTCAATGAAGGAAGTTGTTGCAGGAAGTCTCGATGACCCAAAGGAAAAAAGAGGTATGTATGCTTACAATTGATATTTTGGAAGTAATGTCATATGGTTGTAGGTAACATGGATCAATGCTCTATCTTGAGAGCATGATCAAAAGAAAGGATCACCTCCCTCAAAGGAATTCAGGAATGCATGGGTCACACATTCACTAGATGAAATCTACATAATATGTCCTCATATAAAGTATGAGGTGGTTGACTACAATTGAGGAACTCTAATTGGAAGCTCCTGGGAAGGTAACGTGTGAAGAAAGAAATGAATATATCATCGAATATGCAACCATGGTAAAGGAAATCAACATCTGAAAGACCTAGAATATTTGACTAGGATATCTCCATGGAAGATATGAAGACTGATGAAGTCTGAAAAATAAAGAGACCCTTGAAAATATATATCTTTGGGAGATGTGTCGATATGTATGCAGGATGTTGATGCAAACTAGAATATGTCATGATGAAATACCATCACAAAGTTAATGTTGATTTTAATGTTCATTCCTTTATTTTTAATATCTGGATGGGTTTATGCAGGGCTGCCAAGGGAATATCTATGGATATCTACCACCATCGATGCACATGTAGTAGGATGAAAGATCCTTAAAGTAAACCTGGCATGAAGAAAGTAGCATGGAATGAAGGAAGGATAGATATGGACTGATGGATCACTTTCCGATGATGACATGGTTTACTCATGAATGAAAGTGATGGATGGTTAGTTCCCTATGTATAATTCCCAAACATGAAGACTCCTAGATAACAAAAATAACGTCATGACATCATGAAGAGGAGTCATTCAAGTAGTTGGTTGTCCCATCATCTCCACCCGAGGAGTTGTTGTAGGTCCCTAATTAAGAGAGAGTCTGGAAACAAGTTTATTATTTGGAAGAAACTTTGAAATTCCTAAGCCAAGAGGGAGCTTGGGTACATTCCTTCCGTAGGAATGAGTAAATTCATTTATTGGAATAGATATGTCCTCCCTAGAGGGACAGATAGACACATCATTATTTTCTTCACTTGGGAATACATAATGGAGGATCGGGTAAACACCTGCCATTTGATGCTCCTTGAGGATGTATTAGGGATTCCAAGATAAGATTATTCATTAGGACTGATATTCTTTGAGGACTGGGAATCCAAGATAAAAATAGTCTTGGTGGAACATGTCTTGAGAAATCGAGTGGGGTATGTTCTGGGAGAGACAATGATGAGGGTTTATATACATCATTGGTCTCACCATCATTGTGCTCATATCTCGTGGAGAGATAGAGTTGTTAGTCAAGGCCTTGCTCTATGACAATGTTGGTTGATATGATGCTATAGAGATGGGTTACCAATCTAACTCTTCTTATGAGAAATTATTCATATTGAGAATAACAAGTACCATTATGAATACCTCCCTAGTTAAGAGGAAGTGTTGAAAAATGTAAGTAGGTTCGGCCTTCATATTGACATATGTAATTGTGACTTTATGTAATTGATGAAAAGAAGAAAAATAAAATTATTATTGTAATGTTTGCCTCATGGGTTTCATGAGAAAGGAATTTTATTTTTAGTTTGACTCCCATTGTGATTCCTCGGGATTGGGCATAAATTCAAATTGAGTCAATGTCATGTATGAAGGACCCTTCTTGGACATATTATATTTGTTACCCAAGCAAAGTCTCCTCCTCAAAAGCCATGAATGCCATCCTGAATGGATTATGTGAAGCAGAGTTTATTAAAGTAATGCACAAAGACACTGCCAAAAAAATATGGGATACTCTTGAAAACATACATGAGGGAGACTAGAAAGTAAAGACTGCCAAACTTCAAGTCTATAGAGCCCAGTTTGAAAACTTAAAAATGAATGATGATGAAGACATTGCCAGTTTCTTCCTAAAAGCTGCAGAAATTATTAACAATATGAAAGCTCTTGGAGAAAAAAAGCTAGAAAGTATAATTGTGCAAAAGATTCTAAGATCTCTTCCATCCAGGTTTAATCCAAAGGTGTCTGCAATAGAAGAAATAGCTGATTGGGAGACCTTGACCATGAACCAGTTGCTTGGAAATCTAACAGCCTATGAAATGAGGCTCCCACAGAAAAAGCCAAGTACAAGGGAAGCAGACTTTAAAACAGAAAAGAAGAAAGAAGAAGAGGGAGACATATGCTCTTGCTCAGATGAAGAAGAGGCAAAGTTTGTCAAGAAATTGGATAGAGGCTCAGGTAAATACAAAGGCAAACTCCCCTTCAAATGCTTTAACTGTGGAAGAGTGGGACACTATGCTGCTAAGTGTCCTCACAAGAAAGTAAGAAATCAAGCTCAAGAATCAGAGAAAGACACATCAAAGAACTGTCAGAAAGGAAAGAAATTCAACAGAAAATCCTTCTATGCTCAGCAAGACAGCAGTGCATCTGAAGACTCAGATGAATCCTCAGGAGAAGAGGGAACCTCTGAATTTTTACTGATGGCCATAGAAGATCTTGAAGGACTCTTGCTAGAAGAAGAAGAAGAAGAAGGGGAAGTCGACCTTGAGGGGGAGCTAAGAAGTGCTTTGGAGGAGATTGACAGACTCAAACTAAAATGCATAAAACAAAAAGAGATTCTCCTAAAATGTGTGAAAGAAGAACAAAATTCAGAAGTCCTCATGCAGCTGAAGGTAAAGCTTGAAGAAGGCAAGAAGATAGAATATATGTTACTTCAGCAAATCAAATATAAAACTCGAGAACAAGAGAAGTTGGAAGAAGAAATTCTGTGTCTGAGAAAGAAATTAGAAAATGATCAACAGAAAGCTTCTATATACCCTTCTCAAATGACAAGTTCTGGTAAGTTGAATGAAATCTTAGATGTTCAAAGATCTCCTCTAATAAAAACTGGGATAGGCTATGAAGGAGAATCAAGTAAAGGAAAAGAAAAGGAAAACAAAAATATAATTTTTGTGAAAGTAAAGAAGGCTGATGAAGCAGCTCAAATAATTCCTACAAAGGAAGAAACATGTAATGAGAAAGAAAGAGACCAGAAGAAACTTCTAATAACAAAAATTGTAACAAATACTAAGACAACAGAGAAAGGATCATATACCCCTGAGTATATCAAATTTGGAAGCCATCAAAGGAGATTCTTGCCTCCTATGAAGAATGCCATCTGTTATGTCTGCCACAAGCTGGGACACATTGCTGCATACTGTCATGCAAGGAGGAATGACTCAAACCAGCAAAAGATGCAAGCATGGAAGAGACAACCTTACATCAGGTATGCAAGTAATTTCTATGGTTATTGTTTTTATTGTAAGGATTTTGGCCATAGAATTATTGAATGTAGAAAGTATGGACAAAGACTGATGTTCAATACCTTAAGGAGGTTTACAAGTCAAAGTAATTTTGTTCATGCTCACAATTCTGCAAAAACTATAATCAAATGTTGTATATGAAATCAAGTTGGACATGTATCCTCCAAGTGTTCTCTAAAAGGATATAATTCATCATCTCACAAAAGACACCAAACAAAAGGGGGCCTCCAGTGGATAAAGAAGGAGAATAAATGTGACCTGGCTCTAACTACTCAAGATCTGAAAAGTCAATGGTACTTGGACAGTGGCTGCTCTAAACACATGACAGGAGACAAAAGTAAGTTTATTACTCTTGATGAAAAGAAATCTGGCAATGTTACTTTTGGCAATGATAAATCAGGTAAGATCAAGGGAAAAGGCTCAGTTAGCATAGATAATGGAAGAGGAAAGGCCCAAGATGTACTATTTGTAGATGGGCTGAAAGCAAATTTACTGAGTGTCAGTCAGATGTGTGACAAAGGCTGTGAAGTTCTCTTTAGAGCACAAGACTATGAAGTCAGATCAAGCACAACAGGAAAGAATCTGCTCAAAGGTGTCCGAACAGAGAGTAATGTGTACATAGTAAAAGAGGAGGATGAAGCCTGCCATCTGAGCAAACTTGAGGAGTCATGGTTATGGAATAGGATATTGGGACATCTCAGCTTCGACCATATCATCAGACTGAGTAAGAAGAAAGTTGTCAGAGATATGCCTGAAATAAAGAGGCCTTCAAATACCATATGCAAATCTTGTCAATTTGGGAAACAAACTCGCACATCCTTTAAATCTAAAGATGAGCTATCAACTAGAAGACCACTCTAGCTTGTGCACATGGATCTGTGTGGACCTGCAAGAACTAAAACACCAAGTGGAGAATCCTACTTCATGTTGATAATAGATGATTTCTCCAGAATGACATGGGTTGCTTTTCTCAAGAACAAATCAGAAGCACTTGAAAAGTTTAAGATATTCAAAGCATTAGCAGAAAATCAAACTGGATGCAAGCTAAAGTGTATCAGATCAGATAGAGGAGGAGAATTCACAGATTATGACTTTGCAGACCTATGTAATGAACATGGAATAAAACAACAATTTACCATTGCAGGGACACCTCAGCAGAATGGAGTAGCAGAGAGACAAAACAGGTCTGTACAACAAATAGCCAGAGCTATGATGCAAGACAATAACATTACTCAAACTTTTTGGGCAGAAGCTGTACACACAGAAGTACATATTCTAAACAAAGCTCATTTAAGACCTAACAGTGATAAGACACCGTATGAGCTATGGCATGGTAAACCTGCATCAATCAAGCACTTTAGAGTCTTTGGCAGCAAGTGCTACATAAAGAACAATGATGAAAATTTGGGGAAATTTGATGCAAGAGCAGATGAAGGAATATTCTTAGGATATGCATCCAAGAGTAAAGGATATAGATGCTACAACAAAAATATTCGAAAAATTGTAGAAAGTATTGATGTAAGATTTGATGAAGAACTCCCAAACAAGACAAGAGATACAGGCTGCAACAGCCATCCTGAAAATCATGAAGAAGAGGATCAAGATGATGAAGAAATAAGAAAAACATCAGAAAATGCTGAATTGAACTCAAAAACCCCCTCAAGATACACTCAAAAGAACCATCCAGAAGATCAAATCATAGGAGACAAGAGTGTAGGAGTGAAAACAAGAAGGCAGCTAGCTGAACAGACAGAAGAAGTATACATAGCAATGTTATCACAAATAGAGCCAAAGAAGTTTGAAGAAGCCAACAAGGACAAGTATTGGGTAAAAGCAATGAATGAAGAATTGGACCAAATTGAGAAGAAAAATACCTGGGAACTAGTTCCTAGACCAATTGAGAATATCATTGGTTCAAAATGGGTATTCAAAAACAAAATGAATGAGCAAGGACAAGTAATCAGGAATAAAGCCAGGCTGGTCTGCAAAGGATACTCACAAATTGAAGGACTTGATTATGAAGAAACATTTGCCCCAGTAGCCAGAATGGAAGCTATCAGAATTTTCCTGGCATTTGCATGCTACCAAGACTTCAAGGTATATCAAATGGATGTAAAGTCTGCTTTTCTTAATGGAGATCTAGAAGAAGAAGTATATATGTAACAACCAGAAGGCTTCTCATTGACAGACAAATAAGACTATGTATGCAGACTGAAGAAGGCCCTATATGGACTGAAACAGGCACCTCGTGCTTGGTACTCAAGACTGGATAAACATTTGCAAAAACAGGGTTTTAAGAGAGGTGGAGTAGACAGCAATCTCTACATAAAATCCCATGAGGATGAACTCCTAATTGTTGTAGTGTATGTTGATGACATTATGTTTGGAAGCAACAAAGATGAACTAGAAAAAGGGTTTGCTGATGAGATGAAAACAGAGTTTGAAATGTCTATGATTGGAGAGCTCATTTTCTACTTGGGACTACAAATTCAACAAAAGAACACAGGCACCTTCATCTCTCAAGAAAAATACCTAAAAGAAATGCTGAAAAAATTCAAAATGGAAGATTGCAAACCTGTGTCAACTCCCATGACCACAGGTTGCAAGCTGTGTGCTGATGATGGGTCTGCTGATATAGATCAAAAACTCTACAGATCCATGATTGGAAGTCTATTGTACCTGACTGCATCAAGACCAGACATCATGCTAGCAGTAGGACTAGTGGCTAGATATCAAGGAGCACCTAAACAAAATCACCTTCTTGCAGTCAAAAGAATATTCAGATATCTACAAGGAACAACACTGTATGGACTTTGGTATCCTAAAAGCAAAAACTTCACTTTATCAGCATAAACAGATGCAGATTGGGCCAGTTGTGTTGATGACAGGAAGAGCACAAGTGGAGGTTCTTTCTATCTAGGAGAAAGCCTAGTTGCATGGTTAAGCAAGAAACAAACATCCATCTCTCTGTCTACAGCTGAAGCAGAATATATAGCAGCAGCAGCATGTTGTACACAAGTCATGTGGATGAAGCAAACTCTTCAAGACATGAAGGTAAGCATTGATGAACCTATTTCAATCAAATTTGATAATACAAGTGCTATAAGTATATCTAAAAATCCTATGCTTCACTCAAAAACCAAACATATTCCAATCAAGTATCATTTTCTCCGAGAACAAGTAGCTCAAAAGATAGTCAAACTGGAGTATGTACCAACAAAAGAACAAACAGTAGATATATTTACCAAACCACTTGCTAAAGAGCCATTTGAATATTTGAGAGATAGATTAGGGGTAGTATTTGTAGATGCTACTCTCTGATATAAAGAGAAAGCACAATTTCAGGGGGAGAACAGAAACGAAAATATCATTCTCAGGGGGAGATCAGCCAGCAAGGGAAGCATGAAAACAAGTCCTCGGGATCAAAGGGATTATGGCAATAATACATTCAGAATAAAAGAATCAACAAAAAGGCAAAAGGGTCTGTCATGCAACAGAAGAATAGTGAACCCGACGTGTATCTAATCCAAAGTTTGGAGCAGCAGCGTACAAAGTCAGCAAATTTCACGAAATGCATGAAATATTGAAAAAGGAATAAAACCATAGCATCAGAGAATAGAAGCTTCACAAAACATTCGAACCCCTTGCCATTGATGTCAAAGGGGGAGGAAGAGGAAGCAACAGGAGAAAGGATCCTATCAGGCAAACAGAGGAAGTGTATTGCCATCAATGCCAAAGGGGGAGACTGTTGGAAATATTGTCATTGATGGCAAAGGAGGCAGCAAAGACAGAGACATGCAAAGAGAGCAGCATAGCAGCAAGATGTAGAGAGGGTCGAGCAGCAGAGACAAGGTCATTTAAAGAAGAGGCAGCAAAAGAAGAATGAAGGAGTCAAGGAGCAGATGGAACAAAGAAAGCAAAGGAGACAGGCGGAAGATAATGTCGAAATGTAACAGTCAAACAGTAGAACGGAAGAAACAGCAAAGACAGAGAAAGAAGCACAGCTAAGGCAGAGGCAGAGTCATGAACATAGAGGCAGAACCATTATCACAACAGTAGAGGCAGAGGTCCAGCAGCAGAAGCAGCTAAGGCAGAGGCAGAGGCAGCGCATATAGAGGCAGAGCGTTACATATAACATAAACACAAATTCCGAGAATCGCTACCCATGCTGGAGTATATATGCAACGCATTACATATATGTGCAGCGCATCATATAAACAAATGTCATATATATAAGTGGAGCGCTTTATAAACAAATAACCAAAGTACCATAAGGTGGGACCCTTCCTAATCGCATCGGAGCATCGCAGTATGGGCATATCACAATATCATAATATCGCAACTATCGCAACATCGCAATATCGCAACAATCACAATATCGCAATATCGCAACCATCGCACCATTGCAACATCGCGCCATCGCACCATCGCAACCATCGTACCATCGCACCATCGCACCATCGCACCATCGCAACATCGCACCATCGCAACATCGCACCATCGCGCCATCGCACCATCGCAACATCACAACATTGCGCCATCGCGCCATCACAACATCGCGCCATCGCACCATCGCACCATCGCAACATCGCGAAATCGCAATATCGCACCATCGCAACATCGCACATCGCAAATTTTACATTGTGCATTTTTTTTTGTGATCCGTCGATCGCCGTTGCGACGTGTTGTCCACCGTCAGATGTGGGGCCCGATCCTTTCATATATTAGAGGATGTGATCTGATTTATTGGATTGTAATATAAGACCAAAGGCTTAAGGTGGAGGGAAATTGTTAACGTAAAGTTGTTGCGATCATATTAAAAAGTGTCGCATGGTCCGTGGGTTATATATATATGCCTCGGCTTAATGGGAGGGCGATTATTAATATAAAACCATTGTGATGAACGTATGTTCCGCTTGCGGTACTCACCACATCAACAAGACACTCGTGGCATGAAAAGGGTTGGAATTGCCCTGATTTAAAAGTCAGCAATTACATTTTATTTATTTAAAAGGCTTAGTTACACGTATGCAACAATTACACCCCCACAGAGGACAGAAAAGAAAACAGAGCTGAAAGGAGATAATAAACAGTCACAGAAAAGACAAAGACAGCCAGAGAAAAAACAAATGCGTAGCGATTCAAAAGACTAAATGATTTGAGCTGTAGTTCACATTGTAATTCGAATGTAAATATTTTAATTTTTTTTATTGTTTGTGATGCAAAGGCAAGTATCCTAAGGAAAAGACAAAATCCCACTGTAGCTTGGAAATTTGTACATATTGTAGTAATTCTAAAAAGGAGTTGGAAAAATGAATAAGAAGACAGAAGCCAAAGAGTCATGACTGTTCACTTCGGATTCCTTGTGAAATACAAACAGTCATGTGAGAATTTCTATATATAATATCAATTTTGATAAGCTCAAGTAGAGTGATAGAGCGAGAGAGAGAAAATATAGAGAAGGAAGAGTATAGAAGTATAGGGAAGAGAAGACCAAGAAAAGAAGAGCAGAAAGAGAAGCTACAGAATAGAGCTGATATCTGAGGTAAATCAGCAAACATTCAGTTTTTTAAATTGAGGAAGTTGGAGCTTCCCTATCAAGTTGCAGCTTGATAGCTGTCAGTTGTAGCTGACTGAGGTTGGAGCCTCCTGTAGGTTGGTGCCTGCAGAAAATTGAAGGGAGTTGGTGCTTCCTTGCAAGTTGTAGCTTGCAGAATTGAGGATAGAGCCTCCTGTAGGTTGGTGCCTGCAGAAAACAGTGGTGAGAGGGAGTTGGAACTTGCCTTTGCATCACAAAAATAATAAGATGTGGTTTTCTCCCTTTTTGGGTTTCCACTTACATCTGTTGTCTCTATGTGTGTTTCTTATGTGTTGATGTGATTCTTTCAATCTGCTTAATTGTTTGCTGCTCTCAACATAAGTATGGTGTCACATTAATTTAATACTGGCTGTAACATTTTAAGACTGTTCACATATTAAGCTGTAAATAAGTTTGGTGAAAATTTAGAATTGTTAAATATGTATTAAACTGATTCACCCCCCCTCTCGGTTTAATTAAAGGTCCAACAGACCTTGCTCCCAGCTTACTGGTAAAAGGCGGTACTCATATTTCATGCAAGTAATGGAATGCCTTTTTCATTGTTTTATCTCGTCTTATTCGAACTTCCAAGTCTAGCATCAATGATTGTCTTATGCTTCAGAAAAATGGTATTATGCTTTAGAGAAGTGTATCTACTTCTTATTATACTTCTTAACTTCCAAGTCTAGCATCAATGATTATTTTATGCTTCACACATAATCTAGTTTTCATAATACTCCTTGAAACATTTTTTATTAGTTGAATGAGACAAACTTAAAAGGAGTAAGCTAATATATTAGCAAAAGGATTTTTGTCACAAATCTAAGATTCTTATAGGAATTCAATGGAAATTTCAGGCATCACCTGAGTAATCTTCAGTGTCTGTAAATTTTGACATCCAGAGCGAAGTTTGTTACAAAATTAGGCAGCTCCTACTTGAAAACATGTTGATGTTGATGCGTAGCAATCTCCTTCATTTATAGCCATGTGTTGGAATATTTGAAAATTCCAGAATAAAAATGGAGACAGTAATACTCTCCTCTTCTAACACAGAGAAAATATTGAAATTTCTTCACTGGAAACAGAGTTCAACACTTTGAAAAATTTCTATTCCTTCAAAAAAAAACTATTACAAATTATTCCTCACTGAGAGGGATTACAAAATGTGACTGTTGCAAAACATAGTGCACTCAAAATTCTTCTCTGTCTCTAAAACTACGCACTGCTATGCTCTTCAAAACACTTACACTGCTATTGTGTGTAATAATAAACTTTACAACTACATTCCGAAACAGGCTCACAACCCTTTTCTTTTATATGCAACGCATATATTAAAAACATAACAAAACTATGCAAATAACAAATCTATTAAAATGCTCCTGGGGTCCACAATTTATAAATGTTTTAATATATATATGAAATATATATATATATAACATATATACGTCGCATTTAAAACAAAATATTACCAAAACCAGTGTGGAACCTTAACAAACAATAAAACTATTCCACCGCACATTATATAAAACATATAACAAAACCTTTGTCAAAAATTCAAACGAACCCTTTAGCCGTGGAGCCCACCGGACTTCAAACGGCGATAAACCATAATTCAAACCAAATTCGCATTCCAAAATAGCCTGCTGACGTCGGCCAATTTTGTGACGCGAAAACCAAATGAATTCCACCCTAATCTTTTTCGGGTCCGAATTTGGGCTGGCGTACGGAGAGAGAGTTGTGACACGAATTTCTTATCAAATTTTCCCTAATATTTTTCGGGTCCAGATTTCCACTGTGCAAGCGGCCCAAACAAAGATCCACTCCAATCAATTTCTGCCACGAGTCCTCATCTGGCTTGTCGTGGTGCAAGACCACCAAACTTTAAACAAAACCCGCGCTTCAATCAAAAGTTGCCCTGTTTCTATTTTAAACATGTTTTTGAAATACAGAGCCATGTACTCTGTTTTCTATTTTAACCCTCTTTTTTCAATGTCCAGGACTGGTTGTTGTTTTTAAAACTTGACTCTGACTGTTCGAACATTTTGGCAAGTGGCCTTGTGAAAGAACTTCTTCAAACAAATATAGAAGGCAGCTCTCAGTACAGAGGTAGGTGAAAGTAATATTTAAACAGTTGAGTCTTAAAATATACTAGTAAGGAGTATTATAGTAGTTCACACCTGTAATACTCACAAAGGGAACTCAGAAAAACCATCATCTCTCCAAAACAGTGACTAAGATTTTCACAGTTGATTTCTTCAGATTTATTGATTTCACAATACCATGTCTCTTTCAGATTACTTCAAATTCACCGAATGCTTTCAAGCGATTGTCATTATGAATTAGTCAAAACAGGTTTCAGCATACGACAAGAATTTATATGCACTAGATTTGGATAGTTTAACTACCACTTTGCACATTTCTAGGAGTTTATATGCCAAGAACTACTGCACTTTTAATCAGGTTGTTGGAAAATTTTGTTTCATATTTTGACATTATTAATGCCAACCCTGACTTGTGACTCTTCGAAATGAAGATTCAAACAGTTGAGTAATGTGGTTATTATTAAGGGACACGAATCAAATTATACATGTATCAAGGTAGGCTTGATTCAATTGGACTCCACCTGTAGATTACAGATGTCTATCAACACTTGTATCCTTCAATAGTGTAGTTTGCAATACCATCTCATTCAGTATTTTGGTGTTCAAGAGTCAATATCAATAAAAATGCATGAATCTTTCTCGGATTGCTTATATTGTCAAATCATCAACTCTAAACCTTTGAAAACCATGCAAACAAATGAGCACCTGGTCACTGGATTAAAATTTGTCACTGGATTAAAATTTCTCGCATGGCTACATTGTGTATAAGCTTCTCTTACCCCAAACATCTCCCACAATCCCCCATAAATAGAAAACAATGGAAATGGTTTGCATCCCTCTTATTTGACAATTTCTAAGCTAACTTTATGGAACTGCTCTAGTTACCATAAACATATCTTGGTTGATGGGGTAAAAACCCACAGTCCCGGTTCTTCTCTCATTTTCAAACCTCAAGCTGTGTATAGATGCCTTCAAAATTCATTCCCAAATTCAATTCTGGGCAAATTTACAATACTGATGCGGAAACACTTTTCAATAGTTAACTGGTTACAAACCCAACCAACCCAGAAATTCAATCTAAACGCTACAAAGAGAACTGCATAGAGCTGCATAGGGAAGAGGAGGTCATTGTATCGAAGATCTAGCCGAGGACCAGGAGACTGTGAGAAATTTCATTTATATAAGGAATCTGTTAGTATTATATGTGCGTTGATTGAGTAAGTTTTCTATGTGTGAATATATGTACGCATCCTGGTGAAAGATAATTTAAATCCCGTGGTAAATAAGAAACCCTATGATGAGGTTATGTTCATATAGACTGGTTGAGTTCTTGATGGAACACGAGCTAATGACTCAGGACTTATGAGCATTGGTTAATTCCATAGATAACTATGTCAAACAGTTGGGGAATTTCTCTATAATCAGTTGTGTGAACAGAGGGTGAATTAGGTTAATGACATTCTCGTGCGCCTGTGGTAGAGAAAGGAGATGCTGTGCTCGAACCTCCGTGAGCTAGGTAAAACCTTGTAATGAGTGTTGTGAATGTGTAGGCGATTGAATGAACCAAGGACCGATGTATCGATTTGCAGAGTCGATACTAACCTTGTCGGAACCATAAGACATAAACCGTGGCATATGTAATGCATCATGTCTCCTCGAAATGGTCATGCCCGAGTTTGTTTGGTATGGCCGTGCGAAGGATGAACAACGAGGCAGAGTTCAATGGCAGTAAGGCATTTGTAAGCGGACGGAACCTAGAGTAAGAGTAGTCGGAACCTTGAGGACCGCACAGTAAAGACGGGTTTCTGGCATATCGTACTACCTTTGTACGGTAAGAGTTATTCCCCATTTGGACGCGATCAATGTCATTGGTCGACACGTGGCCTTGAGCGATTTTGAAAACCCACTCTCATCGTGAGTTAACGATCGTGCAACTAACTCGCACGATATCCAGTTGGATCGTTGGATCGTCAAGGCCAGAGCAACGTATTATCCACCATTGGATGTGGAAAGGCCACTAGCGCTGGGCCCCACGCATATATACGTCAACTATTGTTGTCCTAACTAAGGTTCAATGGAGGTATGTGTGGTTGTTTACATTAACAAAAGTTTATTCATATTTATGTGTCCAAGCCTCATATGAAGTCCCAATTATAAAGTGAATGCCATCACTAAAGGTTAGCAGGGTCTGATCTTATTATATGATTGTTTATAGTCGAAGCACTACGGGGTGGTTTATTATATTAATATTTCACGGTCGAACTATGTTCATAACAATTGGAACGCCCACAATTCATAACAAATATTGGAGATTTACTGTCCTGTTTTAAAGTTTCATTTTTTTTTTAAAATTGAACCCGTCGTCGGTATACCGATGCTTTGTAAGCATCTCTCTTCCGACACCTTATAAGCGTTGGTCTTCCGACATTTTTAACGATTTCCATTTTCTCCGATCTTGTGATGTCCGTCAATATTGCAATAGTTCTTCCTGGCGTCGGTATTGTGACGCTTTTGGAAAGTGTCGGTATTGCGATGCTTCTAGAAAGCGTCAGTCTTGCGAAACTTTTGCAATGCGTCGATCTTGTGACACGTTTGTACAGAATCGGAATTGCGACAGTTTAGAAATGTCGAAAGAGCGACAGTATAAAAACGTCGGAAGAGTGACGTTCAAAACGTCGGACCACATTTTTTCGGAATTGCGACAGTTTACAAACGTTGGAAGAGCGACAGTATAAAAATGTTGGAAGAGCGACGTACAAAACGTCGGACCACATTTCATCGAAATTGCGATAGTTTACAAATGTCGGAAGAGTGACAGTTTGGGAAACATCGGAAGAGCGATGCTTGTTTGGAAGCGACGGAAATAGTGTCTGTATTGCGACACTTTGTCAAGGCGTCGGAATTGCGACGTGATGGCGAACCACATTTTTTCCGTCCTTGAACTATCGCTCTTGCGATGACTATGTGTCAGAATAGCGATGAAGTGGCCATCAGAAATTGGGCCAAATTTTCTAGTGGAATTAGTTCCACGACCAAAAGATAAAAATGTCACTGGGAAAAAATGGGTGTTCAGGAACAAATTGAATGAAAATGGGTAGGTTACCAGAAACAAAGAAAGATTTGTTTGCAAAGGCTATGCACAAGTGGAAGGAATTGATTTCGACACCACATTTGCACCAGTTGCTAGAATGGAAGCCATCCAAATGTTTCTCCCCTATGCATGTTCAAGAAAAATCAAATTCTACCAAATGGATGTGAAGTTAGCATTTCTGAATGGCAAATTAGAAGAAGAAGTTTACATCGAACAACCTGAAGGTTTTATACTATCAAAAAAAGAAGACTATGTTTGTAGGTTAAAGAAGGCTTTATATGGTCTCAAGTAGGCTCCCAGAGCATGGTATGCTTGTCTTGATGGATATCTATGTCAATAAGGGTTCAAGAAAGGTATTGTTGAGGTATATGTGGATGATATAATATTTGGTAGCAATGATGATCGAATAAGTAAGAACGTTTCTACAAAGATGAAAAGTGAGTTCGAGATGTCTTTACTTGGAGAGTTGACATACTTCTTAGGGCTTCAAATATCTCAGCAAGAGAAAGGAATATTTATATGTCAAGCCAAATTCATCAAGGAAATGCTCAAGAAATTCAAAATGGACGATTGCAAACCCGTCCTTACTCCGATGGTAACAGGTTGCAAATTGAGCATAGACAACTCATCTAAGGATGTGGATCAAAGTTTGTACATATCTATGATTGGTAGTCTTCCATGTGTAACAACCTCCCATCCAGATGCTATGCAAGCAGTTGGACAAGTAGCAAGATTCCATGCAGCACCAAAAGAATCACATATTATTGTCATCAAAATAATTCTTCGATATCTAAAGGGCATAGAAGAATATGGCTTGTGGTATCCCAAGGGTAACAATCTCATTATTCAAGCCTTTATAGATGCATATTGGGCAGGAAGCATTGATGATCTTAAGAGTACTAATGGATCATCATTCTATCTAGGTGGTTGTCTTGTATCATGGTTGAGCAAAAAGCAAACCTCAATCTCATTATCTACAGCAGAAGCAGAATACATTGCAGCGACATCATGTTGTACTCAAGTCCTTTGGATGAAACAAAATTTTCAAGATCTTCAAGTAGAATTCAGTGAGCCTATTCTCATATTCTGTGACAACACTAGTGCCATTAGCATCTCCAAGAATCCTGCCAAAAAATAAAACAAATTCCGATCAAATATTATTTTGTTAGAGAGAAATTCGCTAAAAAGAATATAAAACTTGAGTATGTTGGTACAAAAGAACAAATCGATGATATCTTCACTAAACCTTTACCTCGTGAAGCATTTGAATATCTTCGCCATAAGCTTTGGATTCTCCCAAGTTCTCATTATATTTTCCTTATTCATAATATAAAGGGGGAGTGGAAGTGTGTACAGGTTCGCAGGATGGTTGTGTGTTAGGGGGAGTTACCTTTTTCCATTGATGTCAAAGGGGGGGGGGATTTTGTAGGAAAAGGTGTCATGATCGCAAGGGGAGTACTTTTGTTGCCATCAATGCCAAAGGGGGAGATTGTTGATCAGCAGTTCTCATTGATGTCAACCCAAACAACACCAGGGTTTTCCCCAATATTGCATGGGAATTTTTACCTACCAAATTACTATATTCTGGTTCAATAATGCTTTTTATGGTTTCTACTTGTTGATATGTTTCTGTTGATATATGGCACGCCATGTAATTTTTCACGGTTTGAGAGATATTCATGTTTGAAGTTTGTAAACCCAATTAGTGGGCTAAAACCCCATGGGGTTGTGGCATGGGTCATTGAAAATTCAATAATTAATAATTTTTAAGCTCCTAAAATCCCTCCCAGGTTCACTTTTTGAAGCCCCTCTCAACCTAAGCATTTATATAAATTGTGATCCTCATACCGTCCTTATGCAAGGATTACGCTATCTAAAATAGATCATAGTGGAATTTTAGCTCTAATTTTTTTTCTACAAAGGTTTAAAAGCTGAAATTGTTATGAGGAGAAGAAAAAATCCCAAGGAAGCTCCTGTAAAAATTTCAGTTCAAGGTGTGCAATATTTTCGGAGATATGATCTGTGGAAGTCAGTGTTTTTGCAGGCTCCTGAAATTCATCTCAAAGAAGTGACCTTGGGAAAATCGTCATAAATCTTTCTCTGAGTATCGGATTAGAATTATGTAAAAAAGTGGAAGATATTTCACCAACTGTAGTTTTCACTATATCAATTTCAGAGTCGAATGAAGAAACAGTTACATGTGTCACACCGTACAATTTCGCTCTACTAAAACAATCCATAATTAGGGCATTGTGAGAGATTTGGCATAACTCTCCCTTGAAGAATCCAAATTTTGTCGAACCTGTGGCATTGGAAAGAAGACTCATAGGAATACTAGAGGGCCAAAAATCACATATTGGGGATTTGAAATAACAGAGATACACCAGATTCAATATCAAGCTCCTAGAAGGAAAGAAAAATCTAGATCATGTGTTGTCAAGGGCTGCAAAGGACTAGACTTTCTAGGGCAACAAAGCAAAGCAAGGTTCAGTAGAGGGTAGCATGACAAGAGCAGAAATCAAGGTGTGGAACAGCAGCAATAACTTCATCACATGAATGAAGTCTTCAAGTGAGCAGCACTGCATACCATTACTATAAAGGTATCATTGTACTAAGTAATTGTAAATACATTATTGTAAAAATTGTACTGGTGTCTATCTGCCAAGAGTTAAAGAGGCAGTGTCAGGAGGTCTAGGATCATCATTAGGTGGTTGTTTCATAGTTTGGGTTATGTTCTAGTGTATCTTCTTCTTCTACATTATTCTATATCTTTGTAAAGTGGACCATTTTCCCTGGTATGGGAGTCCATTCTTCATTTATTATTCTATAGGGTGGTAGGCTGGTGCTAGGCTGGTGCATGAAGTCACCAATAGGTTCAAGCCTGTAAAAAATTCAAGGTGGTAGGGTGGTGCTAGGGTGAGATGTATCTCATTGGGCGTTGGGGCATCCATTCAGTTGACTACTGAAGAATCTCGGGCGTTGGAGCGTCCCTCCATTGGGAGTTGGAGAAGAATGCTTTTATACATTCTAAGAAGTTGGAGCTTTATTTTCAATTGGAGTTGAATATTAAATAATTATTAGAAAAGCATTAGGTGGTTTTTGTCCCAGAGTGGGTTTCCACCTTAAAAACTATGTGCATTTTTGTTCCTTTTGTTTACTGCTATCATTGCACAAACACTAATAATAATTGAAGATTAACTAATGCTCTAATTGAAAGGAATACTGATTCACCCCACCTCTCAGTATTTCCAACAAGGGCGCACCCAAGACACCAGTTCTCTTGAAAGAACCTTTTCCTTCTCAATAGATGCAAATGTTAGATCATCCCCAATCTTCTGCATCCGGAAACTCCCAAATTTTTATGAGTGGTACATAAAATATTTATGTTGGTACCCGATCGAAAGAGTACCCAAATCCTTTGAAATATCCCATGGAAAAGGATGCTTCAGATATTCCTTCCTCTTCCACTCCTCCTAGTTTTGGTCCTCTCCATATTGAGATACCTAATAGTGATTCCATTGTGCGACCACCTCCTAAGTGTGTTCTTTGGAAATCATCTTATATTCTGAACGCATGAGCTGCCCAACACTATAATATCATAGAGGATCTAGCTCAAGTTCCTTTGGCGATGTTGGCCTTGGAAGTCCTTTAGTCATGCCCATCACAATGGATGGCGCTATTATCTTCTATCGGAGGGATTGATCCAGTGGATTCAAATCTTATTACTTTAGATCTTGAGAATCATGTTCCTCGGCTCCCATCGTAAATGGTTTTTCTTATCCAAGTCATTGTGATGGGTAAAACCATTCATCGGGCTATTATTGATGAAGGTGGGTCTACCTACATCATGTTTTTTTCATGTTGGAAAGACATCAGCTCTCCTCAATTAATTCAGTCCCCTAACACTCTAGAATATTTCGATGAAAAAGGTTCTCGGTCGTATGGTATTCTCAAAGCCTTGCCAATTCAGTTGGAGGGTAAAATGGTGAACATGGAAGTTGAGGTGGTGGATGCCAACCTTAATTATAGCCTTCTGTTGGGACATAGTTAGACTCATGCGATGTTTTTCGTGGTCTCTACCATTTTCTGCATTCTCTGGTTTCCTCATCGGGGGAAGATTGTCATTGTTGATCAACTTGCTTTCTTTTCCCCAAATTATTCAATTTGAAATGTTTCGTAAGTTAAAAATGCCTATGTCCCCTATGATAATTTTGGGTTGGGTCTTTTCAAGGAATGGTCCCTGATGGGAATTTTTCCGATCCCGCCTCCTAATTTCGCCTATGTTAACATGACATCATCTAGTAATGATCCATGGATTATTATTATTCCTCAAAATCTTGACAGTATTGGTGACATTATGCCCCTCATCCCTACAGAACAAATGTATCAAAGCATTCTTATAGCTTCAGGGGTTGCTTCTGAAACCAATGATAACCTGGTTCCATCTCTGGACACATATTCACAGTCTCCCTAGTTTGGTTCTTAGGATTTGGATGATCCCTTGAATGAGATATTTCCCACTAAAGAGAGTATCGTGGAAGTTATGCATCTCGAAGAAAAACCCTGGGATGATGGTCATCATCGTTCCTCATTTCTCCCAAGCCTGGGTGAAATCTCTACTTGTCTAGAAACACGTGTTTCATCTAAATTAACTGGCCCACTTTAGCATCCTATTCCAATTCATGAAATGTTGTCCAAAGGAAACATGGGTAACATCTTTTCCACCATTCCAATTGACATCTTTGTTAAACCATGTGTTTTTGATAATATCCATATTGGTGCAACTTGTTCTCCCGATAAGGTCAAGATTTACATCGCTCTCTTTAAAGAATTATGCGATCTCTTCGCATGGTTTTATGAAGAAATACCTGGCATAGACCCTAGTATTGTGGGGCATAAAATTCCTACATATCTGAGCTAAAAAACTATTCATCAACAGCTACACCCTATTCACCCAAGAAAGGCAGCTGCCATTAAGGGAAAGGGAAAAAACATTATCAAGGATGGTTTCATCTATCTTATACCATTGACGGATTGGGTCTCTAATATTTTTCTTGTTTCCAAAAAGCAATGGACCATTCGATTTTTTGTTGATTACCATGCTATAAATCAGTCTTCTCCTAAATACAACTACCCAGTCCTTTTATAGATCAAATTATTGAAGAATGTGTCGGGAGTGAGATGTTCTCTTTTATGGATTGTTTCTCTGGCTACAGCCAGATCAATATTATTCTTGTTGATCAACATAAAAATGCCTTTATCTATCCTTGGGGAACATTTTTCTATAAGAAGAAACCTTTTTTATTTGAAAATTTTCGAGGCTACCTTCCAAAGGGTTATGTCCTATGCCTTTCACGATATTAAGCACATAATTTAGATATGTGTTGAAAAACTTCCAGCTCATTCTGCGAAATGTCAAGATCACCCCGAACATCTTAGAGCGATAGTCCTTCACTACCGACACTATAACATAAGTTTGAATCATCATAAATTTGTCTTTTGCGTTGAATCAGGTCACCTCTTAGGTTTCATGGTTTCTAAAGAAGGCATCTGGATTGATCCTCTCAAAGTCGAGGAAATCATCAATCTACATCCTCCCTCCCCCTTCCACCAGTTTCAAAGCTTGCAGGGGAAATATAATTTTCTCTTTCAATTCGTCCCAAATTATGTTGAGCTTGCTAAAGGATTTACCCGTCTACTGAAAAAGGGAGTACCGTTCATTTGGGAATATATTTCTCAAAATTATTTCGATGCTTTGAAGAAAACCCTTGTCAGTTCTCCTTTATTGCATCCTCCCAATTATCATCACGATTATTTCCTCTATCTGGCAGCTGTAGACAACACTATTGGTATTGTGTTGGTTCAAGATGATGATGATAGTCATGAACATGTTGTTTACTACTTGAGCTGAAATATCTTCGACGCTGAGACTCGCTATGCTCACGTAGAAAAACTAGACTTAGTTATTGTTCATGTTATTCAACACCTTTTCCATTATATTATCTTGCGTAAGACCATTTTGATTTCTGAATGTAACCCCATGACTTACATTCTTATTTATCAGTTACTTGTGGGAAAATACTCCAAATGGATTGTCATTCTCTAGGAGTTTGACTTATATTTTTCTATGTCTAAGTATAAGAAATCAATCGTCTTTATTGAATTGATCTGTGATCTTCTAGTTGTAGTTGATCATACACCTTTCGATGAGTCGATTCCCGATGAATCACTCTTTCTCATTATTAATCTCAATCTTTGGTATGGAGATGTCATTGCTTATCTCCAAACCCAAACAATTCGACCAAAGTTGTCTCACTTTGAGGGGTGTCGGATTCATTACCAATCCCAACCATACCGCATCATTGGAGATACTTTGTATCACACTAGTGTTGATTCTATCCTCCGTCGGTGCTTAAATCTCGAGGAAGCTGAGAAATTCCTTAATTACTGCCACTTTAGGACCTGTGGTGGTCATATGTTCGGTTATTCTACTGCTCAGAAAATCCTTCGAGCAAGATATTTTTGGTCATATATTTTCAAAGATTGTATTATTTTCATCCGCAAATGTCATGATTCCCAAATGTATTCTTATAAAGAACGTGCCCCACTCACTCCCTTGCACCCAGTTGTGACCGTTGGGACATTTGCAAAATGTGGCATCAATTTCATGACCTATAATCCTCGCTCGGTCAGGGGGAATGGTTATGTATTGTCATCGTTGATTATTTTACAAAATGGGTTGAGGCAATGCCTACATATGATAATGAAGGTCAAACGGTGGTGTAATTTCTTTTTAATCACGTCATAGCTTGGTTCGGTGTCCCAAAATCCATTGTCACTGACCATGGCTCTCACTTTCACAATAATATGATGACAGAGTTTGTTGCTCAACTGGGTTTGCACCACAATAACTCCACTCCATATTACCCACAGGAAAATGGCCAAGTCGATGTCGTCAACAAATTTTTAGTAACGATGCTTCAATGAACCATTGGAATTCATAAAAGAGTTTGGCACCTCATGTTATTCTCAACTCTATGGGCTTACCAAACTTCAACTAATACTGCTACTGGATTCACACCGTTTCAGGTGGTATATGGTTTGGAAGCTACACTCCCAATCGAGTTTGAAATCCATTCTTTGAAGCTAGTTGTCGAACTGCTTCCTGGTACTTCTACAGAACAGGAATTTATGCTTTATCTCGAGTGTCTCGATGAGACTCGACGAATCGTTGCTTTATGCATTGAAGCTCAAAAGAAACGGGTTAATGCTCAATACGATAAGTATGTAAATCCTCACATTTTCTCTTAAGGTGACTTGTTCCTGCTTTATGATCAATCCCATGACAAATTAGGGGTCAGAAAGCTTGAGCAAATGTGGCATGGGCCTTACATTGTTCAACGTGTATTAGAGAAAGGCGCCTATGAGCTACTCGATTATGAGGGTAACCGGATGGCTGAGCCCTAGAATGAGCTCCATCTCAAAAATTATTATGCTTGATCACAAGTACAGTACTTTCTAAATTAGTGTGTGATTCATTAGTTACATTTTTTGGTGTGATTGTTTGCTTTTTAGACATGTTTCCTTTGCTTACCTTGTGTTCCACTTGGTTTGCAGATGTCATCGAACCGTTATGTCGGTTTTGTTGATGGTGCTTTTCGTAGCACACAGAACTTATCTTCCGCAGCATGGGCACTTTTGGCTCCTGGTTGTGAGTTGGCTAATCTACAAGGTGTTTGTCTAGGTCAAACAACTAATAATATTTTTGAATATAGTGAGGCCATTGAACTATTATCAAATGAAATTTCTCTCGGTATCAAAGACTCGGTTTTCAAGCTAGACTCACAACTTGTTGTGTTACAGTTAAATGGTCATTACTCAGTGAGAAACCCTAAGATTTTGTGCATGTAATTACTTGTTCGATTACTGCAAATAATTTTTTATTATATTGCATATCAACACATTCCACAAAATTTTAATACATTAACAGATACATTCGCAAATTATATATTAAATCAACATTGTCATCCATATAAAAAAAAAAAAAACCAAACACATCATTATGATATAAGAACACTTAGTGACAGTAAAAACATGCATGTGTGTGTGTGTGTGTGTGTGTGTGTGTGTGTGTGTGTGTGTCGAGTCTATAAAATTTTGTTGCATCAAAATATCAAAACATATGTGTTCCATGACACAATGGCTCCACGAGCCTACATCAGTGCACAAAAGTAAAGCTAAAGGAAACTATCTTCCCACATAGTGCTCATGATAACAAGTGACAACCCAGATTACTAGAGATAGTAACTGTCGAATGCCTAAGACTGTTACAATATGCCTCTGATAGCGCAGTGGTATGTCATCAAAAGTAGCACAATTTGGAATGCATTTGGTCAGGCCCTCTAGTTTGTGCTCAACCTCCATGATTGGGTCCACTCCCTTCTCGTAAGGAGCATCCTCATTCTATCGTGCTACCCTCCTCACAATCAGGGACATCCCTGCTAGCCTCTCTACTCCAACGTCGATAAAATAATCATAACTTTAAATCTCATGACACATAACTAAAAATAAATAAATAAACATAAAAATAAAATAAAAAATATCAAGAACAGGTTTTTTACCTGCATCGGTCCACTATGCACTAGGTGGAAGGGGAAGATCTGGATCTCCTCAGAAATCCTTACCAACATATGCATATTCATCCACTATAATCAACTCATGACGTAACCAAATGAAAAATGTTGAAGGGAAAGGCATTTTTTGGCCACATCCGTGGTGAGGCATGATATCACACCACCTGAGAAGCATCAGGTCTCTCGGCCTCAATCTGCTGGTATCGAAAAAATGTCACACGCTCCAAGAAGAGTGTTACCAATATGGATCCATATCCAAACTTCTTCATCCATCTAGTTTTTCATTTTGTGAGTTGTATTTTCATATTAACCAACAGTCCTTCGCACCAGTTGAACATAGTGGGAGAAAGGTAGTCAACGATGTACTAAAATTGAGACTGCATTGCCTCATGCAATGCCTAAGCCCCAACTACATGGGCCATAGTGTGTAAGATAGTCCTAAGGGTCAGATTGGTGACAATTTTAATATCTACCTTTCTGCTTGTGGTATTCTCAGCACCAGGAAATTGTCTCCTGATGAGCATACTCATGCTCTCACCCCCAGTATGAGCTCTAGAGAGTTGGATTCTCTCTCCTATCCTGGACAATCTAGTAATGAAATAGATTTCTGATATGTCTATCTCAAGCTCTTGGTCCCCGATGATAAAAATCTGGTGATCTACATCCCATATTCCAATGAGATATTCCAATAGCTAGAGTTGAGCTCTAAGTCTAGAAGTCTGAAATAACTTAAGTAAACCACAATTTCTCAAAGCATTGATACATTGTGGATATTGGGAAGCTTGATGAGCTTTTGCTTCATCGACTCTTTCCTTCCATTTGATGGCCATCTTCCTCAAAATCACCTGCAAAACATCCATAAATAACATTTTAGGAGTTTTCAACGGATCAAATTTTTAAATAAACCATTAAGAATGGATTTTTTTTTTTAAATTCTTCTCTGCGCCCAATGTGTTTGTCGAAATTATATTCGTGCGAAAATCACACTACCCTAACAGTTTATGAGCAATCAGCACGGTCCGATAGGTCAACCCACGTTGATCACCCATGATATAAAAGTTTTAAAATCTCCTCTTAACCCAAAAATTTCCAAATTAAATGGCTTTAAAATAACATAAAAATGATGAGAAGAGACAGATATCTTACCTACAACTGACGTATCATCACTTGGTTTCCTAGATTTGTTGCACCACTTGCCTGAAGATCAGATGAAAATAAGGTAAAAATGAGTTCTCCAATTTATCCATAATGAAATGGTAAAATTGTTTTTACTTTTTGTGTATTTATAAATTTTAAACATATTTTTCCCAATATTTTGTTCTTTTTCTTGATATCAGTGATGTGTGGTTCTCTTTGTGTAGTAACAGGATCTTCTTTTACAGTGACAGTGATCATTTTTAACTAATGCAACGAGTTTTGTTTTATCTCTTTTTTGGACTCGTTATAAGTAAACGAAAAATGAACCCCCTTGGAGCCATATTTAAGCTCTTTTTTAACTCTCGAAATATGAAAAGATCGTTGAGTACTTGTCATTTTGAACTTGTTAAATTAAATGAATTTACGTCGTCTCAGTATACGTTTACCCCTTTTTGGGTTGATATTGACTATTTACGAAAAAGGAATACCTTGATCGAACATTGTCAAGAGGTTCTCTCGGATAATGTTTTCTACCTTTTCGGATATGAGGGATGATTTATGAAAAGGGACCTGATGGATTTTTATTTTTTGTCCCTTTTTCAAACTCCCTAAACATGAAAAAGACACTAATTTACTCCTTCCTCGGGCTCATTAAACTTACAAGGATGGTTTCATTCAAAGAATGAACTTATACGCTAAGCATATGGTATCCTCTTCAAGCTTACTATCAAAATAAAGAGGTACTCGTTAGAAATAACAGGGGAAAATTGAAAGTGAAACTTCCCATGTGTTTTAGGTCATCATGTCGCTCTTGAACATGACACTTTTTTGTTTTTCATGTCGGGTTTGGGATATCCCTATTCATCACTTGTCTTCCTAGGCTTGGGAAATCCATTTTCCTCTTCTTTGATCACCATTTTTTTCATCATGACCTCTGATCCCATTTTGATCAAATGTTTCCACCCTCTGGAGTCGTGTCGCCGATATTTTCAAGAGAATTCTTATCTTCAGTGTCTTACCATTCATAAAGTTCATATGACCTTCGCTTATAGTCCTGGATTACTTTCATCTACTTTGTTATATCCTTCGTTTCGTGTCGATGGTGTTGGACAGATTATGGTCCTCCTGCGATGGATCACTTCTTGTCGACTCTGGCTCATTATCTAGGAATATGATTTAGAAACACCTTTTAGTACCTTAGAGCTTGCATGCCTCAATGGCAAGATCTTCACATTTGACGGTAGGTGTACCTCATTGACCTTCGATCGGACGATTCTGCGAGTGTTCAACTTCAACTACATTATTCACACTCGTGGCTCGTACCATTGTACCTTGACAACAATTTTCAACATTGGTGGTTTCTCTCATGCCTATTAACGATTTTCATCATTGACCGGTAATCAGGTGGTTTTCTGTCATGTTCGACTTCAACACATCTATTCACATGATAGGAATTGTATTATTGGTTGGGTTGATATCGAGATAAATACCGTGGATTCTATTTTATAAATCCAGGTTTCATGGAGTTATGAGTTATTCATTATTGTATACATGTCTCCCTCTATACGGATGGTTGTGTCCATGCTGTAGATATTTGTTACTTGATCCTTTCATTCGGAAGGTTGCGTCCATATCGTGGATCCTTATATATGATCCCTTCTAGTCGGATGGTTGCGCCCATGCCTAGGATTCGTGATTAATATAGAAATTTCAGATATCTATTATATATTCTTTATTTTCAGGTCTCTTGGAGGTATTTTGAGTCCTTGCCTTGGTTCGTAAATAATTTCACCCATCACTCCCTGTTATTCCTTCATGATTTAGGGAGCATATGTTACACAATAATTTTCACCTTCCTGAAGTGACCTAAGATGAAAACTGTGCAGTATATGTTAGAAATGTTGTCATTGATGGAAAAGGAGACGACAAAGGAGGAACACCTGAAACATTAGAGGAGGCAAAAAGAGAAGTAAGGAGCAGCATCAAGGAGCACAGACCTGCTTAGAGAACTGCATAGGCTGCATAGGACGGTAAAATAGAGGAGAAGGGTCAATCGATTGTGTAAATCGAGTATATTTGTGCCCTGTCGATTTAACCCTTTGTTAATATATTCTTGATGAATCCTAGTGACCAATACGAACCTCGGTGATAGAGTTATGTGTAGATAGGAGTTATGTGGAAATTATGAGCCGTGTGAGCTTTGTGTAATTGGAATAAATTGATGTTACTGAGAATCATTTGTTATGCTTAGCCATACCTGTAGAATAATTTAGAGGGATCGTGGTTCAAGGGGTTAAATTGTGTGCTAGACCTTGAGTTGTATGAGTGACTGGACAGAATGAATGAGGAATAGTGACAATATCTGCTCAAGAATCAAGACGATACAGAGGAAGGGTTTCAGTCGAAGATGGAGGTTGTAGAACAGAGGCGCAGAAGAAATACAAGTGGGCAGAGTTAAGTCGAAATGGTGTATTGAGGAGTAGAACCGGAACCATGAGAGAGGAACCACAAAGGAGGAATAGTGAATGCATTTTGGAGCAAACCCGGCGGGTTTGATCGCACCGCTCTTGCGGAATAAGCGGTAATTCAGATTTCGGAGTGATTCCACAGGTTAGCCGACACGTGGCTCCAAGGGCTCGGCGAAAACCGCCTCCATTGCGCGCCATCGTGCGTTATCATTCGCGCATCTCCATCGAGCGATATCCATTGGATCAACCAAAGTGATGCGCCGTGTCGTCAGTCGTTGGATGTGGAAGATCATTGACGCTGGGCCCCAGCTCAAATTATGATGATTGGGACTGTAAAACTAAGGTTGTGGAATTAACCGAGGTATGTGTAATTTGGTTACATTGGCAAAGGTTAATCATATATATTGGGCGGTAAATCTTTATGGATGTTGGGTTATTTGTATGAATGAAGTTGCAAGGTGAACAAAATGGAGAGCGAAAGTCAATTTAATTAAGCTCCGTGAATCCAATGTAATTTTGTGATTTAATTTAATAAAGTAGGTCTACTCAAAGGTTTCCTCCACATATGCCTGAAGCATTGAGGTTTATTTTTTAAACCATACAGATTTGAATATAATATCCCAAGTCGTAGATTGAGATATGAAGTTTAGATCGAGTTAAGTTAGTAATATTTGCCATGGTCGAGCTCAGAAATTGTAACCAGAGTGCGGACTAAAAGAAGTGTTGAAGGTTAGAATGCAAAGTCAACCTTTTTAATACAGGGAGAGTTAAAGAAAAAATTCACCATATATATGATGTGTGGAAACCTGGTCATTTAACCAATGCTAAATAAATTGGTCCGAGTTGATTCAACTATGGTTTAAGTCATATATTCTTCAAGGAGGTAAATTTCAGCATAAACTCGAAATTGCTCAGATTGGAATTTGGGTTGAGTACTAAATTGAGTGCAGGTGAGTTTATGTGCAAGTAAGTTCTAATTATTTAAAATTGCCAGTCCAGAAAATAGAGTATTGAAATTTCCCAGATCAACAGTTGTATAGAGTACAAATTTGCTGAATGCATTTTATATGCACAGAGAGAGAGGAAATATAGTTCTGACAGAGGTAAACAGAGATTGCAGGTTTAATAGGTATACATGCACAGGTGCACACAATTGCAGTAAACCAAAGTATACAAAACAGTCACTCAACAGCAGCAGAAAAGACAAATCTAGTAAAGCCAAAGTCCAGAAAAGGAGCTGGGTGGTATTGAAATGTGTAACTGAAAATGTAAATATTTTTTTGTTTTATATTGTTTGTGATGCAAAGGAAAGTATCCTAAGGAAAATAAAAATCCCACTGTGGCATGGAAATTTGTACATATTGTTATAATTTTAAAAATGAGTTGGATAAAGGAATAAGAAGACAGAATCCAAAGAGTCATGACTATTCACTCCAAATTCTTTTTGAAATACAAACATTCATGTGAGGAACTCTATATATAATATCAACCTGATATGAAAAAAAAAAGGGAGAGGTTAGAGAGAGTAAATATAGAGAAAGCAGAATATAGAAGAGTGAGGCAGAGAAGATTAAGAAAAGAAGAGTAGAAAGAGATGCTACAGAATAGAGCTGATATCTGAGGTAAATCAGCAAACATTCAGTTTGATAAATTGAGGAATTTGGAGCTTCCCTATCAAGTTGCAGCTTGATAGCTGTCAGTTGTAGCTGACTGAGGTTAGAGCCTCCTGTAGGTTGGTGCCTGCAGAAAATTGAAGGGAGTTGGTGCTTCCTTGCAAGTTGTAGCTTGCAGAATTGAGGTAGGAGCCTCCCGTAGGTTGGTGCCTGCAGAAAAACAGTGGTGAGAGGGAGTTGGAGCTTGCCTTTGCATCACAACAATAATAAGATGTGGTTTTCTCCCTTTATGGGTTTCCACTTATATCTGGTGTCTCTGTGCATGATGTTTATGTGTTGATCTGATTTATATCATCTGCTTAATACCTGCTGCTCTCATATTAAGTCTATTGTTAAATTATATTAATACTTGCTGCTCACATTCTAAGATTACTCACATATTGAGTTGGACATGAAATGAAGGTGTAAATAAGTTTTAATGAACAGTTTTAAAAGTCCATGAATGTGTTAAAATGATTCACCCCCCTCTCAATTTAACTAAGGGTTCAACAATTGGTATCAGAGCATGTTCCTTTGTACCAGTTTAACAACTGAAAGGAGATTCTAGGTTCTCAGAATGGCAAGTAAAGAAGGATGCTCAACCAATAAAGCCCCTTTCTTTACGGGTGCAAATTATGCCTTCTGGAAAATCAGGATGAGGACATACATAATGTCTCTAGGAATAGAAGTTTGGGGTGCTATGGAATTAGGATATGCCCCAAAGGCAACTGACTCAGAGAAAGAATCCAAACAAGATTTTGTAGCTAACGCAAAAGCCATGAATGCCATCTTGAATGGATTGTGTGAAGCAGAGTTTATCAAAGTAATGCACAAAGACACTACCAAAGAGATGTGGGATACTCTGGAGAACATCCATGAAGGAGACAAGAAAGTAAAGACTGCCAAACTTCAAGTCTATAGAGCCTAGTTTGAGAACTTAAAAATGAATGATGATGAAGACATTGACAATTTCTTCCTAAAAGTTGCAGAAATTGTTAACAATATGAAAGCTCTTGGAGAAACCATGCCAGAAAGTATAATTGTGCAAAATATTCTAAGATCTCTTCCATCCAAGTTTAATCCCAAGGTGTCTGCAATAGAAGAAACAGCTGATTGGGAAACCTTGACCATGAACCAGCTACTTGGAAATTTAACAGCATATGAGATGAGGCTCCCACAGAAGAAGCCAAGTATGAGGGAGGCAGCCTTTAAAATAGAAAAGAAGAGAGAAGAAGAGGAAGACATATGCTCTTGCTCAGATCAAGAAGAGGCAAATTTTGTCAATAAACTGGATAGAGGTTCAAGTAAATACAAAGGTAAACTTCCTTTCAAATGCTTTAACTGTGGAAGAGTTGGGCACTATGCTGCTAAGTGTCCTCACAAGAAAGTAAATAATCAGGCTCAAGAATTAGAAAAAAATACATCAAAGAACTGGTAGAAAGGAAAGAAGTTCAGCAGAAAATCCTTCTATGCTCAACAAGACAATAGTACATCTGAAGACTCAGATGAACCTTCAAGTGAAGAAGGAACCTCTGAATTTTTATTGATGGCCATAGAAGAACTTGAAGGTCTCCTGCTAGAAGATGAAGAAGAAGAAGGTGAAGTTGACCTTGAGGGGGAGCTAAGAAGTGCTCTGGAAGAGATTGATAGACTCAAGCTGAAATGTAGAAAACAAAAGGACATTCTCCTCAAGTATGTACGAGAAGAACAAAATTCAAAAGTCCTTATGCAGCTAAAGATAGAGCTTGAAGAAGCCAAGAAGATAGAGGACATGTTACTTAAGCAAATCAAGGAGAAAAATCAGGAACAAGAGAAGTTGGAAGAATAAGTAGTACGTCTCAGGAAGAAATTATAAAATGCTCAAAGGAAAGTGGCTATAAATTCTTCTCAAAAAATAAGCTCTAGTAAGCTGAATGAAATTATGGTTGCTCAAACATCTCCTATGATAAAAACTGGAATAGGCTATGAAGGAGAATCAAGTAAAAGCAAAGAAAAGGAAAACAGAGAGATCATTTTTGTAAAAGCAAAGAAGGATGATGAAGCAGCTCAAACAATTCCTACAAAAGAAGAAACATGTAATGAGGAAGATAGAGATCAGAAGAAACCTCCAGTAACAAAGAATGCAGTAAACACTAAGACAGCAGAAAAAATATCATATGCCCCTGAGTATGTCAAATTTGGAAGCCATCAAAGGAGATTCTTCCCTCTTATGAAGAATGCCACCTGTTATGTCTGCCACAAGCTGGGACACATTACTGCATATTGTCATGCAAGGAGGAGTAATTCAAACCAGCAAAAGATGCAAACATTAAAGAGACTGCCTCAAGCAAACAAATGGAAAAGACAACCTTACATCAGGTATGCAAATAGTTTCTATGGTTACTGTTTTTATTGTAAGGAATTTGGCCATAAAATCATTGAGTGTAGAAAGTATGGACAAAGATTGATGTTCAACACCTCAAGGAGGTTTATGAATCAAATAAATTTTGTTCATACTCATAATTCTGCAAAAATTATGATCAAATGCTGTGTATGCAATCAAGTTGGACATATGCCTTCTAAATGTTCTCTCAGAAGATGTATTTCATCACCTAACAAAATTTACCAAACAAAAGGATGCTTCCAGTGGATAAAGAAGGTGAATAAATGTGACTTGGCTCTAACTGCTCAAGACTTGAAAATCCAGTGGTATTTGGATAGTGGCTGCTCAAAACACATGACTGGAGACAGAAGTAAGTTTATAACTTTTGATGAAAAGAAATCTGGCAATGTTACTTTTGGCAATGATAAATCAGGAAAAATAAAAGGAAAAGGCTCAGTCAGCCTAGGCAATGGCAGAGGAAAGGCCCAAGATGTACTATTTGTATATGGGCTGAAAGAAAATTTACTGAGTGTCAGTCAAATGTGTGATAAAGGTTGTGAAGTCCTTTTTAGGGCACAAGATTTTGAAGTCAGATCAAGCACCACAGGTAAGACTCTGCTCAAAGGAGTTCGAATAGAGAGTAATGTTTACATTGTGAAAGAGGAAGATGAAGCATGTCAACTTAGAAAACTTGAGGAGTCATGGTTATGGCATAAAATATTGGGACATCTCAGCTTCGATCACATCATCAGGCTAAACAAGAAGAAAGCTGTCAGAGACATGCCAGAAATAAAAAGGCCTTCTAATACCATATGAAAATCATGTCAATTAGGCAAACAGACTCGCACATCCTTCAAGGCAAAAGATAAGTTATCAACAAGAAAACCACTCCAGCTTCTGCACATGGATTTGTGTGGACCTGCAATAACTAAAACACCAAGTGGAGAATCCTACTTCATGCTGATAATAGATGATTTCTCCAGAATGACATGGGTTGCATTTCTCAAGAATAAATCGAAAGCTCTGAACAAATTCAAAATATTCAAAGCATTAGCAGAAAATCAGACAGGATGCAAGCTAAAATGCATCATATCAGACAGAGGAGGTGAATTCACAGATTATGACTTTGCAGATCTATGCAATGAATATGGCATAAAACAACAACTTACTATTGCAGGGACACCTCAGCAGAATGGAGTAGCAGAGAGATAAAATAGATCTGTTCAACAAATTTCCAGAGCCATGATGCAAGAGATTAATATTCCTCAAACCTTCTGGGCAGAAGCAGTACACACAGTGGTGCATATCCTTAATAAAGCCCACTTAAGACCAAGCAGTGATAAGACTCCATATGAACTATGGCACGGGAAACCAGCTTCAATTAAACATTTTAGAATCTTTGGAAGCAAGTGTTACATAAAGAATAATGATGAAAATCTTGGGAAATTTGATGCAAGAGCAGATGAAGGGATTTTTCTAGGATATGCTTCCAAAATTAAAGGGTACAGGTGATACAATAAGACTCTTCGAAAAATAGTAGAAAGCATTGATGTGAGATTTGATGAAGAACTTCCAAACAATACAAGAGATACAGACTGCTGCAGTCCATCAGACAACCATGAAGAAGAAAACCAAGATGATGAGGAAACAAGCAAGACAACAGAAGATACAGAGCTGAATTCTAAAGCTCCCTTAAGATATACTCAGAAGAACCATCCTGAAGACCAGATCATTAGAGACAAGAGTGTAGGGGTCAAAACTAGAAGGCAACTAACAGAACAAACTGAAGAAGTATACATAGCCATGTTGTCACAAATAGAGCCAAAGAGATTTGAAGAAGCCAGTAAGGACAAGTATTGGGTGAATGCTATGAATGAAGAATTGGACCAAATTGAGAAGAATAATACCTGGGAACTAGTTCCTAGACCCACTGAGAAAAATTTCATAGGCTCAAAATGGGTATTCAAAAATAAAATAAATGAAGAAGGCCAGGTAATCAGGAATAAAGCCATACTTGTCTGCAAAGGATACTCACAAATTGAAGGACTTGATTACGATGAAACATTTTCCCCTGTAGCCAGAATGGAAGCTATCAGAATGTTCCTGGCATTTTCATGCTACCAAAACTTCAAGGTATATCAAATGGATTTAAAATCTGCATTTCTGAATGGAGACTTAGAAGAAGAAGTCTACATGGAACAACCAGAAGGCTTCTCATTAACAAACAAAGAAGACTATCTATGCAGACTGAAGAAGGCTCTTTATGGACTGAAACAGGCTCCTTGTGCTTGGTACTCAAGACTAGATAAACATTTACAAAAACAAGGCTTTAAGAGAGGTGGAGTAGACAACAATCTATACATAAAAGCCCGTGAAAATGAACTCCTGATTGTTGTAGTATATTTTGATGACATTATGTTTGGAAGCAACAGAGATGAACTTGCAAAAGGGTTTGCTGAGGAGATGAAATCAGAGTTTGAAATGTCCATGATTGTAGAACTCAGTTTCTACTTAGGACTTCAAATTCAACAAAAGAACACAGGCACATTCATCTCACAGGAAAAAATACTTAAAAGAAATGTTGAAAAAAATCAAAATGGAGGACTGCAAACCTGTGTCAACTCCCATGATCACGGGATGCAAGATATGTGCTGATGATGGGTCTGCAGATATAGATAAAAAACACTACAGATCCATGATAGGAAGTCTGTTGTATCTTATAGCATCAAGACTAGACATCATGCTAGCAGTAGGACTAGTGGCTAGATATCAAGCAGCACCTAAACAAAACCACCTTCTTGCAGTCAAAAGAATATTTAGATACCTACAAGGAACAACACAGTATGGACTTTGGTATCCTAAAGGAAAAAGCTTCACTTTGACAGCATACACAGATGCAGATTGGGCCAGCTGTGTAGATGACAGTAAAAGCACAAGTGGAAGTGCTTTCTATGTAGGAGAAAGTTTGGTGGCATGGTTAAGCAAGAAACAAACATCTATCTCTCTGTCTATAGCTGAAGCAGAATATATAGCAGCAACAACATGTTGTACACAAGTCATGTGGATGAAGCAAACCCTCCAAGACATGAAGGTAAGCGTTGATGAACCTATCTCAATCAAATGTGATAATACAAGTGCTATAAGTATATCTAAAAATCCTGTGCTTCACTCAAAAACTAAACATATCCCAATCAAGTATCATTTTCTCCGAGAACAAGTGGCTCAGAAGGTAGTAAGGTTGGAATATGTACCAAAAAAAGAATAGACAGCTGATATATTTACTAAACCTCTTGCTAGAGAACCATTTGAATATTTGAGAGATAAACTAGGGGTAGTATCTATAGATGCTACTCTCTGATATAAAGAGAAAGCACAGTTTCAGGGGGAGAACAGAAACGAAAATATCATTCCAGGGGGAGATCAGCCAACAAGGGAAGCATGAAATAGGTCCTCAGGATCAAAGGATTATGGAAAGAATACATCCAGCATAAAGGAGTCAATGAAAAGGCTAAAGGGTTAGTATTTTAGATTTAATCCATAGTGTGGAGCAGCAGGGTATAAAGTCAGAGGATCTCAGAGAGAGGAAATGCACGAAATGTTGAAAAAGGATAAAAAAATAGGATCAAAGGATAAAGTATACACTAAGAAATGTGCAACCCCTTGCCATTGATGTCAAAGGGGGAGGAAGAGCTAGCAACAGAAGGAAGGGTCCTAAAAAGAAAACAGAAGAAGTATATTTCCATCAATGCCAAAGGGGGAGACTGCTGGAAATGTTGTCATTGATGGCAAAGGAGATGAAAAAGGAGGAACACCTGAATCATCAGAGGAGGCAAAAAGAGAAGTAACGAGCAGCATCAAGGAGAATAGACCTACTTAGAGAACTACATAGACTACATAGGACGGTAAAATAGAGGAGAAGGGTCAATCGATTGTGTAAATCGAGTATATTTGTGCCCTGTCGATTTAACCCTGTGTGAATATATTCCTGATGAATCCTAGTGACCAATATGAACCTCGGTGATGGAGTTATGTGTAGATAGGAGTTATGTGGAAATTATGAGCCGTGTGAGATATGTGTAATAGGAATAAATTGATGTTACTGAGAATCATTTGTTATGCTTAGCCATACCTGTAGAAGCATTTAGAGGGATCGTGGTTCAAGGGGTTAAACTGTGTGCTAGACCTTGAGTTGTATGAGTGACTGGACAAAATGAATGAGGAATAGTGACGATATCTGCTCAAGAATCAAGACAATACAGAGGAAGGATTTCAATCGAAGATGGAGGTTGTAGAACAGAGGCGCAGAAGAAATACAAGTGGGCAGAGTTAAGTCGAAATGGTGTATTGAGGAGTAGAACCGGAACCATGAGAGTGGAACCACAAAGGAGGAATAGTGAACGCAGTTTGGAGAAAACCCGGCGGGTTTGATCGCACCGCTCTTGCAGAATAAGCGGTAATTTAGATTTCGGAGCGATTCCACAAGTTAGCCGACACATGGCTCCAAGGGCTCGGGGAAAACCGCCTCCATTGCACGCCATCGTGCGTTATCGTTCGCGCATCTCCACTGAGCGATATCTGTTGGATCAACCAAAGTGATGCGCTGTGTCATCAGCCGTCGGATGTGGAAGGTCGTTGACGCTGGGCCCCAGCTCAAATTATGATGATCGGGACTGTAAAACTAAGGTTGTGGAATTAACCGAGGTATGTGTAATTCAGTTACATTGGCAAAGGTTAATCGTATATATTGGGCGGTAAATATTTATGGATGTCGGGTTATTTGTATGAATGAAGTTGCAAGGTGAACAAAATGGAGAGCGAAAGTCAATTTAATTAAGCTCCGTGAATCCAATGTAATTTTGTGATTTAATTTAATAAAGTGGGTCTACTCAAAGGTTGCCTCCACGTATTCCTGAAGCATTGAGGTTTATTTTTTAAACCATACAGAGTTGAATATAATATCCCAAGTCGTAGATTGAGATATGAAGTTTAGATCGAGTTAAGTTAGTAATATTTGCCATGGTCGAGCTCAGAAATTGTAACCAGAGTGCGGACTAAAAGAAGTGTTGAAGGTTAGAATGAAAAGTCAACCTTTTTAATATAGGGAGAGCTAAAGAAAAAATTCACCATATATATGATGTGTGGAAACCTGGTCATTTAACCAATGCTAAATAGATTGGTCTGAGTTGATTCAACTATGGTTTAAGCCATAGATTCTTCAAGGAGGTAAACTTTAGCATAAACTCGAAATTGCTCAGATTGGAATTTGGGTTGAGTACTAAATTGAGTGCTGGTGAGTTTATGTGCAAGTAAGTTCTAATTATTTAAAATTTCCAGTCCAAGAAATAGAGTATTGAAATTGCCCAGATCGACATGTCTAGATATCTATGCAAGTAGCCTAATAATCCTTGATCTGTTAGGTAGTTTGTATTTGATGTATGTTATTTATCTTTCCAAGTTTCTTGTTGTTGCCTCTTGGTTTCTCACAGGTATTGGAATGCCATACGCAGTGAAGAGAGATCTTGAAGGATCGTAGAATCAAGGTCTTGACCAAAGGAATAGATGATAGCATCCGGAAGAGGTAGGTTCTTTTTCTTCTTCTTCCATTCTGAATACAAACTAGGAAAGGGTTCATTAGTTGGTATCGTGTGTTGCGAGACCCACTATAGGGCTAGAGAGATCGCCTTTGTCCACATAGGGGATTGTCTTCACAACAATGGAGTAGACCAATCACATCTCGCTAAGTGTCAATTTTGTATAGGTCTAGTTGGTTTCATTTGATTGGTCGAAGTGTTTTGGTGGCCCAATGGGAGGCTGCCACTTGGCCCAATAGGAGGTCCCCATGTGCCACCTCCACATTGGTCAAAAATAATTTTATGGGCCCAAAGACTTTGATAGGGATCAATCTCATGACTTTGTCGCAACACATTCCAAAACTCCACCACTATGCCATCGAGTTGTTTCTTAATCCTATAGTTTGTCACCTATATTTAAAGTGTTGTTATTTCCACATTGAAGGAAGGATTCAGGCATTATCCTTAACCCCCGATCATGTCACTAGTCCACAGGACCCCGGCGCAGGCACAACAGAAGAGTGAGGCGGGGACCAACCCCATCCCTTGGTTACATATATTACCATATTCCCATGGTGGAGGGTTCAACAGAGAGGGTGGGGTTTTAATCCCTAGCCTGTGGTTCCATTGGGAACCATACGACCTGACAAGGAGCATAAGTTCGAGCGAGGGCAGGGACCAGCCCCAACCCCTAGTTATCACACCACTCATATGACCTTCTGTCGATTAGGGCATAGTTATCGGAGTGGGGTCAGGGATTCATCCCCAACCTCTGGTGTTATTGTGCACCATGGGACCGATGTGGAGCCGAGTCTGATGGGGTGAAGTTAAAGGCTTGGCCCCAGGTCACTATGTAGGCGCGTAACCACCGGGAGTTGCCTTGGCCCCCCGCGACATCACCCTCCATGTGACCAGAGCTCCAAAAAGGAAGGTCCCAAAGCCAGTGGGGGCGGACAATTGGCCCCAGCCCTCGGCCTTGTGGGTTCCCACAAGACCCTAGTTGTGCACACAAGGGTTATTGCGAAAATTAATGAAGCAAAAAATGCACAGATGGCGGGAAAAATTGTCGCCTCCTGAACTTTTTAAAGGGTGAAAATGTCACACAGTTAGCAGGTTCTATCAAATTGACGGAGGAATAGTAGAATTTGTTCAAGGAGGCATAACTTGATCAATTTTTGTTATATTTGAGCCCAATACGAGCCTATATGGGGGTTTTTGGGAATTCTGAATCCATTAGCAGCCTTGAGTTACTAATTGGAGCACGTCTGGAATGAATTTTTGCATGATTAAATATTGTAGTGCCAGAGATAATCATGAGTTTGAATTATTTTTGGAGGCATTTTGAGCATGGAGAGAAATTTGTAGGGGTTTTCCAGCCTTCTTTTTTTATCTGCAGCAGTTGTGACTTCTATGGTGAAACTCTCCTTTATATTTTCTCATTATGTGTTTTGAGGAAATCTCTTTTTAGTACTTCAATGTGGAGTTGTTGTACATTTTATGCTCACTTTCAAGTGGAGTACAGGGATTTGATGTGAGATCCCTTTTCATGTTGAAATTTTGATGACTCGATGTAGGTGGTCATAATTTTATAGTGAGAGTTCTTTGCAGGAGAATGTTTCCTTGTAGGGGAAACAAGCCACTCAGTTTTCAAAAAATTCCATGTACTCCTTTACCAGTAAAATCAATGGGGTGGTATAATTGTGTTAGCAAGCCTAGATATGTAGCCTAGGAGGGGTGAACTTCGTCATAATTTTTTTTTCCTCTCTTCATGTTTTCCATTATGAGTTTCATGTGAATATGTTGCTTGTTTAAAGTTCGTATGAAAACTAAATCATCATCCTTGAAGAGATTATAAACCTTGCTTACATTAAGACCCATTTTGTTTACTTACAAAGCGTTAAAGGATGGTCATTATTTGGGAAGGAGAAGCTCTCCTCCAATTTCTGATCAATTGGTATCAAAATTGGTTCTAACCAAGTTGCAGGTATGGGCAAGAAGTTGAAGCTTGAACAACTCCAAGAGTTAGAGGAGATTAACTTGTCTCTTAGAATGGAGAATATTGAGTTGAGGATATTGCTTGAAGTTGTTGAGGAAGAAAAGAGGCATATGTGCCTTTAGTTGCAGCATGCGGTTGGAGGAACAAGTTGGTGAGAGTTCCAGTCAAGAAGAAGCAAAGAATTCCTCCAAGATCAAGCCAATTTGTGGGCATGGTCCAAACATAGGATATAGACCCTATGTGAAGAATAATGCTTGTGATAATTTTCAGTATCTAAAATATTTTTATTATGTGCTTGTTGGTAAAAGTGGTTGGTTTGAATCATCTTCAAATTCATCATCTTCCTCTGAAACAGAAAATATGGGTGACAAATCCAAGGAGGTAATCAACATATCTAGTTCTAATCCTTTAGTTTATGTCGATAACACATCTTTTGCAGCCTTTGAAAATAATACTAAAGGAATTGGTATGAATTTGTTAGATCGGATGGGTTATGAAGGAGGAGGCCTCAGAATCAATCGACATGGTATCACTAATACTATCGAGGTGAAGGAGGACCAATATATAAAGGATTGGGTTATGGTCATGGAGATTTTGGAGAGTGTTCTAAACTTTTTGAGGAAAACAAGTTATCAAACGATGATATGTCACACTAAAATGGTAGTGATAATGGAAATTTGTCTCCCAAGGGAGATGAATGTTTTTAAGTACATGCAAATTCCAGTTCTCATCGTCAAAGTTACAACCCAAGAATCAAGTATAAGTGTCATGTGAATTTTAAAAATGTTGATAATTTTGATCATTTATGGGACATGTATCCTTCCACATTTTGTGATTTTGCTGATCATTTTGTGGTTGATTGTGAGCAACGCAAAGTGATGGTCAAGAGAATGGACCAAATTCTTGGAATAAAGCATGAAGAACCTCCTTCAAGTTTGAAGACTTCCTTTTCGATGGGAAAGTGAAATTATTTTTGTACCCTTTGTAACATGAATGGACATGGGAATGAAAGGTTTTGGAAACTTCATCCAGAACTTCGTTCCAAGAAGGGAAAAGAGGTCATGCAATCCATTGCAATGAAAGTGACAAGTGGCAAAGAAGATATTGGTGTAGTCCCTAAGGCGGCCTTCAAAGTAGAGAGGATGCAAAAAGAGAACCCATAATCCTAGGAGAGGCAAATATTGGGTAGATTGTTTTCTATAGTTTTCTTGCTTTGTAAAATTGTAAATACTTGTTGAATGTTAACATTTTGGCACTATAAGGAAAATACCCTCTAGCGGATGTTTTTGAGGAACCCATTATAAAAATAGGCCAGATATTCATTTGTAGTGGAGTTTTCTAGAGGAGGTTGGTGGGTGGAGGATTTTTCGGATGTTTTTTGTCCGGTGTGTTTCTCATCCTACACCGCATTAGTGCGTTCCACTAGAAAAGCACCACTACGTACTACAAATTGGCACACTGAGACACCATGATCTCCATAAAAACCCTCTTGGTGCGTCTCATTATTGTAGCACACTGGTGTGCTACACAGATTCAGGCTTGATGCATCTCATTATTGTAGCGTACCAGTGTGCTACACAGATTCAGGCTCGGTGCATCATAAAAACCCATGCTAAACTGAAATAGGCTTGGGGCGCTTGGAAGAAACTGCCCGATGCTCCTAAAAAACCTGCTCACTGGAATAGGGTTGATAAAAAAAATGACGGCCAAAAACACCACATTTTCACTTCTTCAATGCTCCAGAGCTCTCAAGCACTGGTGTGAATTTCCGTATTGTGAGGCGCCCTGCCATTGGTCACTACTACATTTGGGGGAAATTCCGACGCTTTTGACCAAATGTCGGAAATTTTCCTAAATTTTTTCAATCCCGCCCGAAACCATCGCTATACCGACGTTTATAGAAAAGTGTCGCAATACTGACACTTAGACAACATGTCGCAATTGCGACATTTGGAGGAATACGTCGCAATTGCGACACTATGCCCCAAAGCGTCGCTATTGCGACAACTACCTCCAAACGTCGCAAGTGCGACACAATGTCTAAGTGTCACAATGGCGACGTTTGGAGGCATCCGTCGCAATAGCGACACCTTTTTCGCCATCGGTATAATGAAAATTATATGTGCGCTACATAAAAATATGAAACTTATATGCGCGCTACATAAAAATTATTTTATTAAAAATACGAAACTTATATCCGTCGCAATAGCTACATTAACGTCTGATATCACGCGCGCATTCGCCCTCCGCTCTTGCAGAACAGCATTCGCCCTCAGCATTTTCTCTTAGCTCTTGCAGAACAGCATTCGCCCTCAGCATTCGCCTTGAGCTCTTGTAGAACAGCATTTTCCCTCAGCATTCGCCCTGAGCTCTTGTAGAACAACATTCGCCCTTAGCATTCACCCTGAGCTCTTGCAGAACAGCATTCGCCCTGCATTCGCCCTCAACGTTCGCCCTCGGCTCTTGCATAACAGCATTCGCCTTCAGCTCTTGCAAAATGGTAAGTTCTTACTGCAAGCCCTTCCTCCTATAGTAGGGTTGACTCTATTTGGGTTTTTTTGGTCAATTCCATTGGATTGTGTTAGGCTGTAGGGTTCTCTCTAGATGTCAAGAATCAAGATTCAATACCCTCTATTATCTTCATCACCTAATACAAGATTTAATTTTTTCCCAAAGAAACGCTTATTAATTTGGCAGCCATTATTTCTCCCTGCTTTAAAAACCCTACATTTAAATGAAAACAAGCATTGCATTTCAACTACAAAATCTATTAGTGTTCAAATGTACATGTGTGCATCACTTGTGTAGGGTATTCCTTTTCCACTTTCACATTATCCAAGAATGTGTGAAGTATAGTTCATATTTTTTGTGATTTAGATTATCTTGAAAAAGGAAAGGTAAATTATTTCCCATGGAAAAAGAATGTTTTCCCTTTTTACTACTGGAAATGGTACAACAAAGTTCCATTTCTACCTGAAACTCCTATGAAACAGGAACCAAATAAAGGCCATGTCCTCAATGGACATCATTTGGCTTTGAAAATGGTCATTGCACTGTGTTGTTTCTTATATTACATCACGATAGTTTCTTAGGTCATTTCTTGTTTCTTGAGATGAAAAACAACCAAAGAAATCGTGAAGGAATTGATGAGGTAGATGTCCTTTAGTTGTTGTCAATTAAGAATTGATAATACACGATGCATGTTCTATACTACAAACTAGATTCCTTCCTGGAGTTAGGACACAGAGTATTGAATCAAAGTTGTAGTTTCTAACTTCTTGTACTGGTTCATCAATCTTGAAATTCAGACATTGCATGTCTTCATTGCTTCATGTTTGAATAATTTGCATCATATCATACAATAGGAAATTAGGAATTATGATTATTATTAATTTATGGATCTATTAAGTTACTTTTAAGTTTGCATGGTTTAGTGTGAAATTATTCTAGTGTGCTCCTAGGCCCAGGTGAAGGAATGCCAAGGACTAAGAACCCTAGTTTTTAAATGGTATTGTTTCTAACTATTTTTTAAAACATACAAATTACAATTAAATTTTAAAACTTAAATGATTCAAATGAATTGGTACGCTATTTGGATGAATTGGTCTGGCATATTTAGAAAGATCAAACCTCATAAATAAACATGTCTATTTTTTAATGGTAAAGAAGTCTTAGACATTAAAGTTACAGCTCTATTATAGTAGATGTGTAAAATGCTTCCTACAGGTTTATTGGCATGGGGTTGATCGAATACAATCTGGACATACACAGCCTAATTTCCAAGAGGGATTATTTGTTCACACAAAAGGTGTTGTAGCTACTATGACTATGATTCAAAACTGGACAAATAACATATCTATCATACTAGGCATGGCTTAGACAGAGTAGTTACTGGTGAAGAAATTTCTGCTGGCTTTGACTTTAAATGTAACAAAAATTTAATCTCTTAACCAAAGGTTTCCTGGATCTTAATTCTGTGAATTTTATGCCTTGGGACTACTATGAAATATTATACAAAAAAACAGTGGAAGTGAACAGTATTCCAATTGTAATGTTCTCTTATAATTAAATTTCCCAAGGGAGGAAAAAGTAGCCTATCCAACCCCATAGGCTATATTCAATTATAAAGGGGGAAGTTAAAACTTAAAAAATTCATGATTCTAATTTCTTATAAGTTATTAATATGTAAACTGAGCTCCAATTTGCACTTGATATCATATATGAATCATGATATTATCAAACTAGAAATTTTGAAATTTCAATGACAAATGTCACATGTGAATGTTGAAACTTGAATGTTGAATGATGTGCATGTTTAAATCTTTAAAGTTTAAAGTTTATAAATTATTAGTAATTTACAAATTACTATATTTTTTTTTTTTTCTGAATAAGGCTACTTCTATATTGATACAAAATAGTGTTACATAGAGGCCGAAGCCTCGAGAATTCCAGCCCATTGATGCAGCATTCTCGCTTTGCAAACTGGACATTGATCATCACAAAATTTTGGAAGAGGACTCTGAAAACTTTGTAGAACAGTACGACTGTCTGTTCCTAACAAGTATTGGACTTCTATGACAGAAATTAGAACAGACCTGAAAAATAAGACCCCTGTGGAGTAGGCCTTAGTAGCCAGATTTTTACAATTCCGTATCATAATTAAACAAAAATGACTGTATAGACCTGTGACAAAATCTTGACCTGAACATATAACAGAGTGGACATATAATAGCATGTAATTCCCGCGCGGGGGAGACCATTCATAAACCAAAGGGAAACCCATGAGAGCAGTAGCAGAAAAAAACATTGACAAAGTGCTGAAGAAAGACACCTTCGAGTCGACGAGAACCAAAATGCAGAAGCGCAGTCCTGGAACCAACTTACTGTTCAGTGGGAGGATCTTCCTCTACAATGAGACATCCGAATTTGTAGGGGTCCTCGTCAGCAGGTGGTGGAGCACCATGGCGCGCTTGGTCCTCATCCGGTGGAGCCGAAGGGTTAGCCTCAACGTCCAAGTTAGCAGCTTTGTCCGGAGAAGAGGCATTCTGCAGAGTGTCCGCCTGAAGATTGCGGTGCTCAGCCCCCACAATGGGCTCCTGAGAAGCCACCGAGGCGGCGCGAAACTGGTTCGAAGTAGCCTGATCAGAGGGGGCAGCCCGGATGTCAATAGTGACTGTAGCCAAAAGAGAAATGTTGTTGACATTGCAAGGGAAGTGGAAGCGCGCATGGTGGGATTGAGCCCGAGAGGACAGGCGGAAGTGCCCTGCCGGAATGAATCGATTCCGGCCTCTGCCACGGCCTCTGCGCGGAGCAGGAATGCGCATAGGACCAAATTCTGAAGAATACGATGAGGAATCAGAATTGGAAGATGAGGACCTGTTTATGGCGCGCCCAAAAACACCCGCACGCCTGCAACGCATCCGTGGGCGTAATCGAGGCATGGATTGAGCTATATGGACTTGTTGTTGACAGGAATCGATGGAGGGCGAGCACAGAAGTTTGCAAGAGGCGTCGTTCGAGAAGTGGAAGCCTGGTAGAATGTCAATACAACAGTTGATAGAGAAGCGAACCCCCGTGCTGGTGCGTAAGCTGCGCTCAGTTGCAGCAGAGGAACAATTCGCTCTGAGGGGCTGAACACACAAACAAAATCCAGAATCCTCCATCGTTAATGTTGAAATGCTCTGGTATCGGGGATAGAGCTCCCCTGGTTCCTCATTTAATAGCCGGACATAGTCATTTAAGTTTCTATGCATGCGAGGGTGGGTGGCGGTGGTGGTGAGCCACGCGCCAACCCATGTGCCCCCCTGTGCACCATTAATCGCCCATTCCACCCGCATCCGGGATACAAATTACTATATTAGTGTCATGAAATTTATAATTTATAAATTATAATTTAGAAAATATAGTATTATATATGATATATAAATTATAATATATATTAATATAAAAATACCCAGACGAACCCACGCACCCTGTTTCAAAAAATGTTGTCCCCGTCCCCATCCCCGTACCCGTCCTCGTCCCCGAACCCACGTTTCCTGGCAACATAGTTTCAAACATTAAATATCAACAAAATCATTTAAATGATATTGAAAGGAAAAGGGTGACGGAAGATAGAAAGTGCCTTACTTAAATGATCTAACGATTTTTCAATAGTTGCTCCAAAAGCTTCACTTCAAGGCTCTTCAATATCGTCTCCAACAATGATATACCATCAGCTTCAACAATGTTGCTCCAAAAATGTCCTCAAGGTCTTCACAACAAGTTTACTAGAAGTTGCTCCAACAATATATTCAATAAGGTCTTCATTGTCAACTCATCTCTTGTTTGGGTGCCTTAATGTGCAATGACATGTTTCCAGGACTGAATTTAAAGCAAGGCATATTTGAAACTCTAACTATGTCTTCCGGTGTCTTATTAGAAATTATTTCAATTTTCATTTTGTGTTTTAAAGTTAGATATTGTTTTCAAGTTTTTACATTTATAATTTTATTGCAATGTGGCAGACTGATCAAGGCAGTACAGGAACAACCCCGAGACGGGATGATCGTGGAAAGAGGCCAGCGGAAGAACATGTAAAGTGCCAGCATTGCTCTATCTTCAAGTATTTTAGTTATTTACATAATTGAAATAATATTAATTTTGTTCAAATATGTAGACACCTAGCCATGGTACGCCTGATGATTCCCTCTTTGAGGAAGAGCTTTCTTCATCCCTATCTCTAGTGTTCTTGTTGCGAAAAAAGGCACGAGATGCAAGGTCGGAATTTAATACTTTGATAGACGCACCTCAAACACCTGAAATAGAAGAGAGGATAAAACATCTTATGAGCCAGCTAGAAAGATATCAGGTAATAATAAAAATTCAAAAGGATATTTTTTTTGTTCTGCATGAGATGAATCGTGATAGTTTGATTTTTAATTTTTACATTGACTAAACTAACAAAAATTTCTTTTGTATGTAGCGTTTTCTGGCATTTGCTGAACCCGGTGTTGGTGGTAGTGGGACACAAGGGCAAGAGATTGCCCAAAAACCCTCTCGTACACCTTCTACTCCTTTAGGTGCTAGCCAAGAAACACACCCTGCCCAAGCAGACACCCAGCCAACCGCTGAATGTGCTGGCAATGATGAGGCTGATATGGCCAACTACATTATTGCGTTTCCTGGAGCTACACGTGTCAGCTCCACAGGGACCATTAATGGCACGTTGTTGGTGAACGATGAAGGTGTCCCTATAAAGCACGTACAACTCCTAGGTAAATTTTAATATTTTAACTATTTCATGTACTTTATCTAAAACATATCTATCATGATTTTTATTTTTAAATTAATGATAATATCTTCTTCTTTTTTCTGTGTAGGAAACAATGAGTTCTACAGGTTTTTGGAGAGCCATGCGTTGGTAATTTTTGGCCCAACCATATGCACAGGGTGGAATTCCCAGAATTCCAACCTGAAAAAAGAACTTCTAGATTATCTAGAAGCCCTTTTTGGGGTCGGCACATTTGACAGAACAGCGGTGGCTCGGGTAGCCGACAAATATTTGAAATATACCAGGGACACCTATAGGACGCAATTGAAATTTAACCCTAGATACGAGCATCCTCTCATAGTTCCAGAGAGTGAGTGGAGAGCACTCATCCATGACGGAAAAGAGAAAAGGGCAAAGAAAGAAGGAAAAATGCCAACTGAACCCGCAAGGTAAATTACAACTTTAATTCAATAGCTTTAATTTTCTCTATGTCTAAAATAAAAGTGTGCTACGTCATATCTGACTTTAATCTTTTGATGCTAGGTTGCCTGACACCTCAAAGGAAACCAAAGCTAGGATTGAAAAAAAAGGGCCATCACAAGCTAGGCCAGGGCGGCTACTTGAAATTGGCCGCAAGAATTGTAATTAAGTAGCTAAACATCTTATAATTAATTGTATCGCCTTCCAACGTTTTTGTAATCCTATCAAATATGATTAAAAATACACTATCATATGTAATGTAGGGTGATGACTTCGGAACAGAAACTACAGAGGAAGATAAAAATATCGCTTTCCATTTCGTCTATCAAGCCGTAGTTGAACGTCGCAAAAGCTTGGGGCAGGTCCCAAGATCCAGAATGCCTGATAAGGTAAAACATTAACCTTTCAATATGTTTGTTTTCGTCCATAAATTTAATTTCTAACAACTTTGTTTAAATCAGGGGAGCAGCACTACCGATGAGGCAAATAACCTAGTTTTAGAGCCAGATGTAGATGATCCTCACGTGCAACATGATCATTGTAGTGGGGACCAGGCCAACAATGCTGCTATCAGTGAGGGCCGTGACGGTAATTAATTTCCACTTATAATTTTTTCTAATTATACCTTGATGGTTGTCCTTATAACGTTTTTTGTTTAAATGACAGAGAATGTTTCCCTTGAGGATCTTACCACCAGAGAGGAAGACAGGGCAAGAGTCCCAACGGCGACAACTGGTGCACCAGGTAAATAATCTCATTGCAATTTTTTTTATTAATATTACCGAACTAGTTCAATGATATTTAAAAACTGACAATTAAAATTTAATATTATCTGTTTTTGTAGGCGATGCCCCGTCACTGGATGAGACCAGACATCGTGACTACGCAACTAGGTCAGCGGCGACAACTGGTGCACCAGGTAAATAATCTCATTGCAATTTTTTTTATTAATATTACCTAACTAGTTCAATGATATTTAAAAACTGACAATTAAAATTTAATATTATCTGTTTTTGTAGGCGATGCCCCGTCACTGGATGAGACCAGACATCGTGACTACGCAACTAGGTCAGCGGCGACAACTGGTGCACCAGGTAAATAATCTCATTGCAATTTTTTTTATTAATATTACCGAACTAGTTCAATGATATTTAAAAACCGATAATTAAAATTTAATATTATCTGTTTTTGTAGGCGATGCCCCGTCACTGGATGAGACCAGACATCGTGACTACGCAACTAGGTCAGCGGCGACAACTGGTGCACCAGGTAAATAATCTCATTGCAATTTTTTTTATTAATATTAACGAACTAGTTCAATGATATTTAAAAACTGACAATTAAAATTTAATATTATATGTTTTTGTAGGCGATGCCCCGTCACTGGATGAGACCAGACATCGTGACTACGCAACTAGGTCAGCAGTGCGGGTTGAAAGGCATGAAACAGGAGCATAGCACGATGATATTGATGATGTAATTAGGAGCTTTATAAATAGGAAGAAGAAAAATAAAATTTGATAATGTAAAATATTGTATTATTATAAGACAAACATTACCATACTTGGAACGTTTTTTGCGCTATATAAAAAACTCATTTATCATACTATTTTTATGTCAAGCATTAATTGCAATGTTTCCTTGCGTACTTTTTGTTGAATTTTTTTTTTATTAGTTATTGAATATTTTTTTTTATGCTCATGAAAGTAAAAAATGAAATATAGATTGGGTATTGGATAATTGAGACTGATGTGAGGGGGGAGCGGCCATAAGAGCTTCCACCTTCACGTGGTTGGCCCTGTTTAGTAGAGAATAATTTATTGGAGTGATTTAATCTTGGAGCAAACCTCCCTCGATCCAGCGTAGCAACAAAAAAGACTGTTGACTTAGTTGCTACTCTTTCAGATCGTGGAAGGCTTGTTCCAAGTTCATGCGACTCCAATAAATTGTTCTTGAAATGAAGAGGAGCTTATTCAGGTATGTTTTTACATTTTCAACATATGTTCTAACATTATCATAAGAATGCATCTTAGAGTAAAAAATACTACATCAATCACTTGTATTTATTGTATAGATAATGATGGATTTTGATTGACTTGGCAGTGTAGGTACAAATCCTCTTGCATCATGAGCAATACAACTTATCAACCAGGGTCATGTCCAGGATATTTTTGCTTGTGCGCTTGACCAGGTTCGTAATGTCACATTTTGTAATTCCTTTACAGTTCATAATTCAATATTAAGCTTGTTCATGATTATTATCTAGGTTTTTTGTATGTGTTTTTTCATCTATTCGATTGTAAGCAACTCTGCATGTTTCCTGTTGTTCACTATGATTTCTCCCATTACCACTCCCAGGATGAATCCGACTTTATTGTTACATAGGTTACTTTATTTTTACTATGATTTCTCCATTTACGATTTCATAGGTTACATCATGTAAAGTTGTCAATCTCAAGTTGGTGATGAGCTTTAGTTCTCCAAATTTGGGGCTTTTCTGATATTTTCTCCCTCATGTCATTCCTGCATCACCTCATTGTTTGAGCATGCCAATTGTCTACCACTTGTACCAATTGGCACATGTCAATCTCTGAGTGGTGCCACATTTCACGTATTTTCAGTGAGATTTTAGGGTTTCTCTAACATAGCTTCAGAAATCTGATTTAGTGCCTGCTTGAATATCATCACATAATAATCATGGTTTGGATTGATGAGCATGTTCTGAATGGTTGGTTGATTCATAAGAACCACCCATATAGTCATCTTGAGATATTTCAGAAGTTTTCTCGAGTTTCCTTTTTCACCATTTCTAGTGGGTGGGATGTTGTGGGGTGATCCATCAATATTGGTGCTCTTGTAGTAGGGAATTTGTTTTTGGGGATATAAAGGAGCATTTGATGTAGATATCCCATTGGATGCATTCATATATGGGCACGAGAGGTTAAGAATTTAAATTAAAAATATGCAACCTCTAGCATGGCAGTTTGAAGGCCGCGAGAGACACTGGTTAAAGATTGTTTTGTGCTGGCCTTAATATAGTAGTGATTTATTTCTATTATCTTAATGAAATATATAGTCCGGTCTCATTAAAATGAGGATTGTGGTTGTATTTCTCTTTGGTTGTTTCTCTCTTAATGCTCCAGAAGTTTCCAAAAGTTGCGATAGTTGTTTAGTTTGCCTGTTACAACTTAAAAGTGGTTTTTAGCAATGGGAGTCATGTTTTTTAAGGTTCATACTAATATGAAGATCTTGTAATTCTATATTCAAGATAAGAGAAGATGGCCTCTGCTTTGGGAAGTATGACAAAAATTGCCACATCTACCTCATTGGGTAACAATGGAAAGGGGAAGAAGTTGGGTGCAATGTTTGATAATTATGGCAGACAATTGTCTTCTCTTTCAGTTTTTTCACCCATTTCCTTTAATCGCTCAAGCAGAAGAGGGACTCTGAGATTACACAACAGAGAGAAGGTATTTAATACAAGATCTATGGAAAATGAGTTGTACTTCAACAAGGATGGCTCAGTGACAAAAAAATTGCAGGTCAGAGAAAAAATTATGTTTAAAGGAAGGTCACCTGCACGTGAAACTTCACCGCGGTGGATCTTTCCTTGTCCACTTATATTCGATTTTAATGTGTTATTTTAATTTTTCATGGAGGGTTGTTTTGGAATATGGTCTGGAATTCAATTGCACACTTACCGAAAGCATTGTCAATTTGTCTTGCAGGCGGTGTGAACAAACTTGCTGATCTTGTTGGAGTCACCCTTGGGGTGAAGGGAAAAATGTTGTCTTGGAGAGAAAGCATGGTTCTCCGAAAATAGTTAATGATGGTGTGACAGTAGCTAAGGAGGTAATTTGTAGATGTGTGCTCTGGTTTTCTTTTTAACGTTGTATTAGTTCCCCCTCTTAAATGTCTTAGATTTGGAAGGCATAATTTGAAAACTCAAAGGTGAAAGGAAACATATTTGTTACCCAGTGGTCTACTTGGCCTATGGACTAGCCACATTAGAGTAATGCATAAATCTTTTCACAACAATAAAAGGAAAGGGTTATGGTTGAGTCAATTTTTATTGTTATTGACAGTGTAATGAAATGTATCTCAATGCTATGGTTTTGGCCTTTTTATTGGTTGAATTAGAGGACCCAGTTGAAAATATTGGGGCCAAGTTGGTAAGGAAAGCTGCGGCAAAGACAAATGATTTAGCTGGGGATGGAACAACAACATCTGTTGTTCTTGCACATGTTGGAATATTGAAAAATTATAGAACAATGAATGGAGAATAAATCTCCCTTCCTCTAACACAGAGAAAATAAAAATTTCTTTGACAGGAGACAGAGTTTCAATACTTTGAAAAAAAACTTCTATTCCCTTCAATAACTCAAAAAAAAACTATTACACTTCTTCCTCACTGAGAGGGATTACAAAATTATGACTGCTACAAAACGCAGTGCATAAAACCAACTCATCGTCTGTTCAAAACAAACATACTCTGTCTCTAAAACACTCTGCTGTGTTTTTCACTTTCGCACTGCTGTGCATACACACTTAAAAAGTTACACTCAGTATTTCACTTTTTACACACTGCTGTGTAATAAAAAATTTACCTACTGTCTATAAAAAAAACTACCAAGCTTTTTTGTCCTTTTTATTTTTATATGTCGTAACATATAAAACATATTATAATAAACCCTCTTTTTAAAATAATAAAAGTAAAACTAAATTCTATGGCCCACCTTTCATTTCGCATATGATATATATATAACATATGTTTAAAACATATGTATATATTAAAGCATACATAAAATTAAACTATCAAAACATTAAAGAACCCTTTCCATCGGACTTCAAAAGTCTGAATAGATTGAATTTCAAACCAAATTCGCATTCCAAAATGTGATGCTGACGTCTGCCTAATTTGTAACGCGAATTCTCAATCCATTGTGCCTTATAGAAAATTCGGGTCCGGTTTTCAGGTTTTCAGATTCCCTTCAATTTCATGTGATCCAATATTAATGCTCCACGTGTCCTCATTTTGAATTTACAAAATTGGGGGGTAAATTTCTGGTTGGTGAATTGCGTTAATGCTGGTTGTTGTGTTTAAATACAATCCTGTACAGAAATATGGCTGCGGTCGTCTACAAAAAAAACTTGCAGGAATTTTAAATGTTGAATTAAATTTCTGGATGGCGTGCAAGCAACCTCCAAAAAAAAATGTTGCTGTTGCATCCGTCCTTCTGCTGCAGCAGTTGAAGTTAAAATTCAACAGCACAGGGTTTAATAAGTGAGGGTGTAAAGGTAACTTTTTGTCGATGGTACTGGATTAAGATCATCTATTCATTTTTGTAGGGTCTTATGGTGTTGGGTTTTTTAGTTTTGGGTTGGGTTTATTGAGTCTAAGATAGTTTTTGAGTGAAAAAATTGCTATCAGGTATTAAAAAATTTTGGTTCTTTTGTCAAAATTTATGAACTTGTTAGGAAATACAAAACTGACAATGGTTGTATCTTAAATTTGTGGAAAATAATTTGAAATGAAACCTTTTTGTTTAGGTTGTTGCAGCAGGTGCAAACCCCGTTCAAATTACTAGGGGAATTGACAAGACAATAAAGGCCCTTGTTTCGAAACTCAAAATTTTGTCAAAGGAGGTAAACGCTTGCCTTTTGAGTAGGCTGGTTTTCCTTTTTGCTGATGGTTTGGTGTATCTAATTGAATTAGTTGCCTAAGGTATTTTTGGTTGCAAACTCCTTTTCATTTTCATACAGTATTGGCCTTGTGGAATACATTTGATTGTGTGGTCTTGTTAGATCTACAAAATTTGTAGTTGTTTAGTCTTATGGCCGAGGTGCACTTTTATTATGGAAATAGTTGATGCAATATTGTCATTTAATCCTTACTGCAGGGTAGCATGTTGAGAAGTTTCTTGTGAAACATTTGGTATTCAAAATGACACTTGATCCTATACGGCATCATGCACTTGACTTCAAAATTCATATTCAAAGTGTGCCAGACAATTCTTGCAAAATTTCAAATATTTATGTTGTTTTAAACCATTATCTTTTTCATGTATTGGATGCTAAAAATGAGAAAAAGACTTTGGTATGAAACCAACTGGTGAATAATTTCCAGCAAAACAACCACTTCCAAGACATGATTTAGAAGTAGAACATATGTACTTATGAAGCATAGAAACATATCCTTGATGCATTTTCAATGTTTGGCTAGGGTTATTTTTGGAGAAAATAACTCCTTATTCCTAGAATAGTGATCTTCAATACAAGTAAATGCCAGAGAAGAGAGATCATCATGTGACATAAACCTATTAACAAAAGTGAACAGGGAATGATTATTAATTATGGCACACTAAGTTTTCAGTGATTTTGACTATTTGTCTTTAACATGTAAAAATGTTAAATTCCAAACTTACATCATCATGGTTTGGCATCATGAGGTTGACTAATTGTCCACCATGCTCATAATTTCATTGTTGTCTTCATATCTATAAACAAAATTTCAAATAATAATAAAAAATTTCTATAAGAAAAATCCAGACCTCCATGCTGCTGCTCCTTGTGAGACAAAGTCAAAATTGCATTACACAATCTGACACATAAGAATCTCCTATATCGCAATGGTATGTATCCAAATTCTTATAATAGTGTCTTCAAGACTTATGTTGACATTTCCAATGAGATATTTAAGCAATGAAAGATGGATCCTTCTTCATTGTTGTATATGTAACAGTCTTTTATTAATATAAAGATTGATGGTTTTGTCTTTCTGAAAATGAAATGTAAAAATAATTTATTGTGGTAAATTGAAAAGTTTTTTTTTAAAGCTTTTCATTATGGAAGGGCGACATAGATATATGCCCTTCTAATTGAAATTTGGACCTGCCCTTCAAATTTGATCACTGTGTGGGACCTTAACAAACAATAAAACTATTCTGCCACACGTTATATAAAACATATAACAAAACATTTGTCAAAACTTCAAATGAACCCTTTAGCCGTGGGTATTTCATCACGAATTGACCATTTTACCATGTACCTTCTTCTAGAGGAATATTCTTCCACTTTATTAGGTACTTCATAATGGTTATATGTCAAAGAGATACAGAATGTTTATCTATAACTTTTTGTGGTTCAAGAATCAACTTTCATTCTTCATCTAATTTTGGAAGTTCTATTTACATTGGCATATTTTTTCCCAAAACCTTTTTTAGCAAGATACATGAAAAACCTTATGAATGCAAAAAGAAGGAAAATATAACTTCTATACCACTTGTGAAATCCTATGAATAATTATTTAGGGCCATAACATTTTTGAGCTATTTCTTTATTCTTCTTTTTCTTGAATGAAGATTGCTTATAATACTATAATCTAAAAAATACCCAATTACCCTCCTCAAATTATCTTTCACTTCAATGTTGTTCCCCTTGTTGTTTTATCATGTTTCATGTCATTTGAAGGTTTTCCATAATAATTTTCAAAATTTCTTTAGTATTTTCCATATGTGACTCTGTTTCCTATACTTTGGACTTATCTTGCAAAAAGTATGAGATACTAGGAGTTGGATATCCATAAAGGGCCTTAAATGGGGAAATTTTAGTAGATGTGTGATAGTTAGTATCATATTACCATTATTCCTTGACGAACCCACTTCATCCATTAAGATTTATTTTCTAAAGAGTAACATTGTAGATAACCTTAAAAACATTTGTTAACTATTTTTGTTTGACCATTTGATTGTGTTTGATATGTAGAACTCATTGCAGCTAGTGTTTCTCCACTCATATTAAATAATTATTTCCAAAAGTTTCTTGTTACTATTACTTTAGGAAAACCATGAAGACTATGAATTTCTTTCACGGACACTTCTGCCACTTGGCTTGTTCTTTATGTACTTTTATCTCTACCAAAAAAATCTACAAAATTTGTCTACATAAATGACCACAAAAATGTAATACTTACCTTTATATTTCAGTAACCCTGTAATAAATTCTATTGATATATCTTCTAGTCTTTTAATATGTATGTGGAATGGTTGAAGTAACCCTAGAGATTTTACTATCTCTCTTTTATTTATTATGCAAACCTGACCTTCTCTTAAATTTTTTTGAATATCTTTCTTCATTCCTTCCAAAAATATATTTTTTGATCCTTTGAGATGTTTTAAGGAACCCTGCGTCCTACCATCAGAGAGACATGGGACTCCCTTAATATTTTTTTATTCAAATATGCTTGCGTGCATAAAAATATTCTACATTTGCACCAAAGCATATCTCTCTTTCACTCCCAATGCTCCATAGAGTTCATCCCATCCTTTATAAATTTTAGTTTTTGTTTAGTACTATTGTCATTTTTCCATTATGGCAAGCTTCTTCTAGCCACCTAGGAATAGAAAATGTAATTGGATATAAATTTGAGGCCTCTTCTATTTTAGAAAGAGCATCATGTACCAAATTTTCCTTACCCTTTTTGCAGATTATCTCAAAATTAAAACTTTGCATTTTTTCTCCTCATTTTTGTTAATCTTCCAATGAAATCCATAGCTTCAAAAATACTTTATGCTATCATGGTATATCTTGACTTTAAAGTACCTCCCAATGATATACTATCCCCATTTTTTATTGCATGTAATAATGCTTCCATTTATTTCTCATACGTAGATTTCACCAAATATTTTCTTTGAATTCCTTGCTTTTAAAAGCCAATGATATCCCTTATTGTGTTAATGTTACGTAAATTCCTTGTCCTAGTGCCTCAAACTCTACTATGAATGTTTTACCAAAAGTAGGTGCAACCGATGTTGGTGTAGAAGACATGGCATCCATTAAAAGAGAGAATGCCAAAGTAACCTCATCATTCCATATAAATGATATTTTCTTCAAGAGATATGTGAGTGGACTTGAAATGCATGCATAATTCTTAACAAATGATCAATAATATCATGTAAGTCTAAAAAATCTTCTAAGAACCTTGATTTTCTTAGGAATAGGTCATTTTGTAATAGCTTGCATCTTTTGAGGCTCCAACTTTACTCCTTCCTTTAAAACAATATGAACCAAATACTCAAATTCTTATTTCCCAAAACCACATTTGGATATTTTTACATAAAAATGATTGTTCTCAATAATTTATATAACTTTTCCACATGTTTAGTGTGGTATTCCCATGATTTATTATAAATATGTGTATTATCAAAGAAAACCAACACAAATTTTAAAAGATGGGATCAAACAAAATTGTTCTTAAGTCGAGCCCTCCAGACTTCAAACGGTGATAAACCATAATTCAAACCAAATTCGCGTTCCAAAATAGCCTGCTGACGTCGGCCAATTTTGTGACGCGAAAACCAAATGAATTCAGCCCTAATCTTTTTTGGGTCCGAAGTTGGGCTGGCGTACGGAGGGAGAGTTGTGACGCGAATTTCTTATCAAATTCGCCCTAATATTTTTCGGGTCCGGATTTCCACTGCGCGAGTGGCCCAAACAAAGATCCGCTCCAATCAATTTCTGCCACGTGTCCTCAATCAAAACTTGCCTTACTCCCGGCTGCGGGTGCATTCGATGGCGTTTAAGGCGATGGGACATGGATGTGGCGATTTCATATCAATCGCATTAAGTTTTAACACTGTTCAATTAAGTTCCAAGGTTTTCACATCAAATCCGCATTAATTAAGTTTTAACACTGTTCAAGATCGATCCTCCACTCCTGTTAGCGATTCTGCATGCTCCAATATGATCCGGCCTTCGGCTCTCATTAATGACCAGAGATTAATTATGACAGGCGTCCTCCGATTGCATTTCAGTCGAATCGATAAAATGGCATTTCGCTATGGTTTTTCAGACAAGTCGGTTGCTAGGTTACACTTCCTGCTCACTGTGACGAGAAGGAGAAGTGGCCAGCTGAACTGCTGCTTAGACCTTGCTGCATATCTGCATTTATCTCGGTCTCGTCTGTGTCTGTCTTCCTCTGTTTCTTGGAATTCTGCTTCTCCATCTCCTCTTGTGCCCACTGCTGAGACTACACCCATGCCTCACCTGCGTCAAAGGATGCATTGCCGCAGGGGGAGCACTAGAGGTCAACCCCTGCGCGCTCCCTCTAGCCCCTCAACCGAGTCGTCTTCCGGCCAGTCCAGTGATTATTACGCAGGTCGCTATCCAAATACTAGGAGTGGGCGGGGTCGGGTTGTAGGATCTGGCCACCATATGGATTCCCCTACTCCTCGTTTCCCCACCGCTAGTTCACCTTCTCCCACGACACGCACTGCACAATTTTCCTTTAATTTCTCTCTCAACCGCCCACGAATCACAGCTTCAGTCACTGTGGTTTTCCGCAAGGAGGCCCAAACGGAGGAAGAATGCACTCGTCCGGCAAGTCTGAGCTCGGAAAAAGCTGACCAGCATTCGGGCCTTCAGGAGGGGAGCCGTGGCATGAATGTGGAGGTAGCACCTAGTGATCCTGGACCTTCCGAAGGATGGTGCCGAATCATGGAGGAACCACCGGAGGAGTAGTTTGGTTAATTTGTTTTTCTTGCTTCATGGCCCACTTAATTGGGCTGCTTTTAGATTATATTACTGTGTTGGACCTCTGTAATATTTTTGAATTCTGTAAAATTTCAAGATTGGTTTCCCCGTATGAGGGCAGTCTTCTTAATTTTTTGATTTTTTGATGACAAATTTGCCATGAGTCTAGGCAATGTTTTTGTGTGAGGCGTATATCAACAGTACATGTCTCTGCACATTTCCTGTATCCGCTTTATGATACTATTTTCATGGACGGTTTTACTTCATATAATATATTCAAAACAACATTTTTTCTCTTGTAAAAAAAAAATGATTAATGTTTATCACTCTGCCTTCAAAACTAGCGATGCTAGTTTATTGATATGGTCTGATGGTCTTTTTATATTTTGGACATATCACACTCCTCACATGATTAGCATTTTTCTCTATTCAAGGATTTTGGGTACTTTAATTTGTATTTGCAGGAACAATGGACGTCGGTACTCTATATGTTGCTTTACTATTCTACATACTATTATTTCAATTTCTTATAGATGCCTCAGGCATATTTGGATGCTTTCTCAGATTGTCGATAATCTCCATGTGGACTGTTACTAGGTTTTATATCATGTCCCTGTATGTGACATGGGGTTTTTTTCTATCATTGTCTAGGGTGGGACTTCCACTTTTCTATATGGATATTTGGGTTCCAATCTTTAGATGTGAAAATGTAATGACTTCATGGACTGTTTTACTTCATATAATATATTCAAAACAGTGTTTTTTCTCTTGTGAAAAAAAAATGATTAATTTTTATCACTCTGCCTTCAAAACTAGCGATGCTGGTCTATGTTGATGGTTTATTGATATGGTCTGATGGTCTTTTTATATTTTGGACATATCACACTCCTCACATGATTAGCGTTTTTCTCTGTTTTGGGTACTATAATTTGTATTTGGAACAATGGACGTCGGTACTCTATCTGTTGCTTTACTATTCTACATACTGCTATTTCACTTTCTTATAGATGCCTCGGGCATATTTGGATGCTTTCTCAGATTGTCGATAATCTCCATCTAGACCGTTACTGGGTTTTATATCAAGTCCCCATGGGGTATTTTTCTATCACTGTCTGGGGTGGGACTTCCACTTTTCTAGATGGATATTTGGGTTCCAATCTTCAGATGTGAAAATTTAATGACTTCATGGACTATTTTACTTCATACAATATATTCAAAACAACGTTTTTTCTCTTGTGAAAAAAAAATTATTAATGTTTATCACTCTGCCTTCGAAACTAGCGATGCTGGTCTATGTTGCTGGTTTATTGATATGGTCTGATGGTCTTTTTATATTTTGGACATATCACACTCCTCACATGATTAGCGTTTTTCTCTGTTCAAGGATTTTGGGTACTTTAATTTGTATTTGGAACAATGGACGTCGGTACTCTATCTCTTGCTTTACTATTCTACATACTGCTATTTCACTTTCTTATAGATGCCTCGGGCATATTTGGATGCTTTCTTAGATTGTCGATAATCTCCATGTGGACCGTTACTGGGTTTTATATCAAGTCCCTGTATGTGACATGGGGTATTTTTCTATCACCGTCTGGGGTGGGACTTCCACTTTTCTGGATGGATATTTGGGTTCCAATCTTCAGATGTGAAAATGTAATGACTTCATGGACTGTTTTACTTCATATAATATATTCAAAACAACATTTTTTCTCTTGTGAAAAAAAACTGATTAATGTTTATCACTCTGCCTTCAAAACCAGCGATGCTGGTTTATTGATATGGTCTGATGGTATTTTTTATATTTTGGACATATCACACTCCTCACATGATTATCGTTTTTCTCTGTTCAAGGATTTTGGGTACTTTAATTTGTATTTGGAACAATGGACATCGGTACTCTATCTATTGCTTTACTATTCTACATACTGCTATTTCACTTTCCTATAGATGCCTCGACATATTTGGATGCTTTCTCAAATTGTCGATAATCTCCATGTGGATCGTTACTGGGTTTTATATCATGTCCCTATATGTGACATGGGGTATTTTTCTATCATTTTCTGGGGTGGGACTTCCACTTTTCTGGATGAATATTTGGTTCCAATCTTTGGATGCGAAAATGTAATGACTTCATGGACTGTTTTACTTCATATAATATATTCAAAACAGCATTTTTCCTCTTTTAAAGTTTCATTTTTTTTTTAAATTGAACTCACCGTCGGTATACCGATGCCTTGTAAGCGTCAGAATTGCGACAGCTTAAAAACGTCAGAAGAGCGACAGTATAAAAACATCAGACGAGTGACGTTCAAAACGTCAGACCATATTTCGTTGGAATTGCAACAGTTTACAAATGTCGAAAGAGCGACATTAAAAACGTCGGACCACATTTTCTCAAAATTGTGACAGTTTACAAACATCGGAAGAGCGACGTCCAAAATGTCGGACCACATTGCGTCGAAATTGCGACAGTTTACAAACGTTGGAAGAGCGACGTTCAAAACGTCGGACCACATTTCGTCAGAATTGCGACAGTTTACAAAGAGCGATGTTCAAAATGTCGGACCACATTTCGTCGGAAGTGTGACAGTTTACAAAATTCAGAAGCGCGACGGTTTGGGAAACGTCGGAAGAGAGACGCTTGTTTGGAAGCGACGAAAAAATTGTCGATAGTGCGACACTTTTTAAGTGCGTCGGAATTGCGACAGTATGGCAAAACACATTTTTCCCGCCCTCGAACTGTCTCTCTTGTGATGACTATGTGTCGGAATAGCGATGATTTGGCCATCAGAAATTCCGCCAAATTTTCTAGTGGGTGCTCCCATTGCACGCATTGTTGTCGTCCATTTATTACCATCTCGATTTCAAATTTTGGAAAACGGTGGGAAAATTTAATTTTGAAAATTATTCAACAAATATGCCTCCTCGATGCCCGAATGTACAGGTGTTTTACTTGTTTCTCCATAATTAAAAATTTTGATGGATTAGATTTCTAAAAAAATTAAAATTTACCCTTAAAAAAAAAGAAAAAAAAATATCCCGCGGTGTGCTCAAGCCGTTCAGCTCACATCGGTTTGCAGTGATGCCTATAAATTTATAGGCCACACCATGACCGGTGCTAATGGAAACTGCATTGGTTTCGGTGCGGTACCAAAAAGGCGCACTGTGTTTTAAAAAAAAAACATAAATGGCGGTGGGTCGGTTAACCGCTCACACCATTGACTATGTCCAAGTTCTGCAGGGCAGTGCGCTAGCCAAAATATGTGCCCCAGGGCAGATAGTTTAGTCAGCACACCGCCCTCCAAAAACTGGTACATAGTTAATGGTGTGGTCATTTAAATGACCGCACCATTAACCATGTACTTATGTCAAGAGGGCGGTGCGCTGACCAAACTATACACCTCAGGGTGCATAGTTTGGTCAGTGCACCGCCCTCCCGATACTAGTACATAGCCGATGGTGTGGTCAGTTAAACCACTAAACTGTTGACCGTGTAATGATCCCAGGAGAGCGGTGCACTGACGAAACTATCTGCCCCGGGGAAAGTAGTTTGGTTAGTGCACCACCCTCCCAAACTTGTACATAGTCAACGGTGCGGTCGTTTAACCAACCACACCATTGACCATCAAGTAATGTTAGGTGGTGCATTGATGTAATTATCTGCCCTGGGATGGATAGTTTCATCAATGCACCATAGGAGAAAGTACATTTCATGTTGTGCGGTGCACGATAAAAATAGACGCACCAGTACTAGTGCATGACTTTTTTTTTTCAAAAAAAAATTATATATATATATGTGTGTGTGTGTGTCTCATTTAATAAAAAAATTTTATTTAATATGTGAATCATTCAACAACATCAAATGAGAGAAGAGAGGGAACATTAGGAACACATGGCGAACCAGTATAATGAGCCGTGAGAGAGGGAGAGACTTATGTACCCTCACCCTATTACGAAAGCCACCCAGTTGCTCCTAAGGGAGGCAGGCCTCCTCAAGTTCTATGAGGAGGCTACATCCCTGAAGGGCCATAATGGGTTATTTTGATAGCTCATATTTAGGTGTAATGCCCATCGAAAAGCTTTCCGGGTTGGTCCTAACCAGTGGTATGCACCCACTGAGGAGGACATGTATTTTATTACTGGACTATCTAGGATAGGGAAATATTTTCCCTCATTCCTAGAGGTCCTCATCGGCTATGCAGTAGGGAGTCAGTTGGTGTACTCCCAAAGATACATTAGCGTTGATATACTGTCTCCTGCACATTTTTAGGTCTCCAGTCGTCAGTTATGTATTGCTTCGTTTAGTGCAGAGGAGGTGATGTGCCTCTCACTAATACTGTCAACCATTGCACACCATACCAGTGATGAGCAACGCATTATTTTCTCGCTTTTATTTTATGTTGATTCTTTATTACAGGCGCCACAACTTGTGAGGTGGTCTACGATTTTTTTGCGACAGTTCTATACAGCATTAGATAGATTTCGTTCTCAAGCACAAGGGAGGGTGAAATTCCCTTTTGCTTCACAACTATTTTTTTATCTTTTGTGAGGTTTCCAAGATGAGGCCTACTTTTGTTCAGCAGCCTCTTAGGCCGATGTTGCATGTACGGATGGAGATGTGGGGCCATATGATGTCCAAGAGGGGCAAGTTTGAATTTTCCGCGAGGATATCTCATGATGCACTGGAGTTGCTATCCAGTGTTGATTTTCACGCCTTTGTTCTGGTGCCATGTCCATATGCTGGTTTGGATTGGCGAGGGTGTGCCAACATCCTCTTCACGATTGATGAGCTACCAGATGAGAGAGGTAATATTAGTTTTTTCTTTAAATTTATTCTAACATGTTCTTTAACTTGTTTTTTATTAAATTGTTTAATGAAATTGTCTAATTATTGTTGTGTACTTATATATATTTTGTAGATATTTGGTCATTTTTTGGCGATGAGATGCCACCACCACCAAATGATTGAGGTGTAGATCCTGCTGACGATTAGGAGATGGAAGATGCAAAGGATCAGGCCAGTGACAGACTTGGTCCTCATGATCATGCGCAAGTATCAACGGGTGTGAGGCATAGGCCTGACACTAGATTTAGGATGGAGTTGGGTGACCAAATTTTTTGACTCCTAGTGGAGGAGGGAGTCAGGCCGGTCACTATCAGAGAGATATATGTTGATGATAAGCTGAAAATGATATGGAGAGGCATGCCATGTGATATGTTGACCCTGATGCAGCATGTCATTGGAGCTACCAGATTACTGGCATGGGCGAGGAGGGTCGGTCGACGTAGGCGTGGTGGAGATGAAGTACGTCGACAGTCGAGTAGCGAATCATCTGATGATCACAATCAAGGGAGTTCTCATCATTCAACTAGTACTCCACCTCCTCCTCCACCTCACGCCATAGATGAGAAGCCTGCAGCATCCAGTAGCCATGATCATGAGAAGGCACCTGATCTTGAGGAGGGTACAGGTCCATCTAAGGAGGAAATTCCATCGACTACATGGACATTTTCATCGAAGACATCACTTCAATGGTGGAGGAAGTGAGGAGAACAAGCTGCTTTACTAGAGGCATTAATTTGACTTTCCTAGCCTTGATTCCTAAGAAGGACGCTAGGTCTTTCGAAGACTACCGCCCAATTTCTCTTTGTAATACCTTATACAAGACTGTGTCTAAACTTATTGCAGAAAGATTAAAGGATGCTCTAAACCGCCATATTTCTCCTGAGAAATCGAGTTTTCTGTAATATTCCTACTTAGCCTAAGCTAAGAGGAATATGCAATTTTGTCTCATGTTCTGTTGCATGAATAAATGAATAAAGGAGGACATGTAAAACTCCCAAAAGAATGAATAAATCAATGCCCATATGAACATGGATAAATTTGGGCCATGTAATCAAATCACTTGCAAGTGTGAAAGGGGTTTGAGCTATGAGACTGGGTCAACCTTGACCAAATCTACAACGTTGTCTAGATACAATGCACCTCATAAAAGGACAGCGCAGTTTTAGAAGGAGGCCCCTCATGTGAAGGGAGCTAACTCATCAAGGTGGTTTAGGGTTTGCAAAGGCTTTCATCTTATATAAGGAAGGGGAAGGCAGCAAGAGGAGGTTGTTGATTGTCTATATTTCTGAGTATCTTTTCTATTTATACAAATACCATTCTCTGTTGTTCAGTAGATAATTGTGCTGCTTAGCACTTGGAGTTCCTATGCAAGGATTTCATCTCTTCCATTGAGGATTCTTGGAGGAGTCTTGCTGATTTGATCCACTATCACGCTTTGGGCCAAGCTCTACTTCCAACTGCAACGCAGATCCAGTGAGGGTTTGTTTGCTTTTGTAGGCTGCAGCAAGTGGAACTCTAGATCTGTTCAGATCTAGCTTGTATTGGAGCATCTTCTCAGTGAGTGTGTCTTTTAACCTCCTGGAAGAGTGCATCCATTGTTTGAGCTTCAGATTTGTATCTTGGCATCAGGCCATCTCTGTTATTCAAGCTACAGTGCAATTTCCCTTGAGGGACTGCGTTATTTTCATTGGAGGTTTTTCAGGGTGTTTTGACCCCATTTTTTATGAGATCTCTGGTGCTAGGCTCTGCCTTTCACTTTGGTGATCCATGGATTAGCTTGATAATCCATGTTCTATTTAGATCTGATCTATTTTAATGTAAAGTCATCTTCAGAAATTTCTGAATCATTTTGCAGATCTGCAACTTAAAACTCAGATCTACTCTTTGCAATGCATGATTTGGTCAAAACCCCAAGGGGATATTGTAATAGAGTCTTTCTAGAGTACAGATCTAAAATAGATCTGATATTTCATCCACAGATCTGTTCTAGATCTAAAGTGTAACATTCAGCTACTACAGCTCCATAAAATAATGTTATTAAGCCATTTTGCAGTTTATATATGTGTTGCAGCCCTCTTTTCTGAAGATTTATTTCTCTCTTGTCTCTTGTATTCTACTGTATAATGTAAGAGCATCATTGTAAATCTGATTTGCTACTGTATATCCAAAATTTGATCTTATTTTATGGCCTCATGTTCATGCCCTCTAAGTCTGCGTTATTTCTAAAGCAATCTTTTGTGCATATCTACAACCCCTCTTGTAGGGTGTTTTTCAGCTAGACTAGGTGGTGGGAGATCTGTTTACCACACCTAGTTTGATTTGTTTTTGCTCCCCTTTTGGATCTAGACTCTAGATCTTCTGATCTAAGGGATCCAAGGGCTACAAACTCATTTCTGTGCATAAATCTCCCAGAAGTGCGTTATTTCAGCAGGATTTTTGTGTAATCCCTATTTTGGGATATTACAGTGGTATCAGAGCCCCTTTCTTGGCACAGCCTGTGCTTTCATTAGAGAACTACAGCCATGTTGCATTCAGAAGAATATGAGCCTCTTAATAAGAGGGAGAAGAGGTACCATAATAGAAGTCACAAGAATTTTGATTACACCACTGATGATCAAGACAAGGGTAAATCCCCTGAAACTGCAAGTGACAAAGAAGGAGAAGAGTTTGCAAGAACTCTTTTGGTGGCCATGCAAGATATTTCTAGAGAGATCAATGAGATGAGAATGGATAGAATGAGGGAATCTCCTAGGAGATTTCATCATGGGGAAAGCTCTGACATGTCTCACCATTAGATTGGTCAACCATTGAACCAGCCACAAGCTCCACAACGCTCCACTATGCCTACCTTCTTGGATGTGGAGAATGAAGGACCAAAAGAGCAAGCATCCCTTGAAGACTACTTTGTGGAATATGAATCTCAAAATAAGAGATTTAGAGACCACTTGAGTTTCCAAGAGTTTTTTCACCTCAAGGACAAAAGAAGACCAAGGCAACATTATAGAGATGGTGGGTTCTTTCATAATCATGATAGACACCACTCTATGGGCAGATTATTTTTGCCCAAGTTTGATGGGTCATCCACTAGTTCTGCCAAGTCATGGGTTGAAAATCTGGATATCTACTTTCAGTTGAACAAAATCCCTGAGATTGAAGCCATCAAAATTGCAGCGCTACACTTTGAAGGTGAAGCACACAATTGGTGGTTCCATGGGTTGTCTACATTGGGCCATGCCAATGTGACTGCCTACTCTGAATTCACTAGAATATTGGTGGAGAGGTTTGATAGAAAGGATCCAGAAGCACCTTTCATGAGCCTTGCAAAGTTAAAGCAATCAGGAAATGCAAAAACTTATATCTCTGAGTTTCTGAGATTATAGGTTATGGTTCCTGATCTGTCTACAGCAAGGAGGGTGTACATGTTCATCGATGGCTTGGATGAACCTTTGCATGGGTTGTCTAAATCTACCAATCCCATCACTTTGCATGATTCCATTGAGAGGGCTAGAGACCTCCAAGATGCCTTGCCAAAATCAAATGCAACTTTCCAGAGCAAGGCCCCTAACCTTTCTAAAGGGAAGGAAGAAAAATTTGCTCCTTTCAAGGAGAGCTCATTCAAGAAGCCTCTTGATATTGAACTCAGGAGGGAGTTGAGAAAGAAGAGACTATGTTTCACTTTCCAAGAGTCATGGGCACCTAGACATAGATGTGCTGCTGGGAAAGCACACTACATAGAAGTCTTCTCAGATTTTGAGGAGGAAGATGAAGATGATGAACCAAGGAAGGGTCACAGCACTGATAATGTTGAGGGAGATCCAACACCATCTGTGGATGGGGATGGATCCTTTGCTCCAATAGGTGGAACTCTTGCATCTGTGAGAGGAGTGCCCAAGTACTTGACCCTAAGAGTACAAGGTTCAATCATGAATCAGAGGGTATCTGTACTGATCGACAATGGGGCATCCCACAACTTTATTGATGCTCATCTTGTGCAGAGGAGAGCAATCCCCACTGATACTTTTGAGGGATTCTCTGTTTTGGTCCCAGGAGATAGGACAATGCAATGCATGCAATATGTCCCATCACTCTCAGTCACTATGGGGTCCTACACTTTGGTGGATCACTTTTTTGTAGTTGACATACCAGACACCAATATCATTTTAGGTGTCCAATGGTTGATTACATTGGGGAAAGTCACCACTGAGTGGGTGGACATGAAGAGTGGTAAACCCAAAATGATCTAAGGCATGCATACTTATCCCTCACCTAGCACTTCCACACAAAGAACAGAGATGTATTTGCGTAGTGGAAGCAAGGATCTCACAGTCCCTTCCCCTATGTTTGTGAGAATTCTGCAAGGGACATTTCTATCTAGTATAAAACCACCTAAGAGGCCACCAGATTCAGATCTTGTGGGGGAGGCCTCACAAATTACTGCTCCAAATCTAGATCCAGGAGGGATTGGAGCAATGGGAGACCAAGCTACAGCGCTGGAGGGCTTGGAACAACTCAAGAGTGAGGGGAATCTTCTTCCCGCATCACTATCACCCTCTCTCTTTCCTAGATCTACGCTGTGGGAGGAGAAGAATGGGAGGAAAAACCTTCCAACACACAAATTTGGCATGAGAGATGTCAGAGGAGAGATCAGCAACATGACAGACACTTCCATGGATGTATCATCAGCGTTGTCATTTTTGAACAGTGTGGATCTATATTGGAAATCTCAGCTACTTGTAGAGTATTCCAAAGATCTCCACACAGGTATGATACTAGATGACATGCAGCAAGAAGAGGGCTACTTAGTCCAAGGGGGAGTCATCTATCATCATGGTAAGGTATTCTTGGCTAGAGCTTCCAAGCTCAAGTAGAATATACTACAAGGGGCACATAAAGAATTCTTTCTCAGCCATATGCATTCAATGAATATCTATACCCTGATCATGAGGAGCTTTCATTGGGAAGGCTTGAGAGAGGAACTACATCAACACTTTCAAGAGTGCATAAGCATTGTGGAGTTGGGACAGCCAATGGACTCTATGCAAGAGTCATTTCAGCCATTCCTACCTTCTTTTGAGAGAAGGGGAATGCCCATGCACAACTCCATGTGTATGAGGAACTTTGATGGTGAAAGATCTGATCATGTAGAGCAAGATTTATCTTATGATCTGTCATATTCTTTTACCATGTTTCTATAGGATATGACTCCTAAAGGGAGTGAGAGATTATGTGAATCTCATGGATTTTGGTGGGCCAATAGAAATGTTGAACTTGGCCACTCCCTTGTTGTGCAAAGGGAGATTCCTTCTCATGATGGGTTCTTTCCAAAGGCACCAAACTTATCTAACATCTTTAGCCATGTTAAGGTTACTCATGCAAAAAATGTGTGGTGGGAATGCTACTTACCACACCTTGATCTAATGCAGGCAGGAGATGCACTGCGCTGGCATCACATGTGGGATTTTGAGCCATCTCCTCAAGCTTAGATTTCTATTTGCATATATGTAGTCTTGCTTCCATACTTGGATGATATTGTTGTACTGTTTATGGGATTGTATGGAGGGAGGATGAACAGTTTGTATGTACCACATGGATTGGAACTGCTCCCTGTACCTCATGCTACATGTTTTAAATGGAGCATTTCTCCAGCCATGTTTATTTCTGTTGAATTTTTCACTCCTGGTGGGATGGACTATGCACATCTTATGTTGACCTTGGAGGAACAATTCATGATGTATTGGCTTGATGAGAACTTGGCTTATGATGAGGACTTGATCATTGATGGTGTCATCAATGGAGGAGGGGAAGTACTACAACTCTCACTCTATCAATTGCTTGAGGACAAGCAACATTTTGGAGGGGAGGACTGTAATATTCCTACTTAGCCTAAGCTAAGAGGAATATGCAATTTTGTCTCATTTTCTGTTGCATGAATAAATTAATAAAGGAGGGCATGTAAAACTCCCAAAAGAATGAATAAATCAATGCCCATATGAACATGGATAAATCTGGGCCATGTAAACAAATCACTTGCAGGTGTGAAAGGGGTTTGAGCTATGAGACTGGGTCAACCTTGACCAAATCTATAGCACTATCTATATACAATTCACCTCATGAAAGGAAAATGCAGTTCTAGAATGAGGCCCCTCATGTGAAAGGAGCTAACTCATCAAGGTGGTTTAGGGTTTGCATGATCCAGGTGGATATCGGTGGCCTCCCACCTATTCCGTTTGGACCCGCAGCATCAATTCTTTCAGTTTTTCAGCTTCAGCACAGCTTACTATTTATAGCAGGTTTTCGGGTCCTGCACACTCGGAGCCGTTTTGGGGCATTAATAATCCGTGTGGATATGTGGCCACCCATCAAGTCCATTTGAACCCCCACCAGCAGTTATTTTGGTTTGTAAGTTTCGGCACAACTTACTATTTTTAGCAGTTTTTCGGGTCCTCAACTTCCGGAGCCGTTTTGAGGCCCTAAACGACGTTTTTTGGGTATGAAAGCGCCATCGAATTTGCTGATCAAATTCGTCCCAAAAGCTATAGTCCTCGAATAGATCTTTCTAACGAGCTATTGTGCGCGTCAAGCGGAGATCGGATGCCAAAGTTACGCCCCCGGGAAGTTGAACCACCAATTTACCCAAACGGGCGCCCACAGTTTTGGCGCTTCATCTCCTACGGTTAGGGTTTTGGATGTTTCAGATTCTACATTGTTTCTCAACAATAAATAGGCCCTCGAGCCTCATTGTAAGACAGTTCAGGGGGCTGGGAGCCGATACATCTCTTCTCAGAGATAAGCGCTACCAGTGCCCTAGCTCGCCCCATCTCCATCATGTCTGCATTGTAACACAGTTCAGGGGCTGGTAGCCGCCACATCTCTTCTCAGGGATACGCTGCCAGTACCCTAGCTCATCTACTTCTATTATGTCTGTAATAGGCCTGCGAGCCTCAATGTAACACAGTTTAGAGGCCCGCGTACGCTACATCTCTTCTCAGAGATACGCTACCAGTGCCCTAGCTTATTTCCATTATGTTTGTAAGCTTATTGCAGTCATTCTTTTATTTAATAAAATGAAGCCTTATTTCCGCTGCATCTCTATATCTATGGTTATATCTGTATTCTGTTGCGTTCCTGCATAAAATCCGGATTAGTGGTATCAGAGCGGGTCTGCTCTTTCTCTGTTTTTCTCTTCATGTCCCCAATGCGGCCAGGGTATAAGGAGTTCAACCTCGCAACCCCGACGACCCCCCATGGCGGAAGGAAAGAAAGTCGAGGGAGCAGGAGATCCTGTCAAAATCTTGCTCGAGGATGCCCTCGAGAAACAGAGGAACGCGATGATGGACAATTTTTTTTTCAGATCCTTCAATGGCTGCCCACCGGTGGCACATCTACATCCAGCACGTCTGCCAACAGGTCCGCGACATCCTGGACAAATCCAACACCAAGTTCAGCAAAATTTCCCCCCCCATGGAGGAACTTAACGCAATGGAGACCATTGCTTCCTAAGGAGGGAGGAATGATCCAGGTGGATATCGGTGGCCTCCCACCTATTCCGTTTGGACCCGCAGCATCAATTCTTTCAGTTTTTCAGCTTCAGCACAGCTTACTATTTATAGCAGGTTTTCGGGTCCTGCACACTCGGAGCCGTTTTGGGGCATTAATAATCCAGGTGGATATTGGTGGCCACCCATCAAGTCCATTTGAACCCCCACCAGCAGTTATTTCGGTTTGTAAGTTTCGGCACAACTTACTATTTTTAGCAGTTTTTCGGGTCCTCAACTTCCGGAGCCGTTTTGAGGCCCTAAACGACGTTTTTTGGGTATGAAAGCGCCATCAAATTTGCTGATCAAATTCGTCCCGAAAGCTATAGTCCTCGAATAGATCTTTCTAACGAGCTATTGTGCGCGTCAAGCGGAGATCGGATGCCAAAGTTACGCCCCCGGGAAGTTGAACCACCAATTTACCCAAACGGGCGCCCACAGTTTTGGCGCTTCATCTCCTACGGTTAGGGTTTTGGATGTTTCGGATTCTACATTGTTTCTCAACAATAAATAGGCCCTCGAGCCTCATTGTAAGACAGTTCAGGGGGCTGGGAGCCGATACATCTCTTCTCAGAGATAAGCGCTACCAGTGCCCTAGCTCGCCCCATCTCCATCATGTCTGCATTGTAACACAGTTCAAGGGCTGGTAGCCTCCACATCTCTTCTCAGGGATACGCTGCCAGTACCATAGCTCTTTTATTTCCATTATGTCTGTAATAGGCCTGCGAGCCTCAATGTAACACAGTTCAGAGGTCTGCGTACGCTACATCTCTCCTCAGAGATACGCTACCAGCGCCCTAGCTTATTTCCATTATGTTTGTAAGCTTATTGCAGTCATTCTTTTATTAATAAAATGAAGCATTATTTCCGCTGCATCTCTATATCTATGGTTATATCTGTATTCTGTTGCGTTCCTGCATAAAATCCGGATCATTGCAAAGGCTTTCATCTTATATAAGGAAGGGGAAGGCAGCAAGAGGAGGTTTTTTATTGTCTATATTTTTGAGTATCTTGTCTGTTTATACAAATACCATTCTCTGCTATTCAAATTCGAATTCCAAGAAAACACTGTTGCAAATTCGAATTCCACCAGCACAAAACTCAACCGCTTCAATGTTTTGCAATTGCTCCAATGATCAATATCGCTCTGATACCATGTAGAAAATTTGAATAACTGATATGTTATCCACTGATATTCTCCTGATCACACACTATTTTATCTTCATGCACAATACAGAATCTCTTCTACCATTGATCATTACATGCGAAAATAAAATCAATTGCATGCACACATTAAAACCATAAACAAACACACATATGAACACAGTATTTCATGGGAAAGCTTAAAGCTGAAAACCCAAAATATATGTATATTATATGTCATAGATATCATGTAACAATCATTGTACAAATCTCCTCACAAGATCTCAGCACAACCTCCAATTGCTACACACTAATCAAGCTAGATCTAGCAAAACACATGCTCCAATCTCTGCCACCTGATAGCCAGCCTCTATTGTGTAATCAATGTTGTAGGATGGCTCATTAAATAATTTGAACCACCTGTCTTGTACTGTGCAATCCTCATGGGCTCCTCCAATCACTGGTTGTTGCAAATATGCAATTGTATAGTCACAACTGATAGTTAACCTGCTCTTTCACCTATCTCTGCACTAGTCTCCACTGAAACTGTCCATGCACTGAAGTTAACTGATGTATTATTTAGTTGATTAATGAGTTTATAATTAGTGAATTAATTAATAATTAATTCACACCACTTTTCACTAGTGTATTAATCAATTAGACTAAATACAACTAGCTCAACTATGTTTAGATTAGTTAAACTGAACACAACTCCATTAACTCCTCAATCAACTCCACCAAACTCTCTCACATGAGTTCTAACTGAAGTATCCATGCAATAGCTCCACTTAACCCTTAGGAATAACGTAATTCCTTCTTTCAGCTCCTATGCCACATCTATGCACTTAACTGAAGTGCTCCAAGAGAATAAGATAATGTTTATAGTCCAAATATTATTAAGAGCTAATAATATTAGACATATCTATTTTTAGACTAACAATCTAAAAATAGATTCTGCCCAATATGTCTAAAAATATAAGTCCATATATTTTTTCCAACTTGGCCAACCATCCACAAATAGCATCCTACAACTCATAGAACATGATCCATATGTCTAAAAATAGACATAGTCTAAAAATAGACTTTGTGCCAAAAATAGCCTGCAAGTCCACTTAGTGAAGGCGACTTCTTTCCACTAAGCTCATCATCTTGTTGCAATCTCAACAGAAATAGATCTGATATTTCATCCACAGATATGTTCTAGATCTTAAGTGTAACATTCAGCTGCTGCAGCTCCATAAAATAACGTTGTTAAGCCATTTTGCAGTTTATATATGTGTTGCAACCCTCTTTTCTGAAGATTTCTTTCTCTCTTGTCTCTTGTATTCTACTATATAATGTAAGAGCATCATTGTAAATATGATTTTATGTTGTATATCCAAAATTTGATCTTATTTTATGGCCTCCTGCTCATGCCCTCCAAGACTGCGTTATTTCTGAAGCAGTTTGTTGTGCATAGCTGCAGCCCCTCTTGTAGGATGTTTTTCAGTTAGACTAGGTGGTGGGAGATCTGTTTACCACACCTAGTTTGATTTGTTTTTGCTCCCCTTTTGGATCTAGACTCCAGATATGCTGATCTAAGGGATACAAGGGTTGCAAAATCATTTCTATGCATAAATCTCCCAAAAGTGCGTTATTTCAACAGGCTTGTTGTGCAATCCCTATTTTGGGATATTACATTTTCTGTCGGGTAGGAGCATCCACGATGCAGTTGCAATCACCCAAGAGATCATTAATTCAATTAAAACTCATAACATTAAATCTGGTGTGATGAAATTTGATTTAAGTAAGGCATACGATAGAATTGATTGGGATTTCTTAAGAATATTTCTCCACAAGATTGGATTGGAAAATGGGGCGATTTACTAGATCATGGGCTGTATCACATCTTCCTCGATGGGAGTCATCATTAATGGATTGGCTACAAATTTTTTTAGGGCTGGAAGCAGTCTTAGACAGGGATTTTCCCTGTCCCCACTGCTCTTCATTCTTGTGATGGACGCTTTAAGCCTGAACATAAAAAATGTTGTGGATATGGTGGATTTTAGAGGCATTCAAATCACCAGGTAGAGGGAAATATCTCACAGTTATTTTATTGACGATGTAATGGTATTTTTTATGTTGAGCATAAGTGCATGGCAGGTTTTATTTAAAAATTTTGAGTTGTTTTATAGTGCATCACGAATGGAGGCAAACAAGGGTAAATCTTGTATTTTACATCTGAAGAGTTATGTTGTAGATGTAGAATTCATTGGCAACTTATTCAAGTTCCGTATGGATATATTGGAAGGAGGCATTAAATACATGGGCTTCCACCTAAATGCAACCAGATACTTCATTTCACACTGGTCGTGGCTATTGTTGAAATACAAGAAAATAATTTTCATTTGGGCAAACAAGTTGCTAACTAGAGGGGGAGGCTTATTCTATGCCAGGCAGTGCTACAACAACTGTTTGTGTATTGGGCACACTTGTATTTAATTTCGTCTAAGATTATAAAATCCATTTGAAGCATCATGGCGGAGTTTATATGGAATGGAGGTTTGGGCAAAGGTTCATATCATCTAGCGAGTTTGGATATGATTGCACGACCAAAAGAGTTAGGAGGTTGGGGGATTTTGGATCTTTTTATATTCGGCAAGGCCCTGATGTTGAAGTCACTATGGAGAAGCATTAACACACTGGGGGTGTGGAAGGAGATTATGGACTAAAAATATATTAAAGGTAGATCAATGGAGGATCTATACCTAGAGGAAAACAATCAACAGAAGAAAGGATCGCCAATATGGTGCGGATTTGTAAAATTATGGCCTATTTTAAAGGAGAATATAAGATGTAGTTTTGGAAATGGTGGACAAATCCTTATTGGTGACGCTGGCCTGACAAACCACAAGGGTGGCATCGAAGTCAATAGAGAGTTGATCTCTATACTAAACCAAAAAGGGATTTTCTTCATAAGTCAAATTAATACATGGCATGAGGATGCCCCTTAATGGCACTCTATTGATTCAATGGGGATTCACAAGACATTAAAAGACGACTAGAACAGTTACTGTGAAAGCTTAAGAGGCATGGGCATGATAAAAAGAAAAAGAGGGGATAAGTTTAAATGGAAAGGAAATAAACACAAAGGCCAAATTTTGATCAATGAAACATACAAGGCAATGATGAAGAGGAAGGATGGAACACAGTAGATCAGCTAGTTTTAGGGTCTTTGGAAATTGAAAATACAGTCAAATTTGGTCATTTAATACTGGCTGGTTTGAAGAGGCAGAAATCTGACTTGGTACAATCTACAAAAAGGGGTATAAATGAACCTGGTAGATGTCGACATTGTAAGAAGGCAAGCGAAGACAACATACATCTTTTTTATGACTTTTCATTTGCAAAGAATGTCCTACAAGAGATTTGAAACAACATGCGCTTAAATTTCCCCACTTACAAAGATGCAAAGGAATGCTACACTTGGTGGGGACGGCTTGAGAAATCCCACAAAAAGGTTCCTGTCATTATACATTGGTATATTTGGATCAACAGAAACAGGTGGCTCTTTGAGGGGAGAGCTAGCACACCGAACATGGTCAACTACCAGATACTACAACCTTGGGGGAACAGTAAAGTAAAACAGAAAAAACTCAGGCATCTCTCCATAAGATTCCAATCACATGAAATCAATTACCCTGTGGGATTTTTTGATGGGGCTGCTCAAAATAACGTATGTGGGTGCGGAGCTTTATTGATGCTCTCCCCTTTGTGCCATTACAAAATACATTGGACCGGTGGTGTTGGCACCAATATGAGAGCTGAGTCTCTTGCCCTCTGAGGTCTCATGTGGTTTTCACATCATCTGTGCATTGATTCAATCCATATATTTGGTTATTCTCAGGTTCTAATCGATCATCTTAACAAAGGAACTCATCTAAGTCCATGCAATATGGAGGGATGTTTGGAGAGGATAAAGAGGTTGAAGAGAAAGTTCTCCAAAATATCCTTTGCACATGTCTACAGAGAAAAAAATTCAGAGGTAGACGAACTGTCAAAGATGGGTTTGACTGGTAGATTTGGAGAGATGAAGTACGAGCTATTCATAGCAAATGGCCAAGGTGCGAAAGGCACTATATGTTTTCTTTAACGAATTGGGTTTTTGCAGGTATTGAAAAAGGCACTTGCAATTTTTTGGAGAATGGACATCTCTCAAATAAGAATGGTATTTTGGCCCTGTAGAGGTCTCCTCACTTAATGGTGATCTCCCAACCATCCAAATACCCCTCGTTTTGAAGACGAAGCATTGAAATATGAAAGGAAGGTAAGATCGGAAGAAGTTTTCGACACACAACTAAAGGATTGCATGTTGTCCTTTTTTTGGATTTTGATGATCTCAAACTGGAAAATAGGATTTAAAGCACTTACAAGAGTGAGACAACAGTATTTCTGCTATGTTTTTAAGGTTAAACACTTGTAATACTTGGAAGGAACACATTATATCATACAGAAATAGTTTTACATATTTTGATTTAGAAGTATATGGAACAGTTTTTCTCATTTTGACTAAGATGTATCTGGAATTGAAACAAAAAGGCTATTGTACTGGTACATAATATAAACTAGTGGTTTTTTCGTCTGAAATATATATATATATATAATTGTAATTGTAATTATATGTAAAATTGTAAAATTTTAATTCTAATTCTAGTTCTAATTGTATGTAAAATATTTGTAAAATTTTAATTGTATTAATGTGAAATGATTGTAATTGTAATTTTAATTGTAAAATCGTAATTGTAATTGTATGTAAAATTCTAAAATTGTAATTATAAATATTGTAATTGTAATTTTAATTGTAATTGTATCTGAAATTGTAAAATTGTAATTGTAATTGTAATTGTACTTGTAATTCTAATTCTAATTCTAATTGTATATATGTAAAATTGTAAAATGGTAATTGTAATCATAATTGTAATTGTATGTAAAATCCTAAAATTGTAATTGTAATTGTAATTGTATGTGAAATTATAAAATTCTAATTCTAATTCTAATTCTAATTTTATGTAAAATTTTAATTGTATTAATGTGAAATGGTTGTAATTGTAATTGTATGAAAAATTTTAAAATTGTAATTGTAATTGTATTGTGAAATTGTAAAATTGTAATTGTAATTGTATGTATTGTCATCATTCAATTTTATTAAAAAAATTTAATTTGTAAATTTGTAAATTAATTGTCAATTTTGAACCATAACTACCATAAGTAAAATGTATACCGTAAATATTTTTAAATTACCATAATTGTAAAATGGTAAATTTGCATGAATATAAATAATTGTAAAATAATAAATCTATAATAATATGAATTTTTGTAACAATATAATAAAGTTTAGAAAATAATGCAAATAAATTCATGTACTTTAGAATTATCATTATTTTATTATGATCTTACATACAAAAAAAAATAACTTTATACAGTATGCCATTTTTTTCGAGATCAACATAATTGCAAATTATTAAGCGAAATGATTTTCACATTAACACAATGCAAATTACCAATTAATTCAAAATACATATTATAATGTTTTGAAAAAAAAAAGTCTTAGTTATAAGGTAATTAAGTCCTCTTCTTTATAAAAACCCATCTTAAAAAGTATAAATGATGAAATAACACATGTACCATATCACTCTCGGTTCTCATGATCACCCTCATTATCTTCCATCTCACTTAGCATGATAACACTATGATTCTCAAAAATATTTTTTTTTATCTAGGGTCATGTCTTAATACAAACCACCAATCCCTATCCAACACATCTGGGTAAAAAAACACCTGGTTGCAGTGTTTGGGGAAAACATAGGGCTCCTTAGCTTCATCCCACATCTTTCTAGAGTTGATACATATCAGCCGCAATATTCCTTTACATTATTTCGATCAAAGGTGTCCCACCACTTGCACCTAAAAATAACACATTGGAAAGGAGAGAATTCCACCTCAATGATCTCTTGTATCTTTATGAAGTAACCTAATGTCCCTCATACTAGGTTTTGATCATGGTGGATAGATCGAATAGATTGATTGAAATCAACATCCACTCCACAGTCTTGTGTCATGTGTCCATCATCGGCATTTTCTATGTGAAAATGGTGTCCACATGCCCACATAGATGGGAACAAATTCACCTATAAATTTTTTTAAAAATAATAGTGTCATGTGTGTTATAATAACCCAACAGTTAAAATATGAAACATAGATGTAATTACATTTCAAAGGTGCATTATTAAGTGTAAAATGTACATAAATAGACTATTACCAAGTGGGTGCACCCAATCCTTACATCTAGCGCATCATCTTCAGCACGCAGGTAACGACCGGTTGCACCGCATTTCTCTCTAACTTTGTCAGCAACCAAACTATTGGGGCATATTTTTGGCATATTTTCTTTTAAATGATCGAGATAAGGCACACTTATACCATTCAACCATCTGAATTATTTACTATCATTATCCCATTTCATCCTCTTTTGTTCAACATATAGTACATATGAGATCAAAATATACATTATATCAAAGTTCAACATTAATATTTACTTTGTGTAAATTTGAAAAATTATAAGTCGCCTACTCTTTATCAAGCGCCTTTTTCCATTCGTTTGGAGCATCTCCCCTTCTCTTTTATCTTCATCCCTTTCATCATCCAAAATCACTGCACCTGGTCTTTTGTCGATATTGATGTACTCACTAGCATAATAGAAAGACTCATACGATATGTACCCCTCTGCCATAGACCCCTCGGTTTTTTCCCTTTTTCGAACAAAACCTTTCAATTTCTTCATGTACCTCTCTAAGAAGAACATCCAATGACAATAAACCACCCCAACTAATTCAACCTCATATACTAGGTGGATTAGAATATGAACTTGCAAGTCCATGAAACTCGTCAACAGTTCCTTCTCAAAGATACAAACAATCTCAACTATCTCTTGATGCCACCGTGGAATGTTAGCCACATGAATCTCCTTTGACGTGATCCAACGTACAAATGCATATAATTTAGATATGGAATGTCCTAGGTCTTAGGGGAATTCATGTTTCACACACTCACACACGAACAAAGGATAATGACACTACAAAGTAAACACGTGAAATAATATACAAAATTAGTTATGTTTTATGATCCCTGCATGGGATAAAATTTATTAACATAACAAATATTAAAATCATGCTTTTGACATTATAAGTACTCTTAGAAGATTCAAATGGCCATGCAATTTCAACATTGACAAATGGTCATCCACGGTGAAGCAGCGTCGTAGTGAAGACCCGTATGAATATAGCACTCTTACACCCATTATAACTTCCTTTTCCAAAGAAAGATCATTTTTTTTTTAATCCATGGGACATCACCTTATTTGAAATACCATGAATTGGAAGGACCAACTCCTGCCTCTGATCTTGTACTTTCTAATCATCTTGGCCAATGTTTGATTTTAGTTTTTGAAGTAATAATATCTTTCCTAACAGCCAAGGTGTCACTTGTTTCAATGATATGTGCCTCCATAAAGAAGATGAATTTTTTTAAATATATGCATGGGATCTAATAAGTGGAAAATACTAAGATGCTCCCAATATGGGAGGTTATAAAAGATAGATTTCCTTTTCATCCCAATGGGAAATTTCTCAACATAGGTGTCAAAGAATTCTGGATCATAGAACATACGCTCCCCATTTGAATCAAATGTTTCTATCAACTCCTCATCCTTCTATCACTCATATGCTCTAAGCCACTCAATTGGTGTCGTTATTGGAGGCCTTTGGTTTCTCTCTCATTTACCATTTAAAACAGATGTTGCTCTTCTGTATGGGTTTTATTATGGGAGGAATACCCTGGAGTAGTCATACATTGGCTTTCGTAGGTCATTGGACCATCTATCTTTCAGAGAAGGTCCACAACATTTACATCCAAAATACCCTTTTGTTACAAGAGCTACAATATTATTGTATATAATATATATGCATGGCACATTAAATAATATCATGAATATCAGGAGAATTAAAACGAATTAAATAACTAATATATGAAAGAATATTGTTATGTATTTAAACAAATCAATAAACATGTAATTTACCAGAGCAAACTCCTAAGCCTGGATAATCATGTGTTGTGCAAGCACATATGCCATACAACGTAAAACTCCTCTCTACTGCGATGGTTCTTGATACATCATATACAATTATCCCATCCCATAATTCCTTCAATTCATCTACAAGTGGTTGTAAGTAGACATCTATATTCTTCACTTGTCTTCTACCAGGGATTATGAGAGCCAACATAGAATTTCCATTCTTCACAGACAACCATGGGGGGATATTGTTATTGATCATTACTACATGCCAAACATAATAATTGGTGTTCTGGAGGGAATATGGGTTGACACCATCCATGGCCATGCTGAGTTGTAGACTTCATACTTCATCCTTGAATTTTTTGGGCCATGTATCCTCTATATGCTTCATGGTTATTGAATCTGTTTGGATTCGCATAAGTCCCAACTCACTTCTATGTGAGGCATGCCATCCTTGCAACATAGTTAATTCTTCGCAAAAAAAGAGCCTTTGAATCCTTGGGATTATAGGCATGTGCCTCAATATCTTAAAAGGAGGACCACGTGATTTACCCTTCTTATTTGATTTATCATACCCATCATGCTCACATTTCAGACATATATCTTTGTCTACACATTCTAATCTATATATATTTTTTGGACATGCATGATATCATATGTACTCAACACCCAACATTTTCAATAATTTCTTTTCCTCTTCGCAACTACCAGGTAAGACATTATCACTCGAAAGAACCTTATCTTTGAATAACTTGTATTTGGTGATCATGGAAAATATTAAATGTACATTAATGCTGATATAATTCTTAATGTTCATAAAACTGACCATTTGTAATGTTCATTGTGTGATTATATTTCTAAATATATAAGGGAGGAATTTATGGTAACTTACCTCAAAATTTCCGAGAAACATGCATTCGACAATCCAAACTTTGATTTCAAGTTGTATAGTAAAATCGTTGTCCCCAACTAGGTAGAATTTGATTGACCGCCAAATCCAAAGAGAGGGGTAGTGGAAGCAAATTTAAGGCTTTCGAAAAAGGTGTTAACGATATGAGCATCATCCCCTAGTTGATCATCATTCTAGAATGAATCTAATAACATTGTCTCCATGAAAATCGTATCCCTTAAGTAATCATCCATACCAACCTCTATTTGATTGCCTCCATTGCTAGCTTGTGAAGAACTTCTATTGCTGTAGTCATTCCTAATTGGTGAATCTGGACATAGTCGGAATTGAATAGGTGGTTGATTCAACCATTCTTGGTATCGTTCCTCTCCGATTTTTCCTCTTAATTTAACCTTCTCTCGATTTGACATTGTCGTGGGGTGCAACAGAAGATGGTAGGTAGGTCTCTCATCATCACTAGAATCCTAATAATTTCAAAAAATATATTTGAACATGATTAGTAAAAAATCTATGATATCAATTAGTAAGCATGTCGACAATGCATGATTAATTGGTTTGACGTTGAAATAATTACATTAATATACCAAACAATTATTATTACCATCATTGTCCCACGATTGTGGCTAGAAGATGCAATATTGTTACATTGGCAGGGTGAAGCGGTTGTCCATTTTCATCTACCAAATGTGCATTGCAGTATGCTACTCTTGATAAGAGCCTCCGACGTTTTAGAGTTGTTTCAATATTTTGTACATCTGAACTCGATTCTAAATCTGCATGAACCTACAAATTTGTATACATTATAAATTTTATTAAGCTTATTAGAATGGACAAAAAACATAAATTCAATTAGATAATGAAAATATAAATAAAATCTAAAGTAAATTATTACGTATCGAGACGGATAGGGAGAAATCCGCAATGGACTTTGAGAAATATTATGGAACGATATGGATTTTGAAGAATTGTCCATTTGATATAATTATGATATTTTCTCCCTACATTTGAGAAAAATCAACAATAAATTTTTGTGTACACACCTAAAAGTAATTATTGTGCCTTAAAAACGGACTTATTGTTATCAGTGCTAATGTATAGTTAACCGCACCGGTGAGTTTTATTACCATGCATCGGTGTGGTGTTAGTAATTGGTGCACCAGTATCAAATAGCCACAAATAAAAAAAGCGCAACTTTATTTTCTTAAAGTGAAAAAAAAAAGTGATAAATTGAAAAATGGGCGGAAAATTATTTTCGAAAATCTAATTCCATAAAACAATTCTTTAAATAGTAAAAAATTTTCATTATTCTATTATTTTTGAAAAAAAAATTAGGGAGAGATTTGCACGAGAGACATGCCTGGAGCAAAAGAGCACTCTGTAGTAGTGACATACTTTCAAATAGAACTATTCAGACAATCATAATTCCAAACCTCTTGTGATTCAAACCTTGTAACATAGAATTTCAAATCATCAGGTGAATAAATTTTATTTTAAAAATCTTTTTTTTTACATTTTCTGTTTGATTTAATACATGGTAAGTAAAAAATTTAAATTTTACTATTCATTTTCAGAAAAAAAAAAAACCTTTCTTACACTAAACCCTTGATTCTTTTTGTTTATGCCCTTGCTTCTTCATGTTTCTATGACCTCAGAATTAGGGCTTTTCATTTTAGATTTATAGGGTTTGTATTTCTATATATATAGTCCTATAACATCTAACCCATGGGACGACTTGCAGATTCGGATCCCAATCTATGTTAACCCTTTCGTGAATTTTTAAAAAACAGAATTTTTTTAATTGGTGTGTGTGCACGTACTGTTTGATAAAAACAATTTTTTTTTAATCCATGCGTCCTTTGTAAAATAGCGCACCGGTGCACTATTTCATTATTTGCGCACCGCACACGTACTGTTTGAATTCTTATTTTATTTTATGTATGTGTTAATCGGTGCACCGGTTAACATATAATGCACCAGATCTCCTTGTTGATAGAGAGCACCATACGATCGTCCCCTGTTTTCCTGGTGCATTTATAAGAACATGCCGCAACGCCTCCTCCACGAAATCATATGCTACAAAAACTAACACTAGAGGATTTTTTATAATTTGTCTGTGTTAATCTATGCGTTGGTTAACATATAACGCATCAGTTCTCCTTGTTGACAGAGAGTACCTTACAGTGTTTCTATTGTTTTGGAAGTGCGTTTATAATAACACGTCGCACCGACATCAATGCGCACATCTTGACAGGCGCATCATTTTCTTCATTTATTTATTTTTTTACTTGAAAAGTTTATGATTTATTTATAAAATATATTAATGAATGATATGGTACATGTTTCATATTGATAAATACATGGCTGACAAGAGATCAAGTAACAAAAATACTGATAGCACATCGAGAAAAGCAAAAAAGGCAAGTTCTTTGTAAATTATTTACAAAAATTATTATTTTTTAACTATATGTAAGTTTAACTAATATGTATTGTTTACTGTGTATCATGTAGAGCCATAAAATGAAGAAGCTCGATAAGGTTATTTCTAATCTAGGACCAGAAGAGCATAAAAGCTTGATGGAAAAATTACAGAATGATGAATCAGGTGAATTAAAAAATACTATCGATCTAATACGAGTTTCTTTTTTTAATTTTCATTAATAATATACTTAAAAATATTAGAAAACATGTTTCAAACAATCTATTAATTCACATATGTTTAATATTCTACAAGAACCAACAACTCAGAAAAGGAATGTTGTTCTAAGAAAAGAAAAAAGAAAAAAGAACATGCAAATGAAAATGAATTGCTCCTTAGCTCATCTGGAGTGGCGTTGGAGGTTAACAAAAGGGGGAAAAAATTACAAAACTTTGAGGGATCTAGTGGAACAAATGTATAGACGTTCTTTCCACTTACAATACAAAAATGAATCCAATGATTCCAAGAACCAAATTTTATCTAAACTACGGGATGAGTTTCTAGAGAATTGGTCAATGAGACATGTCAGAATTTTAAAAGAAAAAATGTACAACAACAAAAAAGAAGGAATGAAAAAGTAATATTCCTTTAAATGTTTTTCTAGAATTATATGTATATATTACTAGAAAGAAATAGTTTATAAATATCACTTTTGTTATATTTAATTTTCATATATCAATATAAAAATTAAATAGTTTATTGTCATGTTACATTTTTAGGGAGATTATGAAAATCTCAAAGGATGAATGAGTTGATATCATAAATATGTCAGTAGGAATGTCCAAAAATGTGTACAAGGATATGGTAAAAGAAACGGACATAATTTCATCGCACGAGGAGCCATCTCAACAACAACGTGCTTCAAATGTAATATGTAATCAATGAATTATTCGATTAGCTACAATAAATAAACAATTTAGCATCAAATATTAATTTTCAAGTATTTTCTTTGCAGAAAAGAAAAGAAAATGGAACCCGTTCAGCGCATAAAACAGGACGACAAGGAAGAAAAGGGTTGATATGTAAGTTTGTGACTAATTGTTACTTCCTTATAACAACTTAACTAGATTTCATTTTTGTATATTTTAAGTTGTTTTACAACAATCATTATTGAATGTCTTCAAACATGTGTTAATATACAATGAATAACCATCAGACAAATTGATTGACATTGGGTTAAATATGGGTTGTCAATATATGTTGGCATATCAAAAATTAATTGTGGTATTTGTAAGCATCTATCGATCTTGTTTTACTTAGCTGCATCTATAATTAATAGAAAAAAAAAAAAAAAAACTTTTATATTAAATATATGATTTGTTATGGGGTATAAAACTTGCAGGAAACAAAGTATGGAACTGCGCCAACAAATGAAATGTTGAAAGATGGCATCAAATTTGTTTTTGAACGAATGTGTATAGTTCATGAGTCAATTCTTGCTATGGTACATCATTTCTTTTCGATCTACATTGATGTATATTATTTAATATTGCAATTTTAATTATTCTCACCAATGTATATACACTCATTACAATTTATTTTTATGTTTGTAGATGGAAGGTGAAGAATAAGAAAACAATCAACAACGTGAACAAAAAATTCCTCAAAATAACCCAAGTCATGGAAGTAGCTCGAGCAGTGACAACAGTTCAAGCAAAGAATGATGATTATTATGTTTGGATATCAAAGCACGACGTTGTATTTTTCGAAATATTTGTCTATGAAATCAAACATTTTGTTTAATGTAATGGACATAGTGTCCCAATTGAAAGATAGAGGAATACCAATAACTGTCCCATTTTGTATGACAAAGAGTGTCTTATTCATATATATAATAAAATACGTTTTAATTTATTCTATAGTGTTCTCCATTGTCATTGTGAAATGTAACACCACTGATTAAATATATGGATGATTAAATATTATAATGAAGAGATGTGAAATTTGATGATATGATCTAACAAATTAATCCAAACATCACATTCAAATGCACTAATAAAAAATTAATGATTTGAATATTGTTATAAGATATGTGTCTACTTTTGATGAATAATGAGTTTTTAAAAAATCACAATAATTATGATATGATATAATAGATTAATCCAAACATCACATTCAAATGCACTAATAAAAATTTAATTGATATGAATATTGTTATAAGATATGTGTCGACTTTTGATAAATAATGAATTTTAAAAAGTCACAATAATTGCACTGTCACAGGTCGATGTTTTCTAAAAAATACAAAATGAACACCGATGTGTGTTAGTTACTATGCACTAGTGCATTTGTATGCTACGGTGCACCAGTGCGTTTCAACCAATGGGCACGGCACAAATACCAATACCAATTAGAATGCTCGATGTGTTTGTGTGATATTGCGCACCGTTGTGTTTATGTGAGACTACACACCGGAGCATTTCTACGACCTATGGGAACCACACAAATACCAATACTAATTAGAACGCTCGGTGTGTTTGTGTGATACTGCGCATCGGTGCGTTTGTATAATACTATGCACCGGTGCATTAATATGACCTATGCGCACTGCACAAATACCAATGCTAATTAGAATGGTGTGGTGATTTGTATCACCTACAGTGCACCCGGTACAGTTTTAGACCTTAACGGCCTGGTGTATGCACTTTTGACCACCCCGGGGCGACTGTCTGGCTAACACGCACCGAGACGTTACTAAACGCCCCTAGGCATCCTAAATTTATTTTTTTTCCCGATGCTTGGTAGGTTTACAGTACAGGTGTGTTCATTGTAAAACACACCAGTGCGTTGACACCTGATTAGTGCACCGATGAGACAAACATCCGTTGTAGAAATTTGCTGAATAATGATTAATTATCCACCGATACTATCCTGATCACATACAATTCGAATTTATTTGCAACACATAATCTCTTCCACTCAGATCATCAAACATGCGGAAATAAAATCAAGCGATAACACATCAAATCATCATACACATTAACACAGTATGTATGGGGAAAGCTTATAGCTGAAAACCCCGCAGCTATTGTGTATATTATAATGGAGAAATTATGTAACAAACTCAGTACAATACTCCTCACAAGTACTCAGTACTATCTCATGAAGTTACACACAAACTAGCTCAGTTTTGAACAGGTTACTGGTTCAAAACTCACCACTAATTGCCTTGCCTCTATTGCGCAATCTAGGCCTGTCTATGTAGAGATCCAAGGTTCGAATCTCCTTGGCTTGACAGCACAATCATCATGGGAAATTCCTCCAAGTGTGGTGCAAATCTCATGCACAACTGATGTCGCCACTGATAGCTAACTCCACCCTTTCATCTACCTCTTTCACTGGTCTCCACTGAACTGATCATGCATTGTAGTGAACTAATGTGTTCTTGAGTTGAATAATGAGTTACTAATTAATGAATTAAATAATATTTAATTCACTCCACTCATAACTAATTGATTAGCTAGTTAAACTAATCTCAACCAGTTCAACTAAAATAAACAGAACACAACTCCACTAGCTGTCTCATTAACTCCACCAAACTTCTGCCACTGAAGTCCTAACTGAAGTCAACCATGCATGTGCTCACAAAACCCTAGGAATAGCGTAATTCCTCTGTCAGATGCATGAGCCACTTCCAAGGCTCGAACTGAAGTGCTCCAAGAGAGTAAACTGAAGTTTATAGTCCAAATATTATTAAGGGTAAATAATATTTGACTTCCCTATTTTAAGGAGAGGCAGTCTAAAGATAGACTTCGACCTATAGGTCCAAAAAAATAGAGTCCCATCTATTTTTACCAACATGACCAATGCTCCAAGAATCTCATACTGCAATCCCCGGACCATGCTCCATATGTCTAAAAATAGACATAGTCTAAAAATAAATTTTGCGCCAGAATTTGCCTGCGGGCCCACTTAGTGAAGGCGACTTCATTTCACTAAGCTCCATCATCTTGCTGCATTTTCAACACTCCCTCTCAGCAAGATATGGATTATCTGCAACCCCTATCTTGCCTCTGTGGAATTTGAACTTGCTCCTGGTGAGCGCCTTCGTCAGGATGTCGGCATCCTGATCCTCTGTGGGAACATATGAAAGCATCATGATTCTCCGTTGAACACAATCTCTGATATGATGATACCAATCTGTGAAGCCATGCTGCCTCAACTGATCCTTCTGTCTGTACCATGAACCATATCCCGATGTGCCTCTGATATAGCGCAATACATGCTTGCCTGCCTTCCAAAAGAGCTTGGTAGGCTTAACCATGGCTTGCGAAAGCTGGTTAACTGCATAGCATATATCGGGTCGTGTATTGACCAGATACATAAGCGACCCCACCAACTGTCGATAGACAGTGGCATCCACTACCTCTGCTGAAGTAGCATCCTCCTTCCTCCAACCACCAGGAAGGGGAGTGTCAACAGGCTTGCAGCCCTTCATGTTGAATCTCTCCAGAATCTCCTGAGCATACTTGCCCTGAGAAACAAATAGTCCTCCGTTGCGCTGCCAAATCTCCAATCCCAGGAAATAATGAAGGATGCCTAAGTCCTTCATCTCAAACTCTCGTGCAAGATCCTCCTTGCATGAAAGTATCAACTGCTCATCGCCAGTCAAAATCAGATCATCTACATACAGTACGATGATCAACGGCTTCCCCTCCACCACAATCTGGTACAGGTTTGGATCCGCCTCACTCTTGGAGAATCCAAGCCCGGTGAAGTAGCTGTCTATCCGAGTGTACCAAGCACGAGGTGCTTGCTTCAGCCCGTACAGTGCTCTCTTGAGTCGGCACACATGCGACTCACTGCTGAAGATCTCAAAACCTTCAGGCTGCTCTATTTACACCTCCTCCTCAATAACTCCATTGAGGAACGCAGTCTTCACATCCATCTGATGAATGTGCCACCCCATCTGCGCTGAGAGAGCAAGGATCGTCCGTATGGAAGAGTACCTTGCGACAGGTGCAAAAGTCTCCTCATAATCAATCCCCTCGATCTGTGAAAAGCCACAGGCGACAAATCTCGCCTTGTACTTCTCCACACTCCCGTCAGCCGCCTGCTTCACCTTGTAGATCCATCGCGAACCCACCACTGATTTCCCCACAGGTCTTGGGACAATCTCCCATGCACTGTTCCTGACGATCGAATCATATTCTTCGATCATGGCATCAACCCATGCGGGTTCCTCCACAGCTTCCTCAAAAGGGGATGGCTCCGTCACAACACATTGACTCACAAGAGCCATGTATCCAGTGTACCGATCCGGTGACTGTCTCTGTCTGCGCTGTGCTGTAGGTGGTCCTACAACCTTCTCTGCATCTCGAGCCAGTCGCTCAGCTTCTGTAGTGTGCATGCGCCCTCTGATGGTTGGCGCTACATGGGTGGTTTCTTCCACCTCCTGAACCTCCTCTTGTGGCTGATCCACATCTTGAAGCTCCTCCTTAGGAACTAACAGCTCCTCATCTGCATGCAAGTGTAGCTCCCTCTCAAGCGAACACTGCATGGCTTTCTCCTCCTGAAATTTTATATCTCGTCGCACAACAGTCTTGCGACTGTCTGACAAATACACCCAATAGTTGTGAGGTGTATCAGTGTACCCCACAAATATTCCAACCTCAGCAGTTGGATCCAGCTTCCTTCTCGCATCCTTCGTCACATGCATGTAGACAGGAGAACCAAAAATCCGCAAATGGGAAATATCGGGCCTCTTGCCAGAATAAGCCTCCTCTGGTGTACTCATGCCAAGAACCTTGTGAGGACAACGGTTCTGCACATACACTGCTGTATTGCATGCCTCAGCCCACAAGTGAAGGGGTAGGCCCTGATCATGCAACATCGCCCGTGCAACACCCATGATCGTTCTGTTCTTCCGCTCAGCCACCCCGTTCTGCTGTGGGTTATGGGGTGCGATGAGCTCTCTCCGAATCCCTTCTGCGCTGCAGAACTCCTTGAATTCAGCTGAGATGAATTCACCACCATTGTCGCTCCTTAGAGAAATCACCTTCTTCCCGAGCTCCTTCTCGACTCGGTGCTTTAAACTCACGAACTTCCTTGTGTATCGCTCTTCTTACGCAGAAGATCCGTTGCCAATCATCAACAAAGATCACATAATACACTGACAGCACCAGCTGTCGGAAACGGCGAGAAAGAAGTCACCACACACGTACGCGAACTCTCTCGAGATCGTCGTGGCACGACTATCCTTCTCGTGAAGGTGGCTTTCACATACTTCCCTACAGTACACCCCTTGCACTGATTTGACTGCGCAAGAGTGCCCTTAGGAAGTCCAGTAGAAATCTGCTGCAGAATCTTCAAAGCTCCATGGTGAAGGTGGCCCAATCTCCTGTGCCACAGTTCGCCCTCATCATCTCGGCTCACCACTTCTCCCGCTTTGCATGCCATAGCTGCGCAGCCATCTACCTGCAACTGATAAAGGTTCTTGGTTCGAACCCCTATCTTTCGGGTCTCTCCAGTAGTCTTACTGCGCAGGAAGGCTTTTCCTTCGCTGAAGACCACATCATACCCCTTATCCTCCAACATCGCCACAGAGATCAAGTTCTTCTTTAATCCAGGTACATGCATGACATCCTTCAATACAAAGGGTTTACCAGACTCCCTCTGAAAGGATATGGTACCGATACCAGTCGCACTGTATCTACCATCATCGCCCATCTCGATTTGCACACCCAAATCTTTGTCCTCCAGATCTGAGAACAAATCACGATCTCCCGTCATATGAAATGACGCACCGCTGTCCAAGAACCACACCGATCCCAGCACACTTGAAACCAAGCATGCAATCAGTGAAAAGTCAAGCTCGAACTGTGAAGCCAAAGCTTCTCCATCTGCAGATCTTCCCGCTTGCTTGTTCTTCTTCTTTGGACAATTGGTAGCATAATGTCCGTGATCATGGCAGTGAAAACACTTCACTTTCGCCATATCCTGCTTCTTGCCCTTTGCACCGGAATGAGAAGTCTTCTTACCCTTCCCCTTCTTTGCTTTGGCAACCAAAGCGCAATTTTCTTCATCAGCTCCCTTTGATGAAGATCCATCTCGAGTAGTCCTCCTTATCTCCTCCTGCATGAGATCTGCCCAAAGGCGCTCCCATCCCGGCAGCTTCACCCGACCATTGACACTATCTTGATATGAGTGCCAAGCCTTCGGAAGACCAAGGAGAGCCAGGTTGACCATGTCCTCGTCTTCGACAGTCACCCCCACACTTCCCAGCTCATCTCTGCATTGAGTGAACTTCGTGAGGTATTTGGCGATACTGTCGCCTTTCTCCATCTTGATGTTTCTAAGCTTATCTTTGAGTGCCAGCTTCCTTTGGTCGCTCTTACTCTGGAATAGATCCGTCAAAGCTTTCCACATTAAATATGGAGAAGCCTTTCCATGCAAGCTGGATACAATATGATCCTTGACGCCCTCCAACAGGATCCTTCGACATTTCGCCATCTTCTTTTGCCATGCTTCGACTTCAGCAGGATCAGTGGGCCTTTGGACATCCGCATCCATGAACTCCTTCAAACCATTATCTTCTAATACTACCTCCATGCGATCCTTCCATGCAACATAATTCGAACTGCCTTCAAGAGCATATTCGAGTCGCAAACCGTTGAAAGACATTTTCAACACCGGCACCAAGAAAACAAAACTGCTGCAAAATTCGAATTCCAACTCAAAGCTCAACCGCTCTTGATCTGTGAGAACAAATTATTTCTAGCATAGAGATCGACTGCAGGGGCGTTTACTGGATATATCACCTTTCAAAGGAAAGGATGGATCCAGAGGCTACCTGGCCCGCATGCAGACTCTGTCTACCGAAATAAGTTTGTAATCACTGTGATGATCAATCTCTGCTTCAATAGCTCCGATACCATGTAGAAATTTGCTGAATAATGATTAATTATCCACCGAGACTATCATGATCACATACAATTCGAATTTATATGCAACACATAATCTCTTCCACTCAGATCATCAAACATGCGGAAATAAAATCAAGCGATAACACATCAAATCATCATACACATTAACACAATATGTATGGGGAAAGAGTATAGCTGAAAACCCGCAGCTATTGTGTATATTATAATGGAGAAATCATGTAACAAACTCAGTACAATACTCCTCACAAGTACTCGGTACTATCTCATGAAGTTACACACAATCTAGCTCAGTTTTGAACAGGTTACTGGTTCAAAACTCACCGCCAATTGCCTTGCCTCTATTGCGCAATCCAGGCCTGTCTATATAGAGATCCAAGGTTCGAATCTCCTTGGCTTGACAGCGCAATCATCAGGGGAAATTCCTCCAAGTGTGGTGCAAATCTCATGCACAACTGATGTCGCCACTGATAGCTAACTCCACCCTTTCATCTACCTCTTTCACTGGTCTCCACTGAACTGATCATGCACTGTAGTGAACTGATGTGTTCTTGAGTTGAATAATGAGTTACTAATTAATGAATTAAATAATATTTAATTCACTCCCCTCATAACTAATTGATTAGCTAGTTAAACTAATCTCAACCAGTTCAACTAAAATAAACAGAACACAACTCCACTAGCTGTCTCATTAACTCCACCAAACTTCTGCCACTGAAGTCCTAACTGAAGTCAACCATGCATGTGCTCACCAAACCCTAGGAATAGCGTAATTCCTCTGTCAGATGCATGTGCCACTTCCAAGGCTCGAACTGAAGTGCTCAAAGAGAGTAAACTGCTGTTTAGAGTCCAAATATTATTAAGGGTAAATAATATTTGACTTCCCTATTTTAAGGAGAGGCAGTCTAAAAATAGACTTCGACCTATAGGTCCAAAAAATAGAGTCCCATCTATTTTTACCAACATGACCAATGCTCCAAGAATCTCATACTACAATCCCCAGACCATGCTCCATATGTCTAAAAATAGAATTTGCGCCAGAATTTGCCTGCAGGCCCACTTAGTGAAGGCGACTTCATTTCACTAAGCTCCATCATCTTGCTGCATTTTCAACATCCGTAACAACCTCTGGCCGCCCAATTTTTTTTAATTATGTTGAGATTCTGTTAGAAGCTCTGCCAAAAATTACATTACCGAAAATGGATGTTGTAGAATTTTTTTTTTTGACAATTTTGGCCAATTTTATAACACTAAAAACCTCTGTTATAACCTTCTCTAGAGGGTCTTTTTCTTGTAGTGTGGGGACATTGTAAAGTGAAGACAAGAATAATCACTTATTTGTAACAAGTATGTTTTCTTTGACATGTCATTTTGTGTTGGATTATTAATGAGTCCAATTATTTGAGGACTTTTTGGGATGCACATTTTTATGTCTTCCAGTATGTATACACAGTGCGTCATGTATTCACTGATACATGTGTTTCAAGATGAAGCTTGTTGTGAATGAAATATTTAATAAATATTGTACAAAAAATTAATATGTTTATGTGGACAAAGCCAAATGTGTCATTGAATCATTATATCCAAACAACCTTTGATTACAAGTGCAATTTTAGGACAGTAAATCAAAGTATGAATCAGTGCATGGCAAGCATTGAGTTGCTTCTGATTTCCAAGATGGAAAATCAAGTTTGTCTTTAGCAAAGAGGGACTTCAAGATGAATTTTTCTTGAGCTAACAAATATTTTTTTGAGGTAATGTTTAGATTCCATCCATTGAAATTTTTGTCCCTGCATGGTGATAAGTGTGGCTCAATTCTTGACAGGAAGGTAAGGACTTCATGTAGAGGATAGGTGGAGTACCTTGATTAGATATTGAAGGCACCAATTGAAACAAAACATAAAGGATTGAGATCAGGAAATTTTATGAGCTCTTTCCTCATTTTTTTCGCTAGGAGAAGATAAAATTTTGGGGTCCAAAAGTTCCTAGTGTGGAGGTATGATCCAGAGATCAAAATTAGGCTCAAAAATGAAAGTGCCCAGAATATTTCGAAACTGACGTCAAGTCACAGTGTTCATCATTCTGATTCCAATGATGCTTGAATCACCTCAATCCAACGTCGTATGAAAATTTTATGATTTTATAATTTTTTTGAGCAACAACAAAAAAAAATTGACTGGGCTACTGACTAGGCAATCCATACTGTTGATGTCATGATGACGTCAGCATGCCAACTGGAAGTACGGTAGATCAATCACATATTTCCAAGTGTCAAGTTCATACAGGTCTAATTTGTTGCATTTTATTGGTCGAAGTGTTTTGGTGGCCCTGATCCAAACTTATGCAGGAACACAATAAAATACAAAAATCCACATAAATGTAGAGATGCATCAGAAATAACGCTTTATTTCATTATTATCAAATAGCTTAAATATTCTTATAGAAAGAATGAAAATAAACTAGCTAGGGTGTTGGTAGTTTATCTCTGAGAAGAGATGTGGCAGCTATAGGCCTGTGAACTATGTTACAATGAAGATCAATGGCCTTTTTATTATTAAAAAACATAGGAAAACCATAAACAACCAAAACCCTAACCCCGGAGATGAAACATCAAATGTTTGTGGGCCCCGTTGGGGTTAGTTGGGAAGCCAACTTCCCGGGGTCATAACTTGGTCATATAATCTCTATTTGGCACGTATGATATATCATTGTAAATATATCTTCGAGCACTATAGGTTTTACCATGGGCCCCTACCTATGGCAATGGGCCTACTGCAGGCCTCAAGAAAACGTCATTTAGAGGGTCAAAACTGCTCCGGAAGTTCAGGGCCTGAAAAACTGCTAAAAATAGTAAATGATGCTATAAAAAATGAAACTGGCTGGAGGTATAGATGGAATAGGTGGGTGTCCACCAATATCCACCTGGATCATTCCTCCCCCCTTAGGAAGAAATGATCCCCATTGCGTGCAGAGCCTCCATGTGGTGAGGAAATTTCTATTGAACCTAGTCCCTGGTGAACCACTTGCCCTAGTGGAGGAGTTGGCCTGCTTTGACAACTCGATATAGTTGGATCCTTTATTGGGGGTTGTTCTTGATTTTTGTGTCCATGATATGATCAGTTGTGGCTTGTTACGTGAAGTCTAGGTTTAACTCTATTTGTGTGAGTTTTTTTCCATGTCAAATGTGTCGAGTAGAGGTGGAAAGTAGGGTCGAAGGCGGTCCACATTGAACACTAGGTGTAGATCAAGGAATGGTGGAATAATGAGATCAAAGGCATACTCCCCTACATCCTTGGTGATGGTGTACGGCCCATATCGGAGAGGGTGAAGCTTCTAGTGGGGTCCAACAAGGTGCTCCTTCTGCAAATGTAGCCACACTTTGTCTCCCACCTGGAAGTTGTGTGGCACCTGATCTTGATCATATCACTTATTGTACTTAGCATTGGCTTTCTCCAATATTTCATGAACTAGTTGGCGGGTTTGCTAAATGCACTCAAAGATGTTGTTCGCCTTGTCATATTCAAACTGGACATGAGTCGAATCTGAATGAGTAGCCGCAAATGACATGACTGTGTTAATGGGACATAATGGTTGGAATCCCAAGCCCACATGAAAGGGGTTATGTCCATTTGATCTGTGGAGAGCTCATTTATAGCTGCGTTGTACATAGGTGAGGCTCTCATCCCATGTGCATGGATGCTTTGAGTTGTACATGCACAAAATGTGTACAATCATCATGTTGATGACCTATGTATGTCCATCAATTTGGGGATAGAAATTTATGGACTTGGTGATCTTGGTGTCCAGCATCGACCAAAGGCTGGACCAAAATGTACTGAGGAACCTGTTTTCTTGATCTGAGATGATAGAAAGTGGGATCCCAAAGAGTTTAGCAGTGGCTTATGTTGTGGCATTCTTCTTGTAAGCTGCCATAATGGCCATCTTCGAGAATCTATCGACGACCAGAAAAACACAGTCATTGCCATGCTTAGTAGAAGGAAGGCCCTACATGTAATCCATGGAGATGGATTCCCAAGGTTGACTAGGGGTAGGCAACGGAGTATAGAGGCCTTGATTCTTGACGGTTGATTTGGAAATGACGCAGGTTGTAAAGGATATGATGTACATCTGACATCCTATTGAAGGTTCAGGCAATATAAATACTTCTACAATATTGCCATTGTTTTCTCAACCCCGAAATTCCCAGCAACCTAGCTGTAGTGCACTTCCCAAACCATCTTGTCACGCTTGCTTGAAAGAACACAAAGGTGTCCCAAGTGACATAGCAGTGCATCTTGGAGGTGAAAATTTATAATTTTCTTACCCTCCAAGAGCGTCTTGTATGTGTGGTCGAATTCTGGATCATTTTTGTAGAGAAGCGGCTAGTTAGACGTCTCGTGCCCACAAGATTTGAGCCCGATGGTTAGTGCCATGATTGGTGTTCGATTGAGGAAATCTACAACGTTATTAGTGTTTCCCTTCTTGTACTTGATGTTCAAATGAAACTGTTGTAGGTATGTGGACCACTTCTGATGGAAATATTTTTGCAACTTCCCTTGTGTTTGTATGAACTTCAGGGGCCAGTGATCTATCTGGATGATCACTTCCTTCCCCAAAATGTAATGCTTCCATTATCGACAAACCTGCACAATGGAATGCATCTCTTTTTCATAAGTGGGATACTTTCGGACTATGTGGAAAGTGTCTCACCGTGATATGCCATTAGATGCTTCTGTTGAGTAATAACTTCCCCAATAGCATAGTCAGAGGCATCTATCTCAATCTCAAGTGGTTTTTGTAAGTCTGGTAATGTGAGAATTGATGCAGAGCATAGGCGATGTTTCAACTCTACAAATGCCTTCTTTTGAGATTCAGACCAAAATAATTTTTCTTTCACTCCTACCTTAGTGACTTGACTCAAGGACCAAGTGATATGAGAGAATCCCAACACGAACCTGTAGTAGAAATTGGCAAGACCTAGAAAGTTGCGGAGCTCTGTTAAAGTGGTTGGGGCTGGCCAATCCTAAATGACTTGGATATTAGTTGGATCCACATGCACCCCCTGCTCATCAATAATGTGTCCAAAATACTGAACCTAGGTCATGCCAAAAGTGGACTTCTCCAAATTGGCACACAACTTGTGTTGTCACAGTGTTTGGAGGACCTACCGGATGTGGTGGAGGTGCTCTTCCCAAGTCTGGCTGAAGATCAGGATCTCATCCAAGTACACCACCACAAATGAGTTAGTGAATGGCCACAAGATGTCGTCCATCTGCCTCATGAAGGTTTTGGGAGCACTCATCAACCTAAAATGCATGACAAGCCATTTAATAAATGCCCTCCTTGGGTTTGAAGGCAATCTTCCACACATCATAAGATTCGATTGGTACCTAGTGAAACCCGAACTTTAAGTCGATCTTGCTGAAATATTTTTCCCCCTTGAGTTGGTTCAGAAGGTCATCAATCTGTGGGATTGGGTACCTATTCTGGACAGTGATCTTTTTCAGCGCCCGATAGTCAATACATACTCTCCAAGTCCCATCCTTATTATACACCAACACGATTGGGCTCCCATAGGGCGATTAACTCGACTAGATGTGACCTTTATGTAGTAGCTCCTGAATCTACCTCTTGATTTCACCATGCTCTAGAATGGAGCACCGATATATTGGTCGATTAGGCAGTGGCACACCTATGGGTAGATCGATTGAGTGCTTAACTTGACAGTGCAAACATGCCCCTGTGGGTGAGGTGAAGATGTCCCCGTACTCCTCCATGACTTTTTCCATCTGTTGTTGTTGTGCAGAGGATCCCTGTCTAGAGGTCGTGGCCACAGTCTTCTTCTTTCCCTAAGGACAAATCATCAGGAAAACAAATTTCCTAGTTTTGGAAATGAGCTTACTACATTTTTTTGCAGTAACCAAAGAGATGGTGGTAGGCGGTGCTACCTTCGGTATCCTGTAAAACTTATTGCCCAAAGTAACAATAACAGCGTGAGGCCTGGACTCATGCATAGCATGTCGCTTCCATAAGTATGGTTGGCCTAATAATACATCACAAACATCAAGAGGAGAAATGTCACATAATACCTCATCCGTGAAGGGCTTGATGTTGTAGGTAAGGTGACACTGTTGGTTGACACAGAAATCTCTTCCTTGGTGAAGTCACTTGATGGTGTACGGTTGTGGGTGTGTTGTGGTCGACAAGCCTAGATGCTTCACGACCTCTGCTAAAATTAAGTTCTTTTGGCTCCTGATGTTGACAATGAACTATAACAGGGAACCCTTTACCCACTTCTGGGAATGGAAAAGGTGTTCCCCCTCCTCTGGATCTTCCAGTTCCTCTTTATGGATCTTTGTGGTGGTAATGGTGGCATTGGGCTCTACATTGATAATATTCTTCCCTTTGTCAGTCCCCTTTTCGGGTTCTGATTTAGAATTGGAGCATGCATTTGATTCAGAACCCTTCAGCTCAGCCACCAGTGACTGCTTGGCCTGACACTCACTTGTGTTGTGAGTGGAGCTCTTATGGAACTCACAGCACTTTCCTGTGTCCTTCTTGGGCTTTGCGACATTGTTCTTTGCTTGCAGCTTTGGTAGGTTTTCCTGGGTTGCTCCACCTTGGCTTTGCCCTTTTTTATGTGCTTTGGGGGCACATTTCCCTTTCTTCTGATTCGCAGATCCAAAGTCTCGCTTCTTCTATTTGAATTTCTACTCAATATTGGCAGCATATTGGTATGTTGCACCAAGCAAGAAGATGTCGAGGAACTCCATTTCCTCCTGAATGTATCTATGCAGACAACTATAGTACTTTAGTACCAAATTTTTCTCCGAAACTTTGATACCCAACTTTTTGCGCATGGTATGAAACAGATTCATCATCTTATGCACATATTGATCCCTTTGTTTCCGCAATGTAGTCCATTGTATGTACTTGTCCTCATAGCTCCCCACAAGATGATATTTTTCCTTGATGAAGTCTCAAAACGAATCCCAAGTGGGTGTGGTCGATAATAGAGAGGTTTCCCTCTCTTCATTTTACTCACAGTAGGTTTCCCACTAACCCTTGACATGGGCGGGGCAGCTTTGAGGAGTGAAAAAATAATCTTTTCCCAGTTGGAAAAGTCATGAATCAAGAAATATCCTTCTAATAGATTCAACTATCTATCTACGACGTTTGCATCTATTTGGCCCTCAAATATGGGAATGTCAAAGTTTACTTGTACCTTAAAAGGAGTGGTGCCTCCAGAGCAGCTGTTGGATGTAGATGCGTCGTCGGTGGGCAGTCGTTGAATGATCTGGGAAAATTTATCCATCATCGCTTTCCTTTGTTTCTCGAGGGCCTCCTCGAGAAATATTTTGATAGGATCTCCTACTCCCTCGTCTTTATTTTCTTTCCCCATGGGAATTCTTCTAGGTTTACGAGGCTGATCTTGAAAAGGTTCAATGAGATCGAGCCCTAACTCCCGTATACCCCGACCTCGTTGGGGACATGCAAAGAAGGATCAAGAAAGAGCATAACGCTCTGATACCACTGATCCAGACTTATGCAGGAATACAATAAAATATTGAAATCCACATAAATGCAGAGATACAGCAGAAATAACGCTTCCTTTCATTAATATCAAATAACTTAAATGTACTTATAGACATAATGGAAATAAACTAGCTAGGGCACTAGTAGCTTATCTCTTAGAAGAGATGTTGTGGTTATAGGCCTATGAACTATCTAAAATGAGGCTCAATGGTATTTTTATTATTAAACAACATATAAAAACCATAAAAAACCAAAACCATAACCCCAGGAGATGAAACGCCAAGATTTTATATGCCCCGTTGGGGTTAGTTGGGCAGCCAACTTCCTGGGTCGTAACTTGGTCATATTATCTCTATTTGGCACGTACGATATATCATCGGAAATATCACTCCGAGTACTATAGGTTTTTCTTTAGGCCCTTGCCTATGGCTGTGGGCCTGCTGCAGACCTCAAAAAATTTCTGTTGAGGGGGTCAAAACTGCTTCGAAAGTTCAAGACCCAAAAAACTGCTAAAAATAGTAAATGTTGCTATAAAAAAGGAAACTAGTGAAACTGATTGGAGGTCTAGGTGGAATAGGTGGATGGCCACCAATATCCACCTGGATCATGCCTAATGGGATGCTACCACATGGCACAATCTAAGGTTTCCATGTGGTGCCTCCACATTGGTCAAAAATTTGTTTATGGGTCTAGAGGGCTCAGTAGGGATCAATACCATGACCTTTCGCAACACACTCTAGAGCTCCACCACTACGTCATTAAGTTTTTTCTTAAACATATAGGTTTCCAACTATATTTGAAGTGTTTTTATTTCTGCATTGGGGGAAAGGACTGAGTGTTAGCCCTAGCCCCCGGTCATGTCACCAGTCTAGATGACCCTGGCACAAGCGCAGCAGCAGAGAAGGGCAAGGACCATCCCCAACCCATGGTCATGGATATGACCATATTCCCATGGAAAAGGGTTCAACGGAGAGGGAAGCATTGTAATCCATGGCACATGGTTCCATTGGGCACCATACAACCTAACGAGGAGCGGAAGGTGGAGCAGGGGTGGGGACTAGCCCTAGTCCCTGGTCATCACATCATTCAAACAACCCTGAGCGGATTACAAGGGAGCTACTGAAGTGGGGGCAGGGATTCAGCCCCAGCCCCTGGTTCTATGGTGCACCACAGGACTGGTGTGGAGCCTAGTCCGACAAGGCGGAGTTAAAGGCTTGGCCCTGGGTCACTATGCAGGCGCGTAACCAACAAAGGGAAGTTAAGGATCTAGCCTGGCGGGGGTGGGTAGTTGGCCCAGTCCCCAGCACATCTCCCTCCATATGACCAAAGCTCTGACAAGGAAGGTGCCAAAGCTGATGGGGGCAGACTGTTGGCCCAAGCCCTAGACCTTATGGGCACTCACATGACCCTAGTTTTGCGCACAGGGGTTATTGGGAAAATTAATGAAGCAAAAAAATGCACCGACAGTGGGAAAAAATTTCGCCTCTCGAACTGTTTAAAGGGAAAAAATGTCACAAAGTTAGAAGGTTCTGTCAAATTGAGGGACGAATAGCATAAGTTGTTCAAGGAGGCATAACTTGATCAATATTTGGTCTTTTGAGTCCAAGAAGAGCCTAGATAGGGGTTTTTGGGAAATATGACTCCATTGGAAACCTCAATTTAATATTTGGATCACTACTGGAATGAATTTTTGCAGGATTGAGTCTTTTAGTACTAGAGACAATCAGGGGTTTGAAGCATTTTTTAAGGAATTTTGAGCATGGAGAGAACCTTGTAGGGGTTTTCCAACCTTCTTGTTTTATCTGCAGTGGTTGTGGCTTCTATGGTGTAGCTCTTCTTTATATTTTCTCATTATGTTTTTTTAGGAAAGCTCTTTTTACTACCTCAATGTGGATTTGTTGTACATTTTATGCTCAGTTTCAAGTGGAGTACAGGTGGACCCCTTTTCATGTTGACCTTTTGATGACTGACTATAGGTGGTCATACTTTTAGAGTGAGATTTATTTACAGGAGAATGTTTCCTTGTAGGGGAAACAAGCCACTCAATTGTCAACAAATTTCATGTACTCCTTTATCATTGAAATCAATGGAGCAGTCTAGTTGTGTTAGCAAACCCAGAGATGTAGCCTAGGAGGAGTGAACTTGTCATCAAATTTTGTTTTTACTCTCTTCATTTTTGCCATTATGCGTTTCATGTGAATATGTTGCTTGTTTAAAGTTCATATGAAAACTAACTCATCATCCTTGAAGAGATTATAAAACTTTTTTACATTAAGACCCATTTTGTTTACTCGCAAAGCGTCAAAGGACGGTTAGTTTTTTGGAAGGAGAAGTTCTCTTCCAATTTCATATCAACGAGGGAGTCCCTTTAATTGGGCCTATTTTTATTCCCCTTTTCCCCCCTTTGGATCTATGATCAACTAGTTTAGGATGGATGGTGTGCTAAAAACCTAGTTCTTTTTCCTTTTATGTTTTCTTAGCATGGATATATTTATTAGTTTTACAACCAGATCTGCATGATATCCTTGCCACTTCCTTCTCTTTTTCCTTTTCTAACTTTTCATCTGCAGAGCTCGCATTTATTACTAGACCCTTGACTTCCTTTGAGGGGAGAAACTCATCCTCGTCCTCTTCAAATTTTCCATCGGGGCTATTACTCGAGCCTTCACCCTCATTAAGAATGTCATTTGAAGGTGGGGAAGGGCTTTGAGAAGGATTCGGCCCCTTCGAAAGACAGGGCTCTTGGATGAATATTTAGGATAGTTCTCCATCCTCTAGGATTCCTATTGAAGCTACAATTTTGTTTCCGACATTTTCATAGCTACCTTCCCAATTGATCACACCTAGCGTTGGGCCTGAGAAGCTCAGCCCTTGTCCTTCTTTACGGGGAGGTTTATCTGAATTCATATTCTGTTGAGATTGCTAACGATTTGTCCCCCTACAATGTTTTCCCACTTGACACTATTCATTTGTCTCACCTTATTGCGCTTGAGTTACTTTATTTTTTAGGCATCCTCTTTTGAAGCTCCCATATTCGTGACACACCTTGCATTTAAAGGGAAACTGGTCGTAATCAACCTCTTACACATGGTCCCAGTTGTCCATACACATATTGATTGCAATTGGAAATCCTTTATCTAGATCTACTTCCATGCAAATATTAGCACAAGAAAATAAATCATCTTTAGGCTTTGTACAATCAATATATTTTCCAAAAGAGTTGTCATTTAGTCTGACCATGGTTCTAGCAATTAAGAGGAAAGTAAGGGAGCTTAGCCCAAACTAGGACTGTAGTGGGGATGTCACAATCTGGGTTAAAGTTAGGGTTCTAATGATCTAGGTATAAACTCTGAGCACCCATAAATTATGGGTTGCTTCTAAAAATAAGATCTCAATCTGCTTTGTTCTCAAAATAAAATGTTAAAAATCCCTTACCACGAAAGGAGGATACCACTTATCCTTTGATTAGAGGATTCTAGTTCTTTTCGATCCATGTCCTGAATGAGTGAGGAGAGGGCCAGAGCCCCATAAAATAACCAACAAGGCCTCAATCTACCAGTTGAAAAGCACGAATCCAAGCTTGAGGGGCATTAATCTCAATCTTTGGGATTTCCTCAAGATTTTTCACAAATATGGAGGGCTCGAACTTATGAAACTTAGGGTCAGAGGCTACTAGCGAGTTAAACGTTGAGATCTCCCTTGTTAGTTAATCATCTGAGGTTGGCCCAACCATTGCAGGTCGTCCGAACAATGACATCTCGTGGATCCAAACAAAATGCAGCAAAGATGAATCATATATATGATTGGAAGAACGTATGTAGAAAATCAAAACATCAACAAAAATTAGTTGAGACCCATGCTGCAGAGTCGCAGATACACCATCATTGATCTTGTTCGCCAATGTTAGGAGGAGAGGCTCAATGAGTTTTAAGAATATCTTCCAATTTCTTGACAAAGCGGGTGGGTTGGATTTTTGGTATATCAACGAGTTGAAGGCCTCTATCTCCTTTATCGAAGGGGGGCAAGAGACCAAATTGGTCATAGCTAGTCACCCGAACCACTGACCATGAAGCGATCTCAGATGAGGGAATCACAAGACCAAAATCTTTGGGACCTATACATGCAATTCTAGGATGAATCCACAAACGCTGCATCAGGAACTCAAAACCTGATAAGTCGCTTGACCGAAATCCACCAAACAGTAGCTTGATTCAACAACTTCATGGAATCATGAACATGAAGTTATTATCGTGATAGAGATAGAATTGAAAGCACATGAAGATAATGAGGCCGATACACCAATGGCAAGGCCTTCAAGCTACTAAGGCAATCAATGCCACAATCCCTCACGGGAAGAACGCAGATCCCAATGTGGTTATAATTTTAGTAAACGCTACAAACAATTTATTTAAGTTAGTATTTATAAGAAAAGTTGAATTTTTTAATTTAATCATAAACCAATGAACTTTTTATTAAGACACGGTGGTGTAATCATGCATTTAATCTACACCACATGGCATTGTTTTAAATAAAAATGGTTTACGACATTTTAATATAATTTGAATTTTTTTGTCTAACTATATGGTATTATAACTTATTTCATTCATGATATCCTTGAGAGTTTGCTCAATTAGTCGAGTCTCTGTCGCTAAAGCACATTTTCTATTGAGAGGTCACGAGATCAATTATCTTGACACTCTTAGGGTTAGGCTCTATAGTTGACCTGATAGGAAGTGATCCCTTCAGGTGGATTTGCCTAATACACATATTTTGTGGATGTAGCGATCACCAGTCTTTGGCATCCATACATCACATTAAAAAAAATAAAAATCATTCATGATACACATCCTTAAATTTTTAATAAACATTTTGACTTCATTTTCTTAACCACAAATTAGATGAATACTTTTATTTATAGTGAGTTTAAATATAAAAATAATATTCTTAAAAACATATAAATTATTTCACATCCCAGTAAAAAAATTATAAAATATTATCGTCAAAGTCAATATATATATATATATGTCATCCATTAAATAATTACTTATAATTATTACTTCATAATAAAGTGATCGCCAATTGAACTACACCCTATAAAGTATATATATATATATGTGAATTGGCTAATTAAACTACACCCCATAAACAATATATAACTCACATTACTAATTTAATAACAATAATATAATTTTGTTAAATTTTATTACAAATATGTATATCGAATAATATAAAATATATCTTATAAAATGAAATACCTTATATAGCCTAAATTTTAAATATAATTTCAAAAACTTACTCTTATATATATAATAAATTTTAAAGTTAATCTCAAAAACCTCTAGATGAATGACTTAATTATCTCAATGTATTTAATGAGGGAAGACATGAAAGTGAAGTTTAGGGACCACGATGGAAAGTAATACAATATAATATTACTTTGTACTCTAAAGCGATATACGTGTAAGGACCACCAACATAAAGCAATACACCAATACCACGTGATGTGATATAAGCTTATTTATTTTTGACGCCAAGTCCGCTATGTGGGCTCCCTTGTGCACATCAGTGGTATTGAATTTAAACTTTTTCTAAATAATTTCGGTTCGTTGGTTGTTGATTCTTTTAAATTTATTATTTTTTTAAGTAATATATATAATATTAAGAATTTGTTTATACACAATATATAATATTATTAGTATGATAAAATTAAATTAAAAAAATAATATTATAATTTTTTATATTTGTAATATAATTAAAAATGTTAAATTAATAAATTTTTATATATTTATAAATTATCTTTTCATACAATTTTATATTTATTAATAAAATAATCATTTTTTTATATATTCATAATCAATCTGCATCTCTCTTTAAATTTGAAAGTTCAGTGTTCAAACTTAATTATGTATTTAGATTATATTTTAATATTTTATTGACAAATAAATTGTACAAAGATATTTTTCCGTAAACATCACATAGCAAAGAACATGGTTTACCTATTTTGAACTAAGTAGTGTGGATCGTCAAGATGAACCACACTCGTTGGTTTGAAACTAGTCGACCATGTTTTTTGCTACGTGATTTTTACCGAAAGATATCTTTGTACAAATTATAGATTACAAAAACCACATTTCAAATAATGACAAATAAATTATAAGATGTATACGATTTAATGATTTACTAATGGAGTTGTTTATGTTCATTGTTTAAATCTAATTATCTATTTTACCTTATATTTTAACAATTTGGAAAACGTAGAAAATGTAATGATTTATTCAATAAATTGTTTATGCACCATTTTTTAAATGACTATACTAATTATAATTTTATATAAATTATTTAATAAATTATTTACAAAATTAGTTATCAATTTTTTTAATATATATTTAATTTAATAAATTAATTTTTTAAAATGAAGAGATTAAGTGTACTTTTCCATTAAGAAAGATTATTCTAGTAATTGTGAGATTTATATGAAAAATATTCTTAATTCTTATAGACATTATTTCAAAGTGGGTTTTAGGGAGACATCTAACGTAGAATCACTCTATTCCTTAAAGGTGGGATTTTGTTGAGATCTACAATCAAAGTATTCAAATTGAATTCACATGTGAGGGGGCTTCATTACCTACATATGCTAAAGAAACAACAGGGGGTGACCTTCATTTTGATATTGAAGCATTTAACAACTTGTTTGAGTCTTTAAAGCTAAGTAAAAGAACTTGGCCATTGCAAAGGAGATTTGAAAAAGATTGGGAGTTATTTCTCACCTAGATCACTCGTCCACATAATCAAGAAGAAAAACTTTATTTTCACCGATTATGCTCTAATAGGAAAGCTTGCAAGCCTTTGGCCTAGTCCTAGAGCTATAAAAACATGGGTAGCCAAGCAATGGTAACATAAGATGCAAGGATAAATATTATTATTTTCATTTGACCATAGATATTGAGTTTTTCTCTTTTTCAATAAGGAGGAATGTGACTTGATATTTACTCTAGACCCTACTTCATGAGATTCGGGGAAATGTATTTTATCTACTTGGACCCTCAATTTCATTTTAAAAGAGAAAATAATAATGGGACTTGTGTGGGTTAGGTTGCCTCATGTACCTCTATTTTATGGGATGAAAACGCTTTCACTAGCATTGGGAACATGTTGGGCTACTTTATTGATTGAGCATAACTTGATTGAGGAAGATTCTTAGTAGTTACATGAATTCTCAAGGTAACAAGCCACAACATCCAAAGGCATCCCAAGAGGGACTAGTCAAATCAAGCAATAACAAGTTTGAAGTTCTTGAAAACAAAGGGAAGAGAAACCACAAGAAGATCTTAAAGCTAGAACACATCCTTGAAGATTGTGTTGATCCAACGAAGGCCCATGTAGATCAAGAGATGTATGCCCCAATAGGGATAAAAGAGGAGGAAAATATGGGAGTGGAAGAAGAAGAGGATGAAAATGAATAAAAAAAGAAAGAGGAGTAAGCACAGGTGAGGAAGAAAATATGGAAGTGGAAGAAGCAAACGAGGATGAAAAGGAATAAAAAGAGAAAGTGGAGTAAGGAGAAGCAGAAGATAAAGATGTAAAGTAAAAAGGGCAAGAAAAAGGATATTGAAGCTCATGATTATCCATCTTTAGTGCAATATGTTTGTTCAACTAAAAAAACTAAATTTCATTCTTTCACCAAAATCCTAAAAAAAACTAAACACCCCTATTGTCCTCTCGCAAAAAAAAGAAATCAAGTTGAGATTAAAAAGAACATAATATATATATATATATATATATATATATGAATCATTTATATATTTAATTCATCATACATTATTTTACATTTTTTTATACTAAATTTATAAAAAATATTCCATAAAAAATAATACAAGTAAAACATTCCTTAACTCTATTCTTCAAAATATTTGTTTTTTAAAAGGGATAATTGCAAGACTTACTCTTCTTTTCAAATTTAAGCTATTCGAAACCAACTTTTGCTAATAAAAAATATTCATTTATTTTATAATAAACCCATAATTTAACAAATCACAAATTTTAAAATAGTTAATTTTTTTTAATAATTTACTAAATTTTAAATTTTAAAATGATTATTTCTTAAAAAAATTAATAAAGTTATAACTTTTGTATTAAATTGAGCATTATATAATAAACAACTTCAAGGAAATAAATTTTCACGGTTACACATAATATACTTACAAGAATTTACTTCTCAATAGTGAAATAATCACATACCAATTTTTCATCAAACAGATATTTTAATAAATTTTGTTATTTTTATAAAATAAATATTTTAATAAATTATATTTATTATTTGTATCCATAATTTAAAAGAACGTATTAAGCACAAATGTAATTTTAATGATAACTTCTGAACACACTTTGGTAAAATATTATAACATTTATTCAATTTATAGAATATTAAATATAATACTAATTATTTAAATTAAAAAGTATAATACCTTTAAATGATTAAGATATTTTTATATAATAGTAATGAGAGTTAAAAAATTATGTAAAAACATGTTAGTATAACTTTAAATTAAAAATAATCTTTTCTCTAGTCTATTATTTAAAGTAAATAGTGATATTATTTAGTATATTATATTAAAGTAAATAATGGTATTATTTAGTATATTATATTAAAGTAAATAATGATATTAGTGTTAGAAGTGATAATTTGTAATTTAAAAATATTTAGTAATAATGTTTTTTAATTATTTTTATTTATTTATTATTATTATTATTATTGGTAAGTTGGAAGTTATTCATTAAGTTAAAAAGTTATTTTGTTATGTATAGTTTTTCAAAATTTTATGATTTTCATTCTCATTAGAGTTGTTGGTTGGTAGATGAATAACTAATTTTTTTTACAGTAGATAAAAAGGATCGTGATATCCAAAATAAAAGATGTTTGAGAAGCGAAAAAACCATTAAAATCATAACACAACCAATATCCTTCTAGGAGTCAGAAGAAGTTTTTAGAGCATGGTTTTCTGATCTAGAGCTAGGGGGTATCGAAAACTTTAGTTTTCACAATATGTGCTTCTCCATATGGGTCACGCGAGCGTCCAAACGACCCAAGATGTCTTGCATTCTTCGTTGGTTTCTTTGCATGTCATTGAGAAATGAAATTATTTCATTTCTATCATCATGTTTTTCCTTTAAGAAATTGACCTAATAAGGTGTTCAACTGCCAATGTAAGGTGACCAAGTGATGTGTTATACTCCCCCTAGTATATCTCAGATTTGGGAGCCAATGTAAAACTTCACCAATGAATTCATAATCTGAGGGAGATATTCCTTCTATGTGGACAATTTGTTCCAACTGATGGACATTAGCTTGGGTCCAAAGTGTTGAGAAAATGTAGGGTAGCATATAGACAAGTTCTTTAGTTTGATTTCTCTAATACTTTGACAAGTTCTTGTGACTATTTTATTTATTCTTTATTATCGTTGTTATGTTCTTTTCATCATCAAGATAAATTTCAAACAAGAATATCATAAAGACACCAGAGATAGGCACTCAGCCAAGGAAAAACCCCTATGAAGGGGAAAACCCAGTCAAACACTTCCACTAGTATATCCAAATTAAATTGAGACACTCGAAGACCTTTGACTCAACCTCCTCCAACCATCAAGTCAACCTTCCAACCGATATTCAACAAGGTAGATCTATTCATTAGTCTAGGGTCTCAATCTTCTTTTAGACTGAAGTTTTTCTAGTTTTTAGTATACTTTGGTTCAACACCATGTTATTACACTTTGGTCCTTAAATGAATAACCAAACAACGACCTTTCTACAATATGCAACAAGATCTTTCGGTCCTACAAAAGATGACCATAATTTCAATCATGTAACTTTATTTTTGTACCTTATTTCTTGTTCGCTGATCTATCACAGAATTCTTTGACAGGATTCTAAATATCTTTGCTTGTATTTTCCTTACTTTTGTAGTAGTGTAGGTCCTTCTTATAATTATCTCACACTCCATCTTTCCTTGTAGCTTCAGAACGAATCTTGTTATATTCCTCTCAAATCTCGTTCTATTTGTTATAGATAATGGTTGGAGATTTTTCTTTTGAGGTTGACATGATGTGTTTGAAGCTGACTTTTATGTGCTTGAGGTTGACTTGATGGTGGAGGGGTTCACATGACTATAATGCATAGAATAAATTTATTTCTTTGATATGATGAACCAAAGAAGGGTCTTATATACATCATGACATTGAATTTTGACACAAGACACAAACACTAGAGCACATAATGGGTGATTTTGACCTCTTGAACATCGACCCAAGCATGAAACTCATGCTTTAATAAGGCAATTATTTTTCTTTTGAAAAATACAATTATGAAGACTGACACTAGTTTTATTCTTCAACACTCCCTCTTAACTAGGGTGGTATTCATAATTACATATATACATAGGTACAAGGATGGACTCAAAATGGCATAATATATGAATAGTTATAGCATGCCCAGTATACAAATTAGATACCTACATAGGGTATCTTACTAGGTGGGACAAAGGTGTGTTCCAATATTTAGCCTCTATATGTACCGTCAGGATTTAGCTCTAACAACAACCCAGGGATCTAGGTGTGTATCCAAGGTCAAAGCTCTAATACCAATGCCACCCTCCCTACTTCGGGATATAGACATCATCAAAAGTCGACCAGATGTCCTCTCAAGCATCTTGTCTCCCCAAGATGATTCATCTCTCCTTATAAACTAAATCAAATATCTCCACTAGTTCAGGCATTTCTTAAATTTTCAACCTTCTTATGGAGATATCCTACACAATCACAACCGCAATTAGTAATAACTTGTCATAATATATATATGTTAACTCAAACCTTAGGGGTTTTCAAATATTCTGATGTTGCTTAGATCATATTATCAAACACATCCCTTTAGAAGATTTATTCTTTAACTTCTTCAGTAACACCAAACTTAGCCTCAATATATCTTCCAAATCATCCAACACTTGCTCACAACTTTATCAATCATGAACATTTATCAGTAGTACTTTAGTGATTTCTTCTTTCATTTCATTCTTTCTTCAAAGTATTCACTGTATATATGATATGTCCTCCCTCTTAACTATTGATTTTGTGTATTTGGGGTAGCATCAGTTGTGCTCTAGCTCCCAAATTTTGTGGAGGGACTAGAGTACACTTTATCTACAAGACCCAGAAAAGGATTTAGGAGATTTCATCTGGTTTAAGAGATATTAAATTAACTAATTATTTTAAGTGTATTTCCTAAGTTAAAACTTAGGGAACTTAAATAATTAAAGTGAATTTAATTAAACATGTGATGAAATTTTCTTAAGTCACACGGATCAAGCTATCTTTTAATATTAGCCATTGATTCAAGAGCTGATCATGGTCGTTGATTTGTCAACGAGAAAAGTATAAAGGAAATACTTGGGGTCATTTGTAAAGACACACAGAGGTCAATCAATTGTTCTTGAAAAATTTGATCTTGCTCACAATATGAAGAATAATTATTATTTTTCATTAAATTTATTAATTGATCTTCCTCATATATTTGTGAAAAAGTAAATACTGGTTGAATATCATCAAAGTCTTCGTTGCCATCATCTATCCAAAATTCACTTTCTACTTCAGTTATTGTTTTTGTAGGTGGGTACAATGTGAATTTCTTAGTAAAGCTACCATAAGAGATACACATATCACCAGATCTACAACTTATGAATGCATCAACTGTAGCTAGCCTGGGTCTACCAAGGATGAATGGATGACCTCCCAAATTATTCCCAGGAGTTAAAATCATAAAATCAACATGATACTCCCATGAATACAAAGAGACATACACATCTTCTAATATATTATCTGGTTTGATAACATATCTATCTGCTAATTGTAGTAAGGTTGGGGTATATTGAAGATTGGTAAGCTTCAATTGATCCATAGTTTGTTTGCTCATGATATTAATAAATATTCCTAAATCAATTAGGGTGTTTGGAATGTCAATACCATTAATGTGAAATTTTATAATAGGGCTACCAAGATCAATATATTTTTGAACTATTGGTTTCCCCATCATAATATCTGCAATATTTCATACCAAATGAATTTTATTGACATATTTTCTTTTTTCTTCCTAGTTTTTTAATGCACAATGCCTTAATTGTTTTTGCAAATATTGGTATTTACTTGTAGCTTGGAGTAAATTAATTTTGATGTAAATATTTTTCAATTCATCCAACATATTTCTGGTAAACAATTTGAATTTATACTCCCTTATCAATTTTAATCCTTTCAGGAAAAGGAGGATTTTGTAGGGAAACAAAAGGTTGTTATCCTAGAGGAATTGTAGAAGCTAGATTTATTTAGTTATCATCTAATTGTGTAGGAACATCTTCCTTTGGACGAGTATTTTCTTGACCAAGGAGTGTTTCTTTTTCAAGAACCTCATCCTCTTTAGATTCTTGGATGACAAATGGTGGTGACTTCTTGTGCATCATATAGGCTTGAAAATTTTGACCCTCTACATTGTAGATAGGTTATTGATTTTTATTATTTGGGTTTGGGAGTAGCTGAGCAGGTATTTGACTGGATTTATGAGGAAATGGAGTGGATGGTAATGGAAGTGGTTGATTTGGTGGTTCATCTTGAAATTGTGGTTAAGATGGTTGAGGAGGGTAGTATTGCGGTTGGTAAGGGGAATAAGGTTATTGGAATTGAGGATACTAGGGATTTCTACCATAAGAATTCTGCTAAACTTGAGCCCAAGACTCTGGGTTTTGAGGTTGGGGTGGCAAATATTTCCAAGGCATAGGTGCAGCCCAATTATTCTGTGGTTGTGCATATGATTGATATTGAGTATCAAGACCTTGTGTCATACCTAGCTATTGAGACTATCATGGTATTTTAGCAATAAAGAAAAGTGATTAATCTTGGCTTGATCTAGCTTCATCCTGAAAGACAACCTTAAGCCTATGTATTGAAGGACATTATTTTCACTACAACAAAATAGACAATTTGTGCCAGATTTTAGTGCATTTTTTTTCCAATTGAGATGAGCAACTTGGCGCTAAATTTGGTGCTATTGTACATTTTTTAAAGCGTCATTTTTTGCACCCGATTTTGCATCCTTTTTTACACCATATTATGCATCCTTTTTTGCATCAAATTTTGCACTAGGATTTGCACTGGCTTTATGGAAGATTTTGCTTCTATTTTTGTGCCATTTTTTGCATCTATTTTTTCGTCGTTTTTTACTTCCTATTTTGTGCCATTATTTTCTCCCAATATTTCAACATAATTTACATCAAGTTTTACACCATCTTTTGTATCTGATTTAGAGCCTTTTTTGCATCCAATTTGTGCTAGTTTCTGCGTCTAGTCTTACGCCAATTTTTGCATCTAGTATTATGCCAATGTTGCTTCTAAATTTGTACCTATTTTTGCATATTGTTTTGCATCGATTTTTGTGCCTATTTTTGCACCATTTTTTGTATCCAATTTTGCACCATATGTTGAATTTGATTGAACACCAAATTTTACATCATTTTTGTGCCTATTTTTTGCACCACTTTTTGCATTCATTTTTTCATTTGATTTGTCTCCCTTTTTAGCATCCTATTTTGCATCATTTGTAGAATCCAATTTTGCATTGTTCTTACCACCATTTCTTACATGCAATTTTCCATCCTTTTGAACCTCCAAATTTGCATTTAGATTTGCATCCTATGTTGAGACATGTGTTTCATCCACCTTTGCATCCCATTTTGCACCTCATTTTGCATCCAACATTGCATCTCAATTTTCATCCAATTTTGAGTCATTTTTATGTCCATTTTTGCATCCATTTTTGAACCATTTTTGGTGTCTAATTTTGCATCATTTTTGACATCCAAATTTGTATCCTATTTTCTGCATCATTTTGTGTCCACATTTGCATCTCATTTTGCGCCTAGGTTTGATTTTGAATTTGCATCTAGTTATGCATCATTTGCGGAATCCAATATGACGTCCTTGGTTTCACCCTTTTTTAGCCTCATTTTGCATCTCGCTTTTGTGTATTTTCTTACATCCTTTTCTGCACCCAATTTTGTATCCCTTTTTACACTATTATTTGCATCTTGATTTGACATCTAAATTTGCATCTTTCTCGCACCCAACTTGACATTCCCTTTTACATCCAATTTTACTTCTATTTATCTGTCATTTTTTTGCATCTAGTTTGGTGTCCATTTTTGCATCCTCATTTGCACCCAATTTTGCATCCATGGTTACATCCAAATTTGTCTTCTTGTTTAGAGTGTACTTTTCTTTCCATTTATGACCCCCATTATAGGTTCATTTTAATAATTTCAATTACATAGTGAAATATATTACAATTTCTAAATATCATTAAAGAAGATATCACTTAATAACCACAGAGTGTTTGTATTTAAATTTAAAGGACTATTTCTCCACAAATAAGCTATTGTCACTTTTGTCAATGTGTGCATGAGATTATTCTAGATCTGGATTTGTGAAGATCTGTTATGTGTTTTGCTTCGATTTTAACTTGAATTTATTAAGTTAATAACTTGTCTAAGTAGGAGGAGCATAACCATATTAACAGTAATAATTTTTTCATAAATTGTAATATTCGGAAATTTCTACATGGTATTAGAGAAATTGCAGATCTAGGAGGGTCACCTGACAAGGGCGGAAGGTTCAAATGTTGTAGAAAGAAGCTGAAAGATAGCGAAATGCGAGATATGACGGGACAGCGCGGTTTTCAAAGGTAGATCCATGCGGAGGGAAGGGTGACCTTTCATCCTACTTGTCTCCTAGCAATCCCATGCAATTCTTTGCTAACGAGAGCGACTCAAAAACAACGCTAGATTGGTATGAAGCCGACTAGTGTAGTTCGGATACAGATACGCGAGATCGAGAAAAAGAAGACTGCAAAAAAGCTGCAAAAACTCAGAAGGTGCTAGTGGGGTTAATTTCATGAATTTTTCAGATTTTTAGCCTTAGCACAAGTGACAAAGGGCGGGAGGAGATCAGCTTCTCAGAGAGTTTCTTGCTAAAGGAAACTTGCAGTTTGATTAGAGGATCAAAGAAGAAGTTGAATCATAGTTGATTTGGTAGATTTTCAAGAGGGAAATCAGTTGTCAAAAGGAGCAGAAGGTGCATGTTTCACCAAGGGCCTTAGATCCATTTCTATAGCAAAGAGAAAAGTAAGTTTTGACACATTATGAGCAGATGGATCCTCATGGACTGTGTGATCAGGATAGACTAGATGGCCTCTCAAACTTTTCAGTTTGAAAGGCAAGGATCCTGATTGTCCTTGAGGCATATAATCTCAGAGACCACGCAGAGCAGACTCTGGCCACACCAACAGATTTGGATCTCCTTTGGAAGCATAAGGAGGTCGTTGAGCATGCCAAGTGGCTGATTATGGATGGTATCAAGGACCATATTGTACCACATGTAGCTGAGAAGAAGACAACTAACGAGATGTGGAAGGCCTTGACGTCCCTATATGAGGGAAATTATGTCCAAAGAAAAATGTTGTTGGAGACTCAAATAAGGTCATTCATGATGACCAAGGGAGAAGACGTGGAACATTTCCTCTTCATATTGCAGTCAATCAAAGATCAGCTGACTACAATGGGTGCAACTGTGGATGATGTTGTGATAGTCAGGACTACCCTCAATGCAGTCACAGATGAGTGGGAAACCTTTGTCCAAAGTATCTTGGGTAGAGCGGACCTCCCATATTGGGACAACTTGTGGTCAATTCTACGTCAAGAAGAACTCTATAGATTCACCAACAAGCAGCACAACCCAGTATTTAGAAAAGTGAAGAAGGAAGATGAGGAAGATGCAACCTTGGCATGAAAGAAGCAGTCAAAGAAGAAGAAGGATCTTTCAAAGATAAAGTTCTTATAGTGTGGTGAAATGGGACATTTTGCCAGCAATTTTCCTAAGAAGAAAAGGGACAAGGAAACATATTATTCCATAGCAGCAGTGGCAGATGATGGGTCAGGAGATGATGCAACCATGAGTGCTCATGAACCACGGAGGTGGGGTGACATGGACATGCAGAGGAGCTACATGAAAGTGAGGCGGGATCCTTGAGCAGCTTATCTCTTGGATCACATGCGAGCTACGGAAACCTTAAGACAGTAGCGGGACAAGAGGAGCAGTGGATGCATAGATCACAGATGAAGCAAGCAGAGGCGGATCTGAAGACTAGAAGGAGAAGCGCAGAGTAAGGTAGTAGCAGCGTAGAAGCAGTAGCGGTGCAGAGGCTGATGTGACTTCAGCAGTAAAGAGAAGAGCTTCTTACACAGTGCAGAGTTGCAACAACGCAGAAGGCTTCAGAGGGATAGTGCAGTGCAACGACAACGTGATATATTTCAGCACAAGGGGTTGATGTGACTTCAGTAGTGTAGAGGGATTCTGATTACGCAACAGAGCTATAGTTGTGCATCGTTCTTTATATGCCAGCACAGATCTGCAGCCTATGGAGCTTCAGTGATGATGATGTAGCCCATCTGACTTGTCTGTCAAAGATTGGGCAGGATATTTAGTTGTTTCTCTCAACAACTGAATTTGCAGTGCAGCAGATCAGTAGTGGAAGTGCTATGAGCAGCACAAATGTAGCATATTGAGAGGGAGTTGTAGTACAGAGGTTGCAGTGGCAGTGGCAGAGTTATGGGAAACAATATAGAATAGCAACAAAAGTGCAGATTTGAGTGGTAGCAGGCCAAGCATTAGCAGCACAGAACTAGTGCCCAAAATCATGTAATGCATGTGTGATGTATTGCTAGAGCACACCCTTGATGCTAAGAGGGAGTGTTGAGATTTTTTTTATTTTGGGTAGCATCAGTTGTGCTCTAGCTCTCAAATTTTGTGGAGGGAGTAGAGTACACTTGATCTAAAAGACCCAGAAAAGGATTTGGGAGATTTCATCTGGTTTAGGAGATATTAAATTAATTAATTATTTTAAGTGTATTTCCTAAGTTAAAACTAAGGTAACTTAAATAATTAAAGTGAATTTAATTAAACATATGATGAAATTGTCTTAAGTCACATGGATCAAGATTTATTTTAATATTATCCATTGATTCAATATTTGATCATGGTCGTCGATTTTTCAATGAGAAAAGTACAAATGAAAGGCTTGGGTCATTTGTAAAGATACACAGAGGCAGAGCACTGAAGCTAAGCTGAGATTCTAGGGTAGGGTTTGCTAAGAATACTCAGAAGTGTTTCAGCTGTAGAGAGGGGAATTTAGGCAAAGGGGATGATCTGATCCCGGGGTCTAGAATACACAAGAGGCAGAGATCAGCTCAAGGATAGCGAAGAGGAGAAGGGAAGTTGCAGCAGCAAGGACAACGCAGTCCCTCCAAGGACAACGTGATTTTCAGCAAGAAACTGTTAGAGGGTTACGTAGAGACCCTTAGGGGCAGCGTAGTGACTTTTTCACCCAGTCTGGGGTAACACAGTCTCTTCCAAAGCAACGCTGAGGGTTGGAGGTGCTTTAGAGTTTGACGTAGAGGCTTTTAGGGGCAGCCTTGGGATTTCTAGGCCCTAATCTTGGTTGAGTTCTGTAAATCACGTTTGAGGGTGTGGATCAGTCATTATTTTGGCCCTAGATCAGCCAATGAGTTGTAGATATAGTATATTCTCTGATGGGTTTTCTAGATCTGGAACCCAAATTTGTGTATTCAAAAAAATTCTTAATAATAAAACCCTCCAGCAGCCAGAGACCGGTTTTCCCGCATTGGGTTTTTCCGGGGACTATTTGTCCAGAAATAACTATGTCACTTTGTCAATGTGTGCATGAACTTGTTCAAGATCTGGATTGGTGGAGATATGTTATGTGTTTTGCTTCGATTTTAACTTGAATTTATTCAGTTAATAACTTTTCTAAGTTGGAGGATCATAACCAGATTAATAGTAAATAATTTCTGCATAAAGTGTAAAGATTCAGAAATTTCCACATTAACTAGGGATATATACCCTTTCTTTCTATTCAAGCTCAATCTTAACTTAGGGAGATCAACAACTTCATTATTTTAGCTATACAAGTTCTTTCATCATATCATTAGAGAAACTTCAACCTTTCCAAGCTTCATTCTTTCAAAAACATCAATCTTTTTATGGCAAAAAGGTTATTTATGCATCTTTAATATCATCATTCTCACAACTCCCTCATTTCATCATGTTCATCATTATTATCGAGTCATATTCAATTGTAAGGTAGATGAACATCTTCAATATTTTGAAGATTTTTTACCTTCAAATATTTAAAAGAAAGTACAACCAAGTACAAATATATAGAAGCATAAAGTCAACTATATCAAAATCATGTCATTACAATGGAAGCATAAAAATAATTAAGCTTTAGACATCAAATACCTAAACCTACTTAGGTTAATATTCAACAAGATTTACTTCTTTGGACTTCAACAACTTTCTAGGATTTTTGTTGCAAATCCTAGATTCGATCATCTAGACTTAAGGCCTTAGATATCAACAATTAGCAATCATTACATCTAGGGAGTCAATATTGTTCCCTAGAATTTCATGCCAAACTCTACTAGGGCTTTGTCTCAAACCTTATATTTCATGGATATCAAAAATCAATTTATCAACCTAGCATTTTATATCTAGGGTTCCGTTATAATTACCTTATATCAATCTCTTACTTAGGGTCTGTATCATAAACCCTAGATACATATATAAAATTACAAAATTAGACATACAACGAATTCAATCAGGCTATGAAATCATACGGTAGCACAAACACCTATGGTTTCATTCCTAGGACCTTACTTTAACTATTAAAATGGTTTATTCATAAACCATAAACCCTAATTTATCAAACCCTAAAAAGGCTATGGTTTTGTCATTACATCACCAAAACTCTAAACATTATAAGAGTAGGATTTTATCATGAGATTTATTAACAAACCCTAAGAAGACTAGGGTTTCATCATTAGTGTGCCCTAAGCATCAAAAGGCTAGGGATTTATAGTGAACCAAAAATATTAATGTTTCACTAAAGTAAACAAAAGATAGAGAATATAAAAAGGTTGATTTAATCTAAATATTAATCACCTTAAACAAGAACCATAATGATTCAAAACCCTAGACATGAAAGAGTTAGTAAATTTCAAAATGGCCGTACTTTGTAATATGAAGAATATCTACCATAAATCCTTATAGATACCTTGAGTTACTTATTTTATAGCCCTAGTAAGGTTTCTTTAATGAAAGGATCCCTCTGAATTATGTCAACATCTTCATGGTTCATCTATTTATGATTCAATATGTGCTTAAGGATCTAGCTTGGTTTATAGAGTCACAATTCTTAAAGATATACCTGCAATGTTTATTCACAAGAATAACCAAAATATGAAAGTACAATAGTGTGGTAATTATCTAGGATTTCCATTATTTTTAAGAGAGTGAGTATTAAGTAGTTAATGAATAGGCCAAGTCTGTGTAAATCTCAAGATGGATCGCTCGATGAGCTCACAGACATGTTCATATACATTGTTGTGCAAAAGGCCCTGGGTAAAGGCCAGTACATTCATCCTTATACTTCATGGAAGTCAGAAGCCTTAAGAGTTCAAAAGAATGGAATTGACACCTTATCATCCTTGTGATCAAGTGTTGTGACCAAGCAGTGAGGGCTCGAAATATAAAGCCTAGAGGAGAAAAAGGGACTTGAGCTTAAGTTCCATGTGAACAGGTGCAATGTCGAAGTGTTGAGGATGAGGGCCAATTTTATTTTGCCAAGGATTAAAGGAGTGGGCTCCCTGAAAATCCATATGGCTAGGAGCCATGACCAAGGGCACAAGAAAGAGATATATGAGTCATAGATGTCGAGGAAGCTTTTTTGTTGTCCACCTGTCCCAGAATTTTTACCCCGGAGAACTCAATGGAATCCCAAGGAAATATCACCAAGAAGTATTCATTGGGATGACGTGGCGTGGTGAGGCTTGAGGCAAGGCATATGACGTGGTAAAGAGGAGGACCTATAAGTTTCCTTATAATGTGGAATCTAGATTTTACTGGTAGTGGGGGACCAAGGGACCCACGACCAACATGGTAAGTGACCATGCCTCAGAACCACGAAGCAACTTGGGATGTAGGACATGTGTTAGTTGAATTCGAGGTTTTTTTGGGTCCATGTGGGTTAAAAAACGAGTGACACGTGCATACTTAGAGTGGAGCGACATGGAGGGTGACATCACCCTGACGGAAAGGGCCACTGATGTCACCCTGACACCCTGTCCCTGGTGATTTCCTATGGAGTCAGGTGCAATCTCACAGGGATTTAATCCTCGGGGTGATGTGGAGGCACACCTGCATAGTTTTAAAGGAGTTGGAAACTTGACAAGGTAGTGGAACCAATATTAGGTCATAGAATGCTTGTTAACAAGCATGCACGTTGGGACCTAAAGACAAGATCAGTCATTCGATGGGGTTGATATAATTCATTAGATCCTTCGAGAGGAATCTTGATGCTAACACCCATGCTAGTCTCAAACTTGAATACATATTCTTCATTCGATCTATGGCTTCAAATCGTTGATTGACAATGTGTGGTTGGAGGGATCGTGGTTCATAAGGCGTGGGGTAAGAGCGATGGGGCCCACCTGCATAGGTGTAAGAAAGTGGACCATGTGATTGGTTAGAACTAAATTGAGGTGGCGGGAATCCACATGGATTCTCCACGTAACCCCACTTTGTTTTTCCCAAAATTTTCAATGGGGGACCTCATGGGATACCACCAAGATTTTATTTCTGAGGTGACATAGTCGTAAAGGGTATCACACCTACAAATCTTGTGTGCATTATATATATATATATATATAGTTGTTGGCCTGGTAAGCCATGGAATTGAGATAACACATGATATGATATGATCAGGTCGGAAATTGGGGTCATGTTGCCAGGTAGTAATGAGGTAGTGATGATGTGGATAACCACGTGGCGGGTCTTAGAGACGGGGCGTTATTTGATAGGTCAATATTTGGATAGCTATATTTTTTAATCTGGGAGTCAAATCAAGACATATTTTATATCGTTGGAAAGGTCTTGACAAGATTAACGCAACAATGGGATCTATTTTAAGTTTTGAGAAATTGGAAAAAGGTCAAAATATTTAGACCCCATTTCCTGAACACTTAGACCATATGGGATCTGCGATAGAAGAAATGTAAACAAATAATTTTAATTGTATACCTTTTGGCATAAGTTGGTCATCGTGTTACAGAATTAACAAAGCAGTAAGTTCAATTCATGGATCTCGATAGATGAGTGGAGCTCTAAATCTGAGTATTATAACTAAATGCAAACATAATGGTGTGATATTCATAACACTGATTGTGAATTTTAAGTTGGTTTCAGGGATGTTCTAGTATGATTTATGTTATTGAAAAATGCAATGATATTTCACGTGTTTGCTAAATATACATATTGAAGGTCTAGATAGTCTATTGTTTTGATCATGGTTTAATTTCAATCATTTGGTATTGGTAGAAATGATTGCATGGTTGTGTGCATGGTTGCTCATAGTATATTAACACTACTGCTTAAGTGGTGTGATAGTACACACTTGGAATGAGTGTGCATGTGATATGAGGGATGTTGAGGAAACCCCTGTGTTGCTTGTATTGCATAACATAGTTTTTTATGGTTAAATTTATATATGTATGTTGATTGGATGGGAGAGTTCCATGGTCTTGATATTATATCACTAAGAGCCTCAATGGATTTTAGGTATAACGTTTGTGACTCTAGAAGAGAGTCAAGTCATATGATAATTTCTTGTTGTAGGTGTTTCTTATAACACTATGATATATAACACTATGATCAAGGATTGTATGATGGGAAGGATTGTATGATGGCTTTCTTGTCCAAGTGGTCATAGTTGCAACGCTTATGATCACATGGCTATGCATTGCTTGTAATATTCTATGCATATGCATTATACATTTCATAAATGTGAAAATTATAAATTATAAAAAAAATGATAGATTCCTATATGTTAAATGGTTTTTAAGTGACCTTTGAGATTGAAGATGCTTTGTTATCACTGACCTTTGTAAAGAGGTTGATTGTAATGTCAATAATTCTTAGTAATAGTCTGATTTCAAAACTTGTGAATGGATGATTGTAAACAAGTTGATATATGCATGTGCATATCAATTCTAATTTTTGAAAATTATGCTAAGATATAATATGCCTAATTATGTCTTGGATTTTGAGACATGTGACTAATGAATAAATTGATATATATGTATAGCTGCAAACAAAATTCTTGGTATAACATGGCAGGTCAGCAATCAATTTATATTTTTCATTAATTATGCTAACAGTTGAACGTAAGTCGGTGCAGAAAGATATTGGTAGAACAAGAAAAGAGTAGGTGGTAAGAGCTCTCAAACAATTGAAACAACGAGGTATAATGCTAGAAGACATGTAAGAAGAGAGGCATTCTCTTAAGACCCTATGAAAATCATTAAAGGAATTCCTCCTCGAAGAAATGGGAGGGCACCATAAATCTAAAAGGCTGCCATGGAAACTTGAAGAAGGCTTGGGTTGAGTTTTATTCATGAACCATTAGAAACACCAGAACTCCTGGGGATTGAGTTGTTGGGGCTACTGAATATTTTATGTTTTTTGTTCATAAATTGATTTTATGTTTGGCTTTCCATTTTGGTTTTTTATTTACGCATGGGCGTGCTATCATGTTTTTTTATTTTATGACTATTTTCATGAATTTCTTTCTTTTTATTATTTCCCTCTCTTTTCTTGGATTTTGTCTTTCATTTTCATGCGTTGGGGGTGGGGAGGATGGGGGTCTTGGGGACATTGGTTGAGCATGGTAGGAAATCCACGAGGCTCTAGTAAGAGAGATGAGGAGGACCATAAAGAGCAGTGTGATATGCAATATGTTGAGACAAGCAAGAATAATGAATGGACCACAAACCCAGAATTGGGGGGTATGGGTGCATGTAGAAAAAACTTGGGAAAATTAAATTTTCAGGTGAAGTATTAGGGTCCTTTGGAATCCTAATTTGGGTGGGGACCTTGTATCCTTTGGATTCTTGATTTATATGGGTGGAGAAAGAACAACCTCTAGATTCTAGATGATATGATACAGTGGGCTTGCAATTGACTACGGTGATGTGTACATGTTATATTATGCCATGTCTACATGTTATGTTATATGTGCATATATGTTTTATTTTTCCCTGTGTATATGTGTGTATATTTGTATGTTATGTGTTTGGGACAGGAAAGTGTAGGACTGTTTGGGCCCATGTGATATGTAATGTGTTTGGGACAGGTAGGTATAGGACTTTTTGGGCCCATGTGTTATGTTATGTGTTTGGGACATGAAGGTATGTGACTGTTTGGGCCCATATATATATAAGAGAGGGTGGGGAGATAAATATCCACCATTGGGTGTTTTCCAAGTTTGGAAACAAATCCAGTGTATGTATGAGATCAAAGAGAAGATAATTCAATGGGTGTTCATCAAGTCTGGCAATCGATCTAGCGTGTGTGTGAGGTAAAAGAGAATCAAAGTGACTAGGTGATTTCCATGTTTGGTAACCGATCCAGTGTGTGTACACGGTTGAATAAATGAGAAGACATTGGGTGCTTTTCAGGTTTGACAACCGATGCAATGTGTATAGGAAGATAAAAGTCCATTGGGTGCTTTTCAAGTTGGGAAACCAATCCACTGTGTGTAAAGAAAATAAGCAAAGAGAAATTCAATAATTTGTTTCAGTATTTCATTTGATTTCATGAAATTTTCAAACTAGGAAAAATATTTGGTAATATGATTATGATGATTTGTTCTATGAGCTAATTTGATTTGTTGTGATAGGAACAAAAATAAAATGATAAAATGATAATAAGGCATAATTTAAATGATTGCAAATTTTTTATGGTGAAACTCATGGAGATTTGTGTGCTATGATGTAGGAAGCATGGAATTTCCCAATTTGGATGTTTTGAGATGGTTTCAAGATTGATAGAAACAACAACAAATGAATTAAAGCATGCAGCAATACGCTGGAAGGATATTTCAGGAACAAGTCCATTTTGGGACACTAGCACCCAATCGTGCCAATTGATTGCTTGAAGCTTGTTATGACCTTTATGATAATTTTGAGGCAGAGACTTTCTTGTGTTATGGAATCCTTATAATGCTAAGAATCCTTGCCAATGGAATGGATCGCCCAAGGAACTGAGAAGTAGAGAAGGGGATGCTTGAACTTGGAAGGTGAGTGATTTCACAAAAAGGGGAATCATCCACCCAAGAGGCTGGGAAGTAGAGAAGGGGATGCTAAACATGATATTGGTTATAAAGGGCCATGAGCATGGCTGATTGGAATTAGAAGCACATTATGGGTGTGTCGGGAAGCGATGGGCCAAGAATTGTTCACTAAAGGAACAAAGAGCACAAGGGAAAGTGACACTAGAATACATATTTGAGTAGCACCCCAGCAAAAGGCAAGCTAGCAAGATAAAATTTGGTGTAGCAATCGCACCATGAAAACTGCAAAGGAGCCATAGAAAGTGGTTAATCCAAGGAAAATTTTTGTGTCTATTTAAATATTGAGCAAGAAAATTGTATTTATGTAAAATGTAATTATAATTGAGTTATATTGGAAAGCTCGTAATGATTTATATTAGGAATAAGGGTGTTTTTCACCCTGGTTAGGATTAGAACACTGAGGATAGTATTCCTCCAAGGGGGATGGGACTATGATATCCCTAGGCTATTTCCCCTTCATTGTAAATATTTCATATATTTTGATTATAATTAAAAGGCCTGAGAACTGGGACACAGATTCCAGAGTTTGAGGAAGGAGTGTGCTTGGTATTTGAAGGAAGTTTGACTTGTTTATTGCAGTAATGAATGGATGGAATGTATGCATTAAATTGAATTTATCACATCAATTAATGGACTTTTGAAATAGGACAGAATAACATTGCTTTCCTTGGATAAATTAATGAGGATTTGTTTCGTTGGTAGCTAGGACATCCTAAATTAAACAAACAAGAATTGGAAGGGGGGGGAGCTGACACAACAACATCCCAATCACCACGTGAAGACATAACCACCATGACCGAGCTAGAAGGAGGCGACAAAGAATGTCTTCCCACACAACCCAAATTGTTTCAACACCCATGGGGAAAAGAGAACATTCTCAAAGGGAATTTATTTCTCACACTTTGGGGAGAACATAGGAGAATATTTTCAAAGGATAAATACGAGGAAGATTCTCAAGAAGAAGGGATAGCTACACTATGGAGGTAAAAAATCCATAACATAGGAAGGAAGAGGAGAGAAAATATTTGTGCTTCTATCAGAATGCAAGGAGCAAAGTAAAAATTCAGTTGAGCATTGAGAGGTGGAATAATATTTCTCAAGTGATATTAAAATTCCTTGGATTCCCCGTAATACTATAGGGTGGAGATAGTTTTATCTGGATTACCTTGCCAACATGGGTGGAGGAATGCTCCTTGGATTCCTTGTAATGAGAGTTCTTTAGCTCCACTCTGCTTTTTTACTTCGTTTTTACAGTGAGCTCTAGACTCCCTTGTTGATTTTAAGGTGGATGTATGATCATTTCAATTCCCTTGTTGATTTGAGGGTGGAGGCATGAGCCTCTAGATTCCCTTGTTGAATTGAGGGTGGATTTATATTATCTGGATTCCCTTGTTGATTTGAGGGTGGAAGTATAACCTCTTGATTCCCTTGTTGACTTGAGGGTGGAGGTATAAGCCTTTTTATTCCCTTGCTAATTTTAGGATGGAGGTATAAGCCTTTGGATTCCCTTGTTGATTTAAGGGTGGAGATATAGCCTCTAGATTCCCGTGTTAATTTTAGGGTGGAGATATAAGCCTCTAGATTCATTTACTGATTTAAGGGTGGAGGTATAAGACTCTGGATTCCCTTGTTGATTTTAGGGTAGACGTATAAGCCTCTATAGTCCCTTGCTAATTTTAGGGTGGAGGTATAGCCTCTAGATTCCATTATTGATTTTAGGGTGGAGGTATGAGCCTCTATATTCCCTTGTTGATTTTAGGGTGGAGGTGATGGACCTCTCAATTTTCTATGATATATTCATTGTATGAAGTAGATGAATGGTGGAGGGTATGGACCTCTAGATTCCTCGTGATATATTGATTGCATGAAGTAGCTAGTGGGGGGATGTGGATGGTCCTTTGGAGTCCTTATTTCAATTGACAGAAATGGTTTAATCCCTTAAGCACTCATCCTCAACCTCTAGAATCTGGATATGGGGTGACTACTATAAGAATTTATTGGTTGCAGTGTGTCTAAGTTTGGGTGGAGAGTTGAAGTCCAAATCTCAGTTTCCAAGTTCATACTCTCATGGTATGAATGTATGTATTGTTAATATGTTGATAGATAATGGTTTGATTAATGTTGAGGAATGATAGTCCATGTATGAACGAGAAATGTGGATTTCTTGCATGGTTTTAAATGGAATATACTCTTGTGTTATTCTAATCATAGATATTAGTTGAATGACTTGTGTACAATGGTTACATGACCTAGCTACTATTTCTTGAGTTTGAAAATTGGCTATGTTGCTTGTGTATTGAGAGATGGATAGATCTTTGTTCTATGTAATGTTTTTCCTATCAAACCTTGATTTAAAATTTATAAACTCGGGAGAGGTAGTGTGTTCATATTAATTTTTATACAGAAATATTCTTATTCGATTCTTACTCTTAAGCTCATGAAGGATATTTGGAATATATTCATTGTAATTATATACATATATGCATTAGCAGGTGGGCCAAGACCATATAAAATCTCAAGAAGGATATCACTAGGCCATGGATCTCCATTTAAACGTATTAATATTGAGTGAGGATTGATTCATGGCTAAGCTCGGGAGGGGAAGGACTACTTCATGTAAAAGTATGTGTTTGTGTGTGTGTGTATGTGTGTGTGTGTGTTTCCACGACGGGTCAAAGATATATAAGCTCGGAAGAGATAACAAGGCGCATAATAGTGAATATGCACAAGCATATACATATACTCACATCAGCATAAGTATAAGTAGTTAAGGATCAGGCCAATTTTTTTTAAATATCAGGAGGGATGGCTTAATGAGCTCGCAAACATGTTCATAGACATTGTTGTGCAAGAGGCCCCAGGTAAGGCCAATACATTCATACTTATACTGCACAAAATTCATAAGCCTTAATACTTTTGAGGAATTACATTGGTGCCTTATTAACCATGTGATCAAGAGTTGTGACCAAGTCCCGAGGGTTGGAAGTCTAAGGCCCGAAGGAGAAAAATGGAATCAAGCTTAAAATCAATGTGAATAGGTTCTATGTCTAAGTATTGAAGGTGAGGGTCAAGTTTTTTTTCTCGCAATTTAAAGGAGTGGGCTACCTACCAAACCATATGGCCAGGATCCATGACCAAGGGCGCATGAGGGAGATATTTGAGCCATAGATGTCGAGGAAGCTTACGCGTCTTCCACATGTCCTAGAAGTCTTACCCTAGAGAATTCGATGGAAGCCCTTGGCAATCTTGTAGATAATTATTCGTCGAGATGATTTGGTGCAGTGGGACCTACAGAAAGGCATGTTACGGGATAAAGAGGAGGACCCCCAACTTTATTTATAACATAGAATCTAAATTTTACCAGTAGTGGGGGACCAGGGGGACCCATGGCCATTATGGAAGGTGACATGGCCTCAGAACCACGTAGAGAATTAGGAGGTAGGAGACGTGTCAGTCGAATTTAGGGTTTTTTTAGGGCCATGTGGCCTGAAAATGAGTGACACATGGCATACTTAGAGTGGAGCCATGTGGAGGGTGACATCACACCAGCGGAAAGGATCGTTGATATCACTCGGGCACCTTTTCATTGGTTATTTATTGTGGTGTTAAGTGTAATCATCTCGTCGGGATTTAATCCCTGTGGTGAGGTGGCATTCATGGGGCTCATATGCACAATTTTAAAGGATTTGGAACCTTGATGAGGTAGTGGAACTAAGATCAAGTCCAATAAGGCTAGTTAATGGTCATGTAAATTGGGACCCGAATACAAGATCAGTCATTGTATGGGGTTCATTTGAGCCATCAGATCCTTCAAGCGATATCTTGACGCTACCACATGTGCTAGTCCCAGACCCCAATACATATCCTCCATCTGATCTAAGGCTTCTAGCTATCGATAGAAAGTGTGTGGTTTAAGGGATAGGGGTGCATAAAGTGCAGGGATAGGAGTGATGGTGCCCACCTACACAGACGTAAGGAAGCGTGACCACACAATTCATTAGAACTGAGATGAGGTGGCAAGTAGCTAGGTGGTTTCTCCACATAACCCTTCTTTATTGTTATTGGAATTTTCAATGGGGGAACACGTGGGATACTGCCAAGATTTTATTTCCAGGGTGATGTGGCCATAAAGGGACCTGGTGAGCCATGGCATGGGGATAATACATGATATGGTATGATCAGATCAGGAAATGGGGTCGTGCTTCCAGTTAGTAATGAGATGGTGGTGACGTGGATAGCTGCACGGACTCCACGTAGGAACATGTGGGAACCACATGGCAGGTCCTGATGACGGGGCACTATCTGATATGTAAATATTTTAACAATTATATATTTTGATCCAGGAGTCAAATAAAGACATTTTTTATATCATTGGAAAGGTCTCGACAAGATGAAATCATCAATGAGATCCATTTTAATTTTGAGAAAGTGGAAAAAGGTAAAAAAATTTAGACCCCATTTCCATAACGAGACATTGGAGGTCGGTTCACTAGAGTAACTACCTCCTTATACTATTATTACGAGCTAGAGATAACAGGGGTATGTTACATATTGGTATTAGAGCTTCCGAGTTCAACACTTGGATTGGATGGGCTCTATCAGAGAAGAAATGTAAACAAAGGGCTTCAACTCTAGATATTTTGGAATAAGTTGGTGCCCTGTTACAGAATTAACGGAGAAATACGTCTAATGCTTCGATCCTTGGAGATGAGTGCAGTTATAACTCTGAGTATTATAACTAAATGCGAACATAATGGTGTGCTATTATAGCACTAACTATGAATTGTATGTTGGTTGCAAGGATGTTCTAGTATGATTGATGTTATTGAAAAATGTGATGGCAATGCATCTGTTTGCGAAATAGACATCTTGAGGGTTTGGACAGTCTATCATTTTGACCATGGATTCTTGTCGATCCTTTCATATTGGAAGAAATTCCTACATGGCTTTGTTCATGGTTGTTCATAGTATATTAACACTACTATTTAAGTGGTGTGATATTACAAACTTGGAATAAGTGTGCATGTGACATGAGGTATTTTGAGGAAATCCTTATGTTGCTTGTATTTCATAGCATACCTATTTTGGTTTAATTTATATATGTATGTTGATTGGATGGGATATTTCCATGGTATATATATTATATGACTGAGAGCCTCAAATTATTTGAGGTATAATGTTTGTGACTCTAGTAGAGAGTCAAGTGGTTTGATAATTTCTTGTTGTAGATGTTGGTTATAGCACTATGATCGTGGATTGTATGATTTCTTGCTTGTGTAAGTGGGTGTTGGGTGTAGTATTGTGATCCTATGGATATGTATTGATTGTAAGATTTCTTGAATGTACATGATACATTTCATAAATGTGAAAATTATAAATTATAAAAAAAAATGATAGTTGCTTATATGTTACATGGTTTTTCACTAACCTTGGAGATTGAATATGCTTTGTTGTCACTAGCCTTGTAAATGGGTTGATTGTAGTTAATGTTGATAAGTCTCAGTAATAGAGTAACTTTAAAACTTGTGAAGGCATGATTGTAAACAAGTTTATATATGCATGTGCATATAAATTCTTATTTTTGAAAATTATGTCGAGATATAAGTATGCCTAATTATGTCCAGTATTTTGAGACATGTGAATAATGAATAAACTAATATATGTGTGCAACTCCAGGACATATTTCTTGGTATAGAAAGATAGGGAATAAACCAATATGTCTTTTGCGTTAATGATGCTAATAGTTGAACGTAAGTGGCGGAACATAGAGAGATTAGTACAACAATAAAACAGTAGCTCATAAGATCTCTTAGACACTTGAGACAGTAGGATATAATGATGGAAGAGAGGGAAGAAGAGGGGAATTTCTTCAAGACCCTTTCATAAGCATTGAAGGAATTCCTCCTGGAAGAAATGGGAGGGGCACCACAAATATAAAAGGTTTCCATGAAAGCTTGAAGAACACTTGGGCTAAGTTTTATTCATGAACCATTGGAAACACTGAAAGTCATGGGGATTGAGTTATTGGGGATGTTGAACACTTTTTGTTTTGTGTTCCTAGATTTATTTTATGTTGTACTTTCCATTTTGGTGGTTTACTTATGCATGGCCATGCTATTCTATTTTGCGATTTTTAAATCTGTTGTCATAAATTTATTTCTTTTTACCACTTCCCTCTTTTTCTTTAAATTTTGCCTTTCATTTTCATGCTTTAGGGGGGGGCTTGGGAACATTGGTTGGGAATGGTAGGAAATACACGGGGCTCTAGTAAGAGAGTTTAGGAGGAGTTCCAACAAAAATATAACCAAAAAGAGGCCCTGCGAATAATTAAAGAGCATTGGAAAAAATGAGAAATGTTGGGCTTGGGCGATGGGTTGGGAAAAACCATCATTGGTGTATGTTGGAGCATCACTCCTAAATATGATAACAAGTTGGAATTAAGTTATGTATAGGCTGAAATTGTTTGATTTAATGTCAACAACAATACAAAGAGTTCTATAAAAACTTTGGTTTTATTTGACATATGTTAATGTATGATATGTCCATGACATAGTGGACAGTAGTAGGACAACCGAGAAGGTCAATTAAGTCCATTGGAAAGAATGGAAAGTGAAAATTTCGCCATGAAAATGGCACAAAGGAAGTTATCTTAACCTTAACTCAATTTACAAATGTAAATATATGATATGTTCATGATCATGCCAAATGTTTATATACAAATGAAAAATCCATGGTGATTGACAGCTTTTGTTAAGGATCATTCTTGTGAAAGAATGATGGTTTAAAATTAATTGATGACTACGTGAATGGATTTTTGGGATAACATAATGAAGTTATACAAAGAGATTCCTAGATGAATGAGGAATGAGGAATCCATTGAGCAGGAGGGAACTCCTATTGATTATGATTTTTATATCATGTGAATATGATTCTAATATTGTGCACATGTTTACATTATGAACAAGGAATGTAGAAATATATATCAGGGGATAAAGAGCAGTGTGATCTACGACATGTTGAGATAAGAAAGAACAATGAACGGACCATGGACCCAGAATTTGGGGATGTGGGTGCATGTGGAAAAAGGAAATGTTCAGCAAAGAATCAAAGTCCTTTGGATTCTCGGTTTGGGTAGAGGCCTTATGTATTTTGGATTTTGGATTTATAAGGGTGGATACGTAGTAGTCTTTTGATTCCCAATGGTATGAGATTGTGGGCTTGTATTAAGATACAGTGTTGTGTACATGTTATATTGTGCGATGTGTACATGTCGTGGTGTATATGTGTATATGTTGTATTGAGCCCTATTTATATGTATGTGTATGTGTTTGGGATAGGTAGGTATGGGACTATTTGGGACTGTGTGTTATTTTATGTGTTTGGGACATATAGGTATGGGACTTTCTCAGCCCACATGCGGCGTATTTTTTCTCAAGTGGAGGCAGGAGAGCCTTTGATTTTGAAATGATAATATTTCTGTGGATAGAAGGCTATTTGGATTGGTAATGCCCATATTTTTGGGGTAACAAATGGGCTTATATACCCAGTGATATATATATATATATATATATATATATATATATATATATATATATAGATATATCACTGGGTGTTTATCGAGTATGGAAACCGATAATGTGTGTACGAGGTCAAAAATAATATAAGGCACTAGGTGCTTGTCGGGTTTGGAAACCGATCTAGTATGTATACAAGGTCAACGAGAAGATAAGGAATTGGTTGTGTTGTCACCAAAAGTGTACACCTAACGTGAAGCACTCAAGGCAGGGGCTATAACTCTGTTCCATGCCCTCTATTTTCTAGATATCTCCTAGGAAAGCTAAGGCGGTTAGTCCCAAAAGGTGGAAAATGAAAGGGAAACTTGTTGGGAACCAATAAGTTCTAGGAGATGCAACTATTTGTCTTAGTAACTTGATCAAAATTAAGTGACATGTTTGATTAATGAGAAATGCGAGATAAATTCGATTATATTATTATGAGACACTTAGACCAGTACCCCAATACAATGCCCAAAATAAATTATGAACTTGCACATCAACTAAATAAACTTCAAGTTATATGACGAGAAGTGTTGCAAGGGGAAAGTTAGTACGAGAGACGAAATTGATTTAATAGAAATACCGTAAAAAAATTAAGAGAGATCACAACCAATGATGAGAGATAATGAAATTTTAGATAAATGCAGCTTCGGCCAAAGTGAGGGTGCAATGTCAACAAGGTATGTCATTCAATGTAGAGACATTAATCCACTTATAACCAAGGTGATAGAATATTCACTTCAAAACACAATATTTCAGAATTTTAGTGAAGAACTTAACAAGATTATGAGATTAGAGTTTTAATGCTTCAAGTGTTTCGTGAGAAAGTTTGTTCAAGTGTGAGATTTGAAAACTTACGATAAACCACAGGTGTCAGCACTCTTCCAAATTATAGGCAATGTAAAAAATGTCTTCAAACACTGTGAATCAATGAAAGCACTTATGATACTTTTGTTCTGAAATTATCAATGAGCAGTAGACTAACCTTTATGACAGTAGAAAAATGAATTATGACAGGATGTGTGCCAATGAAAAATGTGCCTAGAACTGTCCTAAATGCAAAAAAATTTAACAATGCAATGCAAATCTGCAAAATAAAAAATTATCATGTAATGAATTGCAATTAGGAAAAATTCACAATGAAATAAAATTATCAACGAGATGAGAGGGGGAGAGTTAGTAATCCTAACAAGACAAGAGTGAAGATCCAATAGCAATCATGTAATGGCCAAATGCAATTATCTATCAATTCTGCCCCTTTGAATACTAAACTAACAATTGTAAGAAATGTGTTGCTGCCAATAATTAATGAACCATTGTAGCTTATGTTAAGATACATCAGTCTACCAAATCAGTCGGAATGCAAGGAACAACTGTTAAGGAAGTCTTATGATAACATTGCGTTAAGTTTCTCCTGGAAGGTGAATCAATTGGTGCACAATGCTTTTTAGAGACTAAGGAAAACACCATATCTGATCCCACTAGTAATGTTGATGCTAACATTCTTTTCTCAATAATTCAATAAAAAAATTGTTCCCACAGAGAGAAATTATTGTCATTGATATAAATTGAACAAATGTAAGTGACATTAAATGAGTTAAAATTATATTTTATGAAAACAATTAGATTTCTTGAGAGCATTAAAATAACAATGAGCTACATCTATGCTAAATGCCTTTAACAAGCCCAAAATATTCAATTTCTTTTTAAAGAAACTTGAAATGTAAATTAGTAGAAAATTGTGCCAATTTTATGTTCAGATTTCATAGGTCGGAAATTCTCATAAAACAAATGACTCAAATAGAAACCAAGGTCTTGCAATGACCTTTTGGAGAGTTAATGCATATGTGAAATGAGCTTTTGAATTATCTAAGCGATCTAAACATCATTGTTTATATAAAACTATATAGTTGTAGGTAATCAGAAATATGAGGAAGGTTTAGGAGGTGCAAATCTACATGCCCTTTGGCCCATAAATTGATCTTTTATGTGCCCAAAGTCCCTATGATAGTATGGTTGCCTGAGAGAGAAAAAATTTGGCCTAAACTCTCTCCAATGCTTGATGTATGGGGCTAGTATGCTCCTTTTTTGGGTTTCGTTAGGGCTCAACAGCCAACGGATAGGTTATTTTGGCCTCTTAAACTTAGTCTGAAACCTTTGCAACCCTTCTCAAACAGTTGTATGTCCTTCAGAAAATGAGATTTGAGGCCAATCCTAAAACCTTTATGCCTACAGAAAGCACAAAGATAGCCACACGAATATATATAGAAAAAGTGATGGACATAAAGGTTATAGGAAATCTATTCATATAATTTACAAAGTCTAAAAGGCATATTTAAAATATTCACAAATAAAATATTTACAAAATTTAAAATAAATAAATAAAATAATAACCCCAAAAATGCAATAGGTTTGCGAAATTATTTGCAAAATAGAAAATACAAGGTGAAAGGTTAGTATATATAAATATAAACAAGAGAAACTATTTTCAAGTTTTGAATGTGGGATAAAAACTTGACAAGCGAAAATTAAAATTTAGATCTAATTAAAAAATTTAAACAAAATTTAAATTTAAATAAATATTTACAATTTTGAAATATTAAAATAAAAATAAAAATAAAAAAATCCGAATAATAATTACAAGTATGCTAAAAACCCCAAAACCTAAGATTTAAAAAAATTACAAAAATTAAGATCTACAAAATTTAGTTTCATATCTATACAAATAAGTTACCTATTTACAATAATATTCTACAAATCTAGCATATATGCATATCAAAGCCCTCTATTAGATAGATTTAAACAAATTTGTACATGTTTAGAAATAAACTGTAAATTTTAAAGAGGCACAAACACAAGAAGAACCCTGCAAATAAAATATTCTATAAGATGACTTCAAAAATTAAAAACAGTGGGATTTTTAGATTCTGTAATCTGAGAGTCAATTGATCCAGTTGAGGGTTTCCCCAAACGCCTAAATCCTGAATAATAACTTTTGCACAATAAGGTTTGATTGTTAGATTAATAGTGATTCAAAATAATCATAAGATAATCAAGAAATATAGATACCTGCTAGTTCTATGAAACCAAAATGATATTTTAAAACCCAAAAATTTGTGCAAGATACATGTGCACAGATCCATCCTCAAAGGCTATTAACTAGCAAATGAAAATAAAAGTAGCAGAGTGTTGGTTCACTAAGGTGACTATTATAGACAACCTCTATGCTTCTCATTCAATTTGTAACCCAGGGTAAGTCTTCTTATTTCAAGAGTGCAAGCATAGTATATGCGAGTGACATCAGGAATAGCTACTCTATATTACCATGAAGAAGATTATCTAATTCTCGAAGTTCAATCAACTTAAAAAGAAATTGAATTGTAAAATGGAATTTAAATTAGCTTAGCGAGGATCACCTATGATTGAGCAGCACACTCATGAATTGAACATCAGTCCTACTAAATGGAACAACAAACTCAACGAATTGAATAGCAATTGCTTATCTAATTTTGCAATGGAATTCTCTTTGAAAACTAACTAGCTAACATTCCTCTGCATTAAGCAACAACAAGAAGTCCTATAGTGATGATTAAAAGATCTAATTCTTAGCGATATAAAGCATTGAACAGAAATCGTGCTAAAGCTCATAAACAGATATAAAGGACTTGAGAAAATGATGAAATCATCTAACAGTTATAAAACAATTATTGCAAACCAGAAAACATGAGCGATAAACTGTCTTAGTGGCATAGGAAATTGCAACATCATAAGCGTAGAAGTTAACAAGTGGAAAGATATCTCACAGAATGCATCAGATAACTGAACATAAATTCTATAATTAACGTACAGTGTAGAGATGAGAACGGAAACTCCCGGGGTTGGGCCCAAACCACCAGAAGTCTAATGCGGCAGAAAACTCAGGAAATGACTATTCAAAATACCAAAATTCTTTATTAAATAAAAGGTTAAGACATGAATACAACTGGATAGTTCTGTCCTAATACATCTATTACAAAAGAGAATTCCTATTCAGCCTCCCATTTCTCATCCATATTTGGCCTTTTTAAAGGCGATTTCACTCAGTGGAATGGTTTTCTCCAAACGATATCCCGCTGCTCGTGGCTGTCGTTTGAGTTCTTCGAATGTGGATCTGTCTTTCCGCCTTCTGCTGGTCCCTGGGGGTCATTGTGATTTCGTGTTCTTTGACTGTCAACTATCTTTTGGTCATCGTCGATTCAACTGCTTTATTTTCCTATGAATAAAGATGAAATAATTCAAATCCTTGGTGTTTAAACATGCTTTTTACCGTTAGTCCATTTGTCCTAATTTTGCATTAATCCTCCTTTCCTTCACTGTTAAGATGAGGAAAAATTCCTAAAAGTGTATGATAATTCAAAGTAAAGGTAGGGTGAAGATGTACCTTAATTCTGGCCCAAAATACTCCCCCGCTTACCTATTTGCAGGTCCTCATGAAAGCAAATGATTGATGCATAACTGGGTCAGAGAATAGGCAAGGTAGACTTCTTCCTTGTATGCTTTGAAACCCTGTTTCTATGTAATTCTTGCAAAGGCAGTGTTTGCGTGCCCTTCTGGAAGTTTGTAGTCATGATCATAACCCTCAAGGGGGTACCAGATGAGAGGGCATCTATTCCTACACCCTATCCATGCAGGACCCATGTTGAAGACCAGATTGCTATATAAAAGGAATCTAGAGGCGATCGCTTTGAATTTTCTGTAGCCAAATGGCTCCCTATTTTTCACATTGTTCATGGAGGCCATCCACCTTTGTTTGGGTTTCCATGATGGTCAATTCTTTATTAGGCTTCCGGGCCTTGCTTACCTCTTTCAATTGCTTCCTCAAATGTTTTACCATTTTCCTTAACCTTTTGCAGGTTCTGCTTAATTTCTTGAACTTCTTTTCAGCTAAATTTTCTTCTGGTATGGTTTCAGCAGGGGATGGAGGAGCAACAACCTCATTTTTAGGAATGGTGGTGTCAATTTCAAGATTGTCTGTGATGGTTTAATCTACCTGTACTCCAAATTTTACTTTTGCATGAGCATCCCAGCTGGATGAGACAATATTCCCCTCAGGTGTCAGAGGAACCGTTTCCATGCTTGCATTTTGTTCCAAGGGGATGGTGTCTCCTGACTGATTTTTAGATTTTTCTACCCCTTCTGCATGCTCTTCCTTATTTTCTCCATCAATCTCGAGAGGAGACAAGGCCCTAAAATCCTGTGATTCCTCTTGATGGGGTAATATCTCGGTGTGGCCGGAGCTACTGGCAGTGGCAGATTGGTCTAACAGCTCTTCTTGCTCTTTAGCTTGCTCAAATAGGCTTCTAGTTTCATGGGATGCCCTCATTTGCTCCAGGACTCGAGCCATCTCTTCCTCATAATCTTGTAAGGGTATATTTTGAGGGCTTGCGGGTAGTGAGCGGGATGGCCCTGCCTCCTCTAGGAATTTTGAGGTTTCTTGTTGTAAATGCAGTCTTTTGGGCCGCCTTCACTTTCTTGGTTTTGAAGTTGAGGCACGAGTCCTTTTCCTTCTAGGTATGTTCATTCTATGGAGCTCAATTTTGGTCCCAACAGGGTTTTCCTTAGGTGCCTGCACGGCAAGGTTAATAAAGTTGTCCTAGGATATCTACTACTTGCCCAACTCATGCATGGTGATTAATTTGATTAACCCATGGTGATTGATGACTGCTTGAGGGTTTTAGCTTTTCTTATTTGAACAAAAATGTCGTGTAATATAGAATTTAAGAAAGCAGGCAGATTAAATGAAATCTTTTGTTTAAGCATAGCTAATAATTTGAATTGGCAGGGTTTTACCATGTCTTGGCATCCATCGCATGTGATGAATCTTTGGATGAATGTTGTCAGTTCCTACCACAGTTGATGTAGAGAGGTAGGGTTAATCCCTTTCCCTTTTTGCTCCAATGGTTCTTCTGAATCTTGGTATGATGCGACTGCCTCTCGTAAGAGAAGGTGTTTTTCGGCCCATATCTCTCCCTCTGTTGGTATTATGAAAACTTCAACAATAATATCTTTTGTGACTAGTATAATCCTTCCCCTAAGCCTATTCTATCCCTCCTGTAGGTTCTGCAGGAACTCAATTTCTATATCTATATCAAATCCTTGTAATTTGTGTAGATATGGTATCCAACCAGCTTGCTGGAGGATAGTGCGAGCTGCATCTGAAATCGGGAAGGTCGTAGGTTCATCCCGGAGAGAGTTTCCTCCCATTACTGATGCATTTTCTTGAGCTAATTTCTCCTTCTGATTGTGTCCTCTTTCAGACTTGTTGGTTAGAATGAACACTGTATACAAAATAAAGGGAAATTTTAGCCTTCTGTAGGTAACTTCATACCTTAATTGCAATGATCCTTTGGTCTTATCAGTGTATCCAACGAAATTTGTGTAGGAAATTCTCATGCTTGATGTTTATGGATAATTGTGACCCCCTCTCTCGAAGTAAGGGCATCCACATCCTCAAGTACAAGAGATATTTGATCAATCATGAATGCATACAGGGGAAATGTCAGGGTTTAGTAATCATAGTCTGTACGCGAGAACAGAGTCCATGGCTTTGGAGCTCAAGGAAAGAGGAGTGATTGAGTAATTATGGGTGCATGCAGTGTAAAGGTCAGAATTGGAAGTTATCATAAGTGTATCTCATGCGAAAGTAACCAGAGAAGGGAAGAAAGCAGTATAGCTATTATTATGATAGGATGTCCTTCTTTAATGTAAAGTGTGACATAAGCATGACTGAGATAGATAATTATTGGTTCCGTCATCCCGAAGTTCAAACATGCAAGCATAGCTCATTTATAGTTACTTATGTGGTAGAATAGCATTATCACTAATTAAAGTAGTGGGTTTATGCTAAGAATGGAAGAAAAATAGGAGATAAGGTATATGTAAGGGTAATTGGCTATCATTGAAACATACTCTCATACCATAAGCAGAGCCATTGCTGCCAGCAGGCATTCATAGCCTCAACAGGGTTGCTATTTTAACCCGAAAAATGAGCCAGGATCCTTTATGTAAAAGTAGTTATCCTGCCAATTTTGTGGAGAGATCACCTTGCTGGTATGATAGCCAGATAGCCATAGTGCCACTCACTAGAGTTGTAGTAGAGTGATCAGGCTGGCTCGTGATGAGACCTCCTATCCTTCAAGCAGTTGAGAAGGTAATTACCCTAGTGTGATGGCCATTGTGGGCATGTCACCTGCTAAAATCTTATGAACATGGTAGGCTGGATCGTGATGAGACCCCCTATCCTCTCTTGAGAATTTTCATATGAACATAGTACTTCTTTTTTAAAAGTAAGCATTTTGATTTATGAGGAGCCCACTGTGCTGGTATGATGGCTAGATAGTCACAGTGCCATTCACTAGGATTGAAACAGAGTGATCAAGTCGGCTCATGATGAGACCTCCTTTCCTTCAAGCAGTTGAGAAGGCCATTACCCTGGTGTGATGGCCATTGTGGGAATGTCACCTACTAAACCCTTATGATCATGGTAGGCTGGCTCGTGATTAGACCCCCTATCCTCTCTTGAAAATTTGCATGTAAACATAATAGTTATTCTTTATACATGAAGGGAGGCTCATTAACTCCTTAAGAGTTAGGGATGGTGTGAGAAGTAAAAATAATGCCAATACAATTAATACCCCTTATTCCTATATCTTTATGTCGAAGGGAAATACTACTCGAGAGTGCAGAAAGATATACCATTATAAGACTATGTATTGTGTGATAACATATTTGAGCGGGGAATGACTTAGCCCTTCATTGCATAGATGTACAATGTCAGCTTCCGGGTTAGAGATTATAGTGTCAAAGGATCATCATATTAGTAATTTTACTACTTTCCTCTTCTTTAGCTGCCAATTCCTACTCAAAGATTTCTTTTATCGCTAAGGTGTGGAATGAGGAAAGGATATCGACAAAAGAAAGAAGGATCGTGCTTCTTTAAAGAGAGGGAAAAAAATCAGTTGTTCAATCCATTTGAATAGCAGTTATTCAATTAGGCATTCATTCAAAATTTTGAACAGTAAAACAATAACGTGAAACATGGTTGTTCAATTGGATTGAACAACAGCTGTTCAATTGGATTGAACAACAGTCGTTCAAAAACTTGAATAGCAAGGAGATAAGAACAGAAAAACACGGATGTTCAATCCGATTGAAAAACAGCTATTCAACTGGATTAAACAACATCCGTTCAAATAATTTTGAATAAAAAGGAAAAAAAAACACAAAAACATGGTTGTTCAATCCGATTGAACAACAACTGTTCAGTTGGATTGAACAACAAGGAAAAATAAAAACACAAAACACGGTTGTTCAATTCGATTGAACAACAGTTGTTCAATTGGATTGAAAAACAACCATTCAAAGATTTTGAACAACAAGGAAAAATAAAAACACAAAAACACGACTGTTCAATCTGATTGAACAGTAGCTATTCAATTGGATTGAACAGCAGTCGTTCAAAGAATTTGAACAGCGAGAAAAATAAATAAAAACACAGGAGGATAAGAAAAAGGGTACAATTGTGAGCATGAAGAATGTACAACATAATAAGAAACTAGGAATTGCAAGTAGATTATATACATTATTTACAAATGAAGGTATCAAACTCTCATGTACTTGAGGTTGTGGGGTTATCACCCCCTTCTGCCACAACTTGGATGGTGGGATCATTTCGTACCTGCTGGAAGAAAGACTCCTTTGTGAGAGGTTTGTGATAGAGGCGTACTCTATGTCTGTTGACTCAAAATGTAGAACCAGACCCGTCTATGGTGGTCAAGGTGAGGGCACTATTGTTGTATACTTCTTGGATTTCGTATGGACTGAGCCACCTTGTTTGCAATTTTCCCGGAAAATCTTGGAATCTGGAGTCATAAAGAAGTGCCCAATCTCCTTTCTGGAATGTCTTATTTTTTATGAGGTTTTCATGCCAATTAGCTCGTTTTTTTTGTATGATCATTTTATTTTGTAGAGCCAGTAGCTATATTTCATCCAATTCATCTATTTGCTCGAGTCTTTTAATCTAGGCCTTCGTCAAGTCCAACCCTACTTTCTGGGTTGTTCTTAGAGTCTTGACCTCGAATTCAATGGGGAAAATAGGCTCTCTTCCAAATACTAGATGATACGAAGAATATCCAATGGTTTTTTACCATGTTGTGCGATAAGCCCATAGGGCCTCTGGTAGTCTAGTGGCCCAGTCCTGGCGATGTGATGATACATTTTTAGTAAGAATTGCCTCGAGGGATTTGTTGGTGCTTTTGACCTATCCGTTCGCCTGCGGGTGGTAAGGAGACATGACTCTGTGGATGATATGGTGATTCTTTAGAGTGGTTGTGATTTTATTACCTACGAACTGTGTCCCTCCATCAGTTATCACTTCCCGTGGTAGACCATATCGCACAAATAGCTCAAACAGAAAGTTTCCACCTATTTTGTTACGTATTCTATGGCAACCCGTATGTAGATTTTCTAATTTGATGGCAGGTTGAATGGCCCAACGAAGTATAGTGCCCATCATTCGAATGGTTCTATTACCAATCGTGGTTGTAGTGGAATTTCGTCTGCTTGGCCTAGGCGGCCTATTCTTTGGCAATTATCGCAGGCTTGGACATATTTTTTCGCATCTTTGAAGATCGTAGGCCAATAATAACCCAATTGTAATACTTTGTGCCCTATTCTGCGATCTGCGAAATGACCACCACATGGTTCATCATGATAGGCTCGTAGGATATCATAAATCTTGTATTTACGGATGCATCTACGTATATGCATGTTGGCCCCTGTGTGGAAGAGGTATCCATCGATCCAGGATAACCTAGCACTACGTTGTACAATCAGCGTCCATTCCCTTGATGTTAAATCCTTGGGTAGTTTCCCTACTACCAAGTAGTTTGCTATGTCTTCGTACCATGGCGTTTTCACTGCTACGGCAAACAGATGTTTGTCAAGAAACTGATCGTCGACTGCTAGTGTGTCATCTGTCTTTGGAACCCTGGATAGGAAGTCTGTGACCACGTTTGCTTTTTTTGGGTGGTCTTTGATGGTTATGTCAAATTCCTGCAAAATCAACAACCAATGAGTTATTATCCCATTTGTGATTGGTTTATTGGCTAAATATTTAATGGCAGAGTGATCAGTATACAAGAGTACTTGATAGCGAGTTATATAACACTAGTACATTTGGCAGAAATTCTTACACTTTGGTTCCGACAGTTTTGACCAAATGTCGGAAATTTCCCCAAAATTTATCAATTTTTCAAATCCCACCCACAACTGTCACTATACCGACATTTGGAGATAAGTGTTGGTAAATTTGCAACACATAGAAGTTAGTGTCGGTCTTGCGACATTTGTAGCAAAGCGTTAGAATTGCGACAGTTTGAGAAAAAGCATCAGAATTGTGATGGATTAGAGATATGTCTCGCTATTGCGATGTTTGGAAGAAAACGCCGCTATTGCGATAGTTTGGGCAAAAGCATCGCTATTGTGAAAGTTTCGGAAACATCGTCGCTATTGCGACAGTTTGGGCTAAGTGTCACTCTTACGACGGTTTGGGCTAAGTGTTGCTCTTGCGATGGTTTGGGCTAAGTGTCGCTATAGCGATGGTTTGTAAATTAATTTCATTGGCCTCTCCTTTAATAAATAATAATCTAACTTGGGTCCCCTTTTTGAATGGTTGGAGAAACATAATAAGATATCTTTAGTTGACATATCACATTGCAATTAAGATGGAAGGTGGTTATGATGGGACTTCTAAGAAGTTTCATAAAATATTAAAGACGTGATGCGCTCACTCCTTGGTTCACTTTTAATGTGTGCCCCTAACCACGGTCGGGCGCACCATGTCGTGTAGTGTGAGGTCGCTCGACCGGGCGCGTTCAGGTCGGGCCATTTCGTTTGAGGGCACCCATATCAGTTTTGCTAAGTTTTGACCGCCCAGGTACCTTGTGCACGTTCAGGTGGCATATTTTCCATTTTCTCCCTTGTGGCATCGTTCGTTCGGGTGCGCCGTGTCGCGCCATGTGAGGTCGCCCGACTGGGTGTGTTTGGGTCAGACCATTTTGTTCGAGGGTGCCCGTATCATTTTTTCTAAGTTGTGACCGCCCGGGTCCCTTGTACACGTTCGGGTGGCTTGTTTGTCGTTTTCTCCCTTGTGGCATCATTCGGTTGGGCGCGTCGTGTCACGTCGTGTGAGGTCGACCGACCGGGTGCGTTCGGGTCGGGTTGGGCCATTTCGTTCGAGGGCGCCCATATCAGTTTTTCTAAGTTGTCACCGCCCGGGTGCCTTGTGAACATTCGGGCAGCCCGTTTGTTGTTTTCTTCCTTGTGGCATCGATGTTTATTAGGGCGCGTCATGTCGCGCCATGTGAGGTCAGAACCCGATCGGGCGCGTTCAGGTCGGTCTGTTTCATTCAAGGGCACCCGTATCATTTTTGCTAAGTTGTGACTGTTTGGGTGCCTTGTGCATGTTTGGGTGGCCCGTTTTCCGTTTGCTTCCTTGTGGCATCGTTCAGTCAGGGGCACTGTGTCGCGCTGTGTGAGGTCACCCGACTGGGCGCGTTCAGGTCGGGTCAGGCCATTTCGTTCGAGGGAGCCCGTATCAGTTTTGCTAAGTTGTGACCACCCAAGTGCCTTGTGCACGTTTGAGTGACCCGTTTCCCGTTTTCTCACTTGTAGCATCGTTCAGTCTGGCATGTCGTGTCATGCTGTGTGAGTTCGCCCGACCGAGCGCGTTCAGGTCAGGTCGTTTCGTTCGAGGACACCCGTATCAGTTTTGCTAATTTGTGACCCCCTGGGTTGCTTGTGCACGTTCGGGAGGCCCGTTTTCCATTTTCTCCCTTGTGGCATCGTTCGGTCAGGTGTGCCGTGTCACGCCGTACTGTGAGGTCGCTCGGCTGGGCACGTTCGGGTCGGGATGTTTCGTTCGAGGGCACCCCTATCAGTTTTGCTAAGTTGTGACCACCCGAGTTCCTTGTGCACATTCGGGCAGCCCGTTTTCCATTTGCTCCCTTATGGCATCATTCGGTTGGGTGCGTCGTTCTGCACCATGTGAGGTTGCCCGACCAGGCGCATTTGGGTTTGGTCGGGCCGTTTCGTTCGAGGGTGCCCGTATCAGTTTTGCTAAGTTGTGACCACCGGGGTGCCTTATGCATGTTCGGGCAGCTCTTTTGTTGTTTTCTCCCTTGTGGCATCGACGTTCGTTCGGGCGCGTCGTGTCGTGCCGTGTGAGGTCGGCGCCCGATCGGGCGTGTTCTGGTCAGGCCGTTTCGTTCGAGGGTGCCCATATAAGTTTTTCTAAGTTCTGACCACCCAGGTGCCTTGTGCACGTTTGGGTGATCCATTTTCCGTTTGCTACCTTGTGGCATCGTTCGGTCGAGCGCGCCGTGTTGCGCCGTATTGTGAGCTCGCCCGACCAGGCGCGTTCGAGTCGGGTCGGTCTATTTCGTTCGAGGGTGCCCATATCAGTTTTGCTAAGTTGTGACTGCCTAGGTGCCTTGTGCACATTTGGGCAGCCCATTTGTCTTTTTCTCCCTTGTGGCATTGTTCGGTCGGGCGCATCATGTCACGCTGTTTGAGGTCGCCTGACCAGGTGCGTTCGGGTCAGGTCGGGTAATTTCGTTCGAGGGTGTCCATATTAGTTTTGCTAAGTTGTGATTGCCCAGGTGCCTTGTGCACATTCGGGCGGCACGTTTTCCATTTTATCCCTTGTGGCATCATTCGGTCAGGCGTGTTATGTCGCGCCGTGTGAGGTTGCCCGACCAGGTGTGTTCGGGTCGGGTCGTTTCGTTCGAGGGCGCCCGTATCAGTTTTGCTAGGTTGTGACCGCCCAGGTGCCTTGTGCACGTTTGGGTGGTTCGTTCACTATTTTCTCCCTTGTGGCATTGACGTTCATTCAAGCGCATCGTGTCATGCCGTGTGAGGTCGGCGCCCGACCGGGCGCGTTCAATTCAGGTCGTTTCATTCGAGGGCGCCCGTATCAGTTTTGCTAAGTTGTGACTGCCAGGGTGCCTTATGCACGTTTGGGTGGCCCATTTTCCGTTTTCTCCCTTGTGGCATCGTTAGGTTGGGTGCTCCGTGTTGCGCCGTGTGAGGCCCCTCGACTGGGCGCGTTTGGGTCGGGTCGAGCTATTTCATTCGAGGGCGCTATATCAGTTTTGCTAAGTTGTGACAGCCTGGGTGCCTTGTGCATGTTCGGGCAACCCGTTTGTTGTTTTCTCCCTTGTGGCATCGTTCGGTCGGGCGTGCCATGTCGCGCCGTGTGAGGTCGCTCGACCGGGCGCGTTCAGGTCGGTCCGTTTCGTTCGAGGACGCCTGTATCAGTTTTGCTAATTTTCGACCGCCCGGGTGCCTTGTGCACGTTCGGGTGGCCCATTTTCTGTTTGCTCTCTTGTGGCATCATTCGGTCGGGCGCGCCGTGTCGCGTCGTACTGTGAGGTCGCCCGACCGGGTGCATTCGGGTTGAGTCATTTCGTTCGAGGGTGCCCGTATCAGTTTTGCTAATTTGTGACTGCCCGAGTGCCTTGTGCACATTTGGGCACCCCGTTTGCCATTTTCTCCCTTGTGGTGTCATTCGGTCGGGTGCACCGTGTCGCGCCGTGTGAGGTCGCCCAACTGGGTGCATTCGGGTCGGGTCGGGCCATTTCGTTCGAGAGCGCCCGTACCAGTTTTTCTAAGTTGTGACCACCTGGGTGCCTTATGCATGTTTGGGCGGCTCATTTCTTGTTTGCTCCCTTGTGGCATCGACGTTCGTTCGGGCGCGTCGTGTCATGCCGTGTGAGGTCGTTTCCCGATTGGGCGCGTTCTGGTCGGGCCGTTTCATTCGAGGGCACCCGTATCAATTTTGCTAAGTTTTGACCGCCCAGGTGCCTTATGCACATTCGTTTGGCCCATTTTCTGTTTTCTCCCTTGTGGCATTGTTTGGTTAGGGGCGCCGTGTCGCGCCGTACTGTGAGGTCGCCCGACCGGGCACGTTCAGGTCCGGTCGGGCCATTTTGTTCGAGGGCGCCCATATCAATTTTGCTAAGTTGTGGCTGCCTAGGTGCCTTGTGCACGTTTGGGTGGCCTGTTTTCTGTTTTCTCCCCTGTGCCATCATTCGGTCGGGTGCACCGTGTCGCGTCGTGTGAGGTTTCCTGACTGGGCGCGGTCGGGTCAGGCCGGGTCGTTTCGTTCGAGGTCACCCGTATCAGTTCTGCTAAGTTGTGACCGCCTAGGTGCCTTGTGCATGTTCTGGTGGCCTATTTTCTGTTTTCTCCCTTGTGGCATCATTCGGTCGGGCATGCCGTGTCGCGTCGTGTGAGGTCACCCGACCAGGCGCGTTCGGGTTTGGTCGTTTCGCTCGAGGGTGCCCGTATCAGTTTTACTAGGTTGTGACTGCTAGGGTGCCTTGTGCACATTCGAGTGGCCCATTTCCTGTTTGCTCCATTGTGGCATCGTTCGGTCGTGCGCGTCGTGTCGCACCGTGTGAGGTTGCCTGATCGGGCGCGTTCGGGTCAAGTTGTTTTATTCGAGGGCATCCCTATCAGTTTTTCTAAGTTGTGACCGCCCGGGTCCCTTGTGCACGTTTGAGTGGCCCATTTTTTGTTTGCTCCCTTGTGGCATCATTCGATCGGGCGCGCTGTGTCGCACTGTTTGAGGTCGTCCGACCGGGTGTGTTCGAGTTGGGTCGGGCCGTTTCGTTCGAGGGCGCTCACATCAGTTTTGCTAAGTTGTGACCGTCCGAGAGCCTTGTGCATGTTCAGCCGGCCCATTTTTTGTTTTCTCCCATGATGTGGCATCGTTCGGATGGGCACGCTATGTGAGGTGGCCCGACCGGGCGTGTTCAGGTCGAGCCATTTCGTTTGAGGGCGCCCGTATCAGTTTTTCTAAATTGTGACCGCCCAGGTGCCCTGTGTATGTTTGAGCGGCCTGTTTTATGTTTTATCCCTTGTGGCATCATTTGGTCGGGCGCGCTGTGTCACGCCCTACTGTGAGGTCCCCCGACCAGGTGTGTTTGGGTCAGGCCGTTTCGTTCGAAGGCGCCCATATCAGTTTGGCTAAGTTGTGACTGCTCGAGTGTTGTGTGCACGTTCGGGCAACACGTTTATCATTTTCTCCCTTGTGGCATCATTCGGCCAGGTGCACCATGTCGCACCATGTGAGGTCACTCGATCGAGCGCATTCGGATTGGGTCGGGTTGTTTCATTCGAGGGCGCCCGCATCATTTTTGCTAAGTTGTGATCGACCGAGTGCCTTGTGCACGTTCGAGCAGCCCGTTTGCCGTTTTCTCCCTTGTGGCATCGTTCGGTTGGGCGTGCCATGTGAGGTTGCCCAACCGGGCGCGTTCAGGTCAGGTCGTTTCATTTGAGGGTGTCTATATCAGTTTTGTTAAGTTGTGACTGCCTGGGTCCCTTGTGCACATTTGGGTGGCCTGTTTGCCATTTTCTCCCTTATGGAATCATTCGGTCGGGCATGCAGTGTCGCACCGTACTATGAGGTCGCTCGACTGGGCGCGTTCGGGTCGAGCCATTTCATTCGAGGGCACTCGTATCAGTTTTGCTAAGTTGTGATCGCCCAAGTTCCATGTGCACATCCGGGCAGCTCGTTTTCCGTTTGCTCCCTTGTGGCATCGTTCGGTCGGGCGCGTTGTGTCGCGCCATGTGAGGTCACCCCACCGGGCGCATTCGGGTCAGGTCAGCCATTTTGTTCGAGGGTGCCCATATTAGTTTCGCTAAGTTGTGACTACCCAGGTACCTTGTGCATGTTCGGGTGACTCGTTTGTTGTTTTCTCCGTTGTGGCATCGACGTTCGTTTGGGCACGTCGTGTCGCGCCATGTGAGGTCGGCGCCCGACCGAGCACGTTTTTGTCAAGCCATTTCATTCGAGGGTGCCCGTATTAGTTTTGCTAAGTTGTGACTACCCAGGTGCCTTGTGCATGTTTAGGTGGCATATTTTCCATTTGCTCCCTTGTGGCATCGTTCGGTCGAGCACGCCGTACTGTGAGGTTGCCCAACAAGGCGCGTTCGGGTCGGGTCATTTCGTTCGAGGGCGCCCGTATCAGTTTTGTTAATTTGTGACCGCCTGAGTGCCTTGTGCACATTCGGGCATCCCGTTTGTCATTTTCTCCCTTGTGGCATCGTTCGGTCGGGCATGCCGTACTGTGAGGTCACCCGACCGGGCGCATTTGGGTCGGGCCGTTTCGTTCGAGAGCGCCCGTATCAGTTTTGCTAAGTTGTGACTACCCGAGTGTCGTATTCAAGTTCGAGCATTCCGTTTGATATTTTCTCCCTTGTGGCATCGTTCAATTGGGCGCGTCATGTCGTGCTGTGCGAGGTCGCCCGACCGGGCGCGTTCAGGTCAGTTCTGGCCGTTTTGTTGGAGGGCGTCCGTATCAATTTTTCTAAGTTGTGACCACCAAGTTGCCTTGTCTATGTTCAGGCTGCTCATTTTTTGTTTGCTCCCTTATGGCATCGACGTTCGTTCAGGCGTGTCGTGTCGTCTCGTGTGAGGTCGGCACCCGACCGGGCGCGTTCCAATCAGGCTGTTTCGTTCGAGGGTGCCCGTATCAGTTTTGCTAAGTTGCGATTGCCCAGGTCCCTTGTGCATGTTCAGGCAGCTCGTTTTCCATTTTCTCCCTTGTGGCATCGTTCAGTTAGGTGTGTTGTGTACCGCCGTGTGAGGTCGCCCGACCAGGCACGTTCGGGTCGTTAGGGTAAGATACTTTTTGGCTAACTCCACTGCTTTTCATGATCTCAATTTTTCCAATTTCTTCCTTCTCTCATACATTTGGTTTGATTGCAATAGAAATTTTCATCAATAAATGTAAATCAATGACTAACAAATACTATAAATTAATAAATAAAGAAGACATGGAAACAAGCAACAATACTTACAAAATTGTTACATTAAACCCCTAACCCCTAACCCCTTAAACCCTAAACCATTAAACCCTTAACCCTAAACCCTTAAAACCTAAACCTATAAACCCTTAACCCCTAAAACCTAACCCCATTAGCCCCTAACTTCTAACCCCTAAAATCCTTAACTACTAAATCGGCCCCTAACCCGCTAAACCCATAACCCATTTACCCCCTAAACCATAAACCTCTAAACCCCTAACCCATTTAACCCCCTAAACCCTAAACCTATAACCCAGCCTTAACCCCTAACCCATTTAACCCTCTAAACCATAAACCTCTAAACCCCTAACCCCTAACCCTCAATCCCCTAAGCCCTCCAAAATTTGAATTAGCTTTGAAGAAGTAATTGTTTTCTTACTTTTGTCTAATTCACTATATAATCAGATCATGAATGTGAGAAGGCTTCTGATTGTAAGCATGGTTGTGGTATGTTGATGTTCAGAAAAAAACTACAACTTGTAGCCCTTGATCTACTAGGGGCTGGTTACCTTGATATTAACGGTGGTGTATTCATACTCCTTCTGAACAACCAATAAAGGGTCAAGGAAATTGACCAATATGTTGTCAAGTTTTATCTTATCCATCTCTAGGGCAAGCTTCTTTTCGGCTAACTCCACTGATTTTGATCTCAATTTTTCCAATTGATTCCTTCTCTCATATGATACTTGAGCCTTTGCCTTTCTCTTCCCTTCTAATTCCGTAATAGTGTCATAGTGATGCCAGCCAACTTCTTTGGAAAGTCTTCCTAGCATAGTACAATACTAGGTTATGAGGGTATCTCAATTTTGCCAATTGATTCCTTCTCTCATATGATACCTAAGCCTTTGCCTTTCTCTTCCCTTCTAATTCCATAATAGTGTCAAGCATTTGGATGTTAAATACTTTCTGTTTATAACGACATAGTTCCATCTGAGCATATGTGGAACCCTTTTTCACTTATTCAGTGTTTATGCTGATTCCTTCAATATCTTTACATTCTGCTCAGTGACGGGTGTTATTCTCTGGTTATTTTCAATTTTTGGAGTAGTCCCAACAAGAACAAAAAGGGGTGCGGTCTATAGAACTATAAATTGTGTTCTAGATCTAGGTGTTCATTGTTTGTACATATCTTGCATATCATTTCATATTGTAAAATCTATTAATGTTGACCCTTATCTCAGAAATGAGAAGAAAAAACTTCCATAGGGTTGTTCGCAAATAAATTTCTTAGCATAATTGTAGGGGGAGGATATGACATAGATAATGTACGAGAGGCCACTAGAACCCAATATGTGTTTGAACTTTGAGGGATTAGATTGGTTACATACATATGGATGGGGACTTCACAAAAATATATATTTATATGACTTCATATTTGTATACTTCTATTTAATGAACTATTTTCTTGGTCTGACCAACTTAGATATGATGGCTTAGATCCAACCATGCATGTATGGGTCAAGCATCCAT